>VYXB01009914.1:1124694-1430457 GCA_013397135.1 Pachyramphus minor | reverse complement strand
GGGGGGGGGGGGGGGGAAATGCCATTAGTCTGAAAAGAAGAGTAGCAATTTTAAGACCTGGCTCAAAGGATCAGCTTTTGGCTGCAGTGGTTGTCACCTGGGGACTTGCAGACATTTCTGACAGTACATCACTGAGGACCTGTTTTGGTGCTCTCCTGCCTGAGGTTTTGAGTGCTGATAGACAAGTATTTATGTTTGCACTGCACCACTGTGTCAGTCATCTCATCACAAGAAGAGTGGGAAATTAATTGTTCCACCGTGGACAAGATCTGAATGCCAAGTGCCTTCCTCCTTCCTCTGCCTCTCTGCTTTTCTTCTTTCAATATTTAGCCAAGGCAACAGAGCTTAAATCTAAGATTTTCCCATGTCTTTGCATACATCATTGAGGGACTGTAATTCCTATTCCATAAGCCAGAATAGCCCTCAATCACCTTTTGAACTCAGCAGTGCAGCTAATTGAAGGAAACTCGTTGGGAAAGGCACAAAATAATTAGTTTGTGTCTGTTAGGGCGTCAGTGTGTAGCTATTGTAACAAAGCGCTGCTCTACCTTTTTTTATTCCCATGACTACAGTTTATGTATTTTTTAAAGTATAATTAAAGGGAGAGGCAGAAAATATGTTGTCTTTCATGGTGCTGAAAATGGCATAGTTGTTACTTGTCAAGATAACAGAATTTCAGGAACAGGGAGATAAATACTGCATATTTCATGGAGCACTTGTCAAATGCATTTCCAAAGTGTTCCGAAGATGTGTGGCTCTCAACGGCATTGGGAGATGGTGAGTTAGAGTGTGGCAGGATGGGGCCCACCTGGATTACAATTTTGTCTCATTTCTTGACCATTGGCAAGGGGCTTCCTCTGTTCAAAAGGAAATCTCTCTTCTGCACTTTCTCTCCTGACTTTTCCTAAACAGGAAAGAGATAAAAATGAGATTTCGTTGTGTTTGCAAAGTGTTTTGAGATTTGTGGGCAAAACTCTTCCTGATCTGAGTAGTACTCATTACGAATGTGGTCTAAGCTACGCCTTCTGATCCTTACCTGAGCTAAACACCCTCGATTCACTGAGAGCTTGGGCAAAAAACACACGGTGCTGTTTGTGCCTCATGTTTCTCAGTGTTCTGCTCAATAGAAAAAAATGTATTAAATTTCTAAAATGTTATTTTTTAACTGAGTGGCATCACCTTATACATACAGATCCTGTCCTTGTGCTCACCGCTGCAGGGGGAAATTCGGTGAGCAAAGCACTCCAGAGCATGAAGTGTTTTCACCTGTATTGGTGCGGCTCTAAATGCAAGTTCAGAGGACTTGGGGAAAGAAGGATTGAGAATTACTGGTGATTCTCACTTACTGGTAATTTATTCCCTGTAAGCCCAATACCCTGTAGCTATTATGAGTGCCTGTGGTAAATTGCAGCGTTTGGAGTTTGCAATTTTGCAGGACTATGGCAAGGACAAGTTTCTATGTGCAGGCCAGCGAGAGGTAAATCCTCTTAGAGGGTGCTCAGCTGGAGCTGGGACTGCCCTGGCGACTTTCCTACCCGTCCGGCTGAAGTGTTTTCACTCACAATTAAATTTCTCTGCCCTTTTTATAAAAAAGTAGATGTCATTTCGGTGACTATCCTGAACATTACAGTGCAAGCAGGGAAACTGAGGGCATGATGCATCGTGTGGTGGCTTGCAGTATGTGTTTGGGCTGTGCAAGATGCTTGGAGGTGGTGTGTGCACCTGCAGGTTGTTAGCAGAACAGAGCAAGTCTGCCAAGAAAGTAGTTATTTATTTGAAAATAGCTGCCTATCATAGCATCTGACTTGCTAAATGATTTCTGTGCTTGCAGGCAGTGCTAGAGCAGGGTCCTGGGGCCCTTGCTGCGGGTGCTGCAGCGTGTTTGCTTGTTTGCCTCTCAGCATTTTGGTCCCCTCCACCTTCTCTCAATGGCACTTTTCTTTGCAGCATGAAAGCTTTGCATAGTAAGGACCTCACAACATAAGAATGAATGTTACTTCCTTTTCTTTATTCCTTTTTATCCCTCTCCCCATTCTGCTCTGCATCCACAGTTTTTGCTCTACACTGCCAGGCCAGAAGCTCCTTTGTTCTGTCAATAGGGCTGGCCAAGCCGGGGGGCTGTAGCCCTCTTTTACCCGTGGTGGCTCACTAGTAATATGTGTGTGTTTGCATGTATTGCTTTCTTTTTTCCTCCCATTAGCCTCTCAGAGTAATTAGTGTGGCTTTATGGCTGAAATCGGTGAAGAGAGGAGCAGTGAAATCTGTCTGCACTGAAGTGCAGCAGAGGCTTTCATTAAGATTATAATTGAGGAAAAAATCAAAATGAAAGTAGTGCATAGTAAGCAATGTCACAATTTGCTGCCCGTTTTCTTTGCACAGGACAGGAGACTGCAGGGAGGTTCAACCCTATCTCTTGTCATGCATGTCATGTCTAATCCTCAGCAATTTGGGTCTGCAAGAGAGTGGGTTGCAGCTTGTGCTCCTTTTGCCTACCCTTCTCACTCAAATCTCTTATATCTGCTCCCAAAAATTAATTTGCAAAAGTTTCAGTTAATGGTGCACAGGGAGATGTTTTCCAATATGATATGGAAAGCTTGATGTTGTATTAAAATGTATTCTTAACTAAAAAAATAAAAGTAGCATGATGAGACTGGACTTTGGAAAGATTTTGGCTCACTCAACTCCCCTGTGCCTGAGAACTCATTTCTGTGTGAATGCCAGCTTTTCCCTTGTTGGTACCCCTGGATTTGAATACCAGTGTGATATCCTGTTGACTTTATGCTTAGGTCACTTTCTTGTAAAATATTCAATTTTCATTAGCTTTCTTATTAGACTTTTTTTTTCCCCATGTAGAGTTTCATGTAATAATAACTAGACATCAGCTGAACAAATGTAAGTCAGCAGTTTTCAGCCTATAAAGCTTTTTTTTTTCTTTTTCTTTTTTGACAGATGGGATGCTTTTTGGTAGAGGGACTTAGGTAATTTCTTCTAATCTGCTTTCAGTTGTCATAACCTCAAAGAAAGGCTCTCTGCTATTACCTGCTGTTCATTCATTTATGGAATGCCCAAACTGCCATGTGAGTCTCTGCACTCATGTGGTGGGATGGGAGAACGGATGCTGTAGATGAAGAGCTGTGAGAAATGGGGCACAGGGTTTCCTGCCACACCCAAAAGGACCATTTGCTGCTGAGTGAACACGGGGAACTGGGATTGAGAGGTGGTGGGTTGGATGCTACAGGTGGTGAGCATTCAGCTCCTGTATTTTCATGGATTTGAATAAATTAACGTCCACAAATCTTAATTTAAAGAACACTGGTTGCCCTGTTCATTAATTTGGCCAGTTATTTCTGTTATATCTGGAGCTGGTCAAACTTTTTCATATGAATAATTTTCCACTAACAATATCTTGTCTGGTTCAAGTCAGAGTTCTCTAGAAGAAAACTAGTCTTTTAAGTGTTCAGACTACTGTAGCAGTAACTGTAAAGAACTGTAAAGAAACTGTTAATTCCCTCACGCTTGCCCCCCACCCAGCTTTTTCTATCTTTCTTTTTAAACAAAACTGAAATAAAACAACTTCCTGAAGCGGTTATCCAAATGTTTTGCAAAATTGGAGAGCAAGTGATGTTCACTAGTAATCTGAAACTGGAAAGACACTTTTTCAAAAGGGAGGAAAAAGCTTATAAAAGGAAATTCCTTGTGAGAAATCAAACTGTGGAATAGGATCTTTTTTTCTCGCTCTGTATTTTGTGTGTGATAATATTCTGCAAGAAATCCCAAATATTCTGTCTGGTTTGTGTTTGGCAGCGAGGGAATTAATGAGCAGGATTGTGTCCGTGGCACTGCTGAAAGATGGAGAGGAACTGATTCTGCTCTGCCCCGGGTGCCTCCCCAGGCATGAAGATGTGAAGTGGTGACAGTGGTTCCTCCTTAAGGCAAATCAAGGCAATTTTATTTTGGGGAGCTGAGTCTTCTTTTATTAAGTGCCCACCCAGCAGACACTGCTGTGGGAATGCTGCTGGTGGCTTTCCTGGTCATGTCCCACCTGTGGGCTGCCTGGAGCTGGTGCTGGTCCCATGAAGTCGGGGGTAAACAGGTGAGTACAGCTACATGAGTGCCCATGAGGAGTGAGCGTAGCCAAGGTAGTTTGTGGTCTATACATTACATCTGTTCTTTGGAGCCTGAACTTAATTGCTCCCTATGTTTGAGCAAACAACTACAATTCGAACCAAGAATGACTTGGTTTGAGGTATACATTTCATAAGATAATTGAAATGCCATGTGTAAAATCCAGATTTGGTAAACAGGGTGAACTTGCAGTATTTTACTGCTTACCTTTTGCTTTAAAATCTCCTTGTGTGACAGGGGCATGTCTCATACAGACTGCGTAGGATTGTATATGATTTTCAGTACTCCCCTTTTAAATGAGAACTTTTATAAAAGGACAGAAGTTATTACAGCACTAACTCTGCGAGTAGTTAGAAAAAAAAGTAAATAAAAAGTCTAACAACCATCATCAGTCTGTAGGAGTTGGAATGAGAAGAGCTAACGATCGCTATCCAAGTGATAAATGGGTGAACATCTGAAAGGGCTTTGGCAACAAGAGAAGACAGATGAAGGCAAAATGGCTTCTGTCTGCCTGCCTTTCGTTCTTTAAGGGCTATTATGATTAAAGCATATTTAGCAATCTGGATCCTAACTTGGATCTAAATGATGTTTTGAATACTAATAAATTAGAGCAATTAGTGAGTATGTATCGATTTTTCATATAGAAGTGGTGTGCCACAACCTCGTGGGGAAAAGGAGAACCTAATTTCAGAGTGCGAAATGTGCATTGGAGGGTCTTCAGGTGAGGGTCCTGCCTTCTCTAGTGGATGGACTTTGCATCATTGTCTGTGGGATTGGGATGCAGGAGGTTAGGAATAACCCATGTGGGGCGCTCGTGCTGGAAGGTGGATGAAAGGATTGGAATGGGACTTCAGGAGTTCATTTTGGGGAAAATTTTTATCAGATCTCAGTGCATTTGATTTGCTGTTTTTTAAGCTGGTTTTGATGGGTTCAATTAATGACAATCCTTCTGGGCATGAACATTTTTCTTTTAATGCCAAACCAGCCCAGTTCAGCAAGCAACCAAGGACCAGGTTCTCCAGAGGCACCTTGGTACATAAGATGCTGCTGAAAGTTCATCTTAAGTGCTTTAATTTGGAAGGATGAGCTTAAGTGTGTGTAAAAACCTTAATGGGATTGGACTACAAGCAAGAGAGGGACGTGCTTTTTTTCTCTCTGTGCTTCTGGAAAGGTCACTGAGTTGGTGGGGTACTGCCCTTGCAGGAACTACAGCTCTTTTCTTTGTCAGATTTACCTGGAGCAGTGTTTTGGGAACCAGGAGGTCAGATAGGACATCTTGGTGCTGGCATCCTGCCTGGTCCTATCAGCACCTGCAAGCAGCGTGGGGCTGCAGCCGTCCCAGAGAGAGCTGTGTGCTGTCTCACCCACTTTGTCACCAGGGTGCACATTGCCTCTTACAGAGCCCGTTGCTGTTGCCTCCAGTTCGAGGTGTCATTGGTGTGTGGCCTTTACGGAGCTTGTTTCCCAGCCGCTCCAGCACTGAGGATGTAAAGCCTGAGTGCCTGTGGTCTTGCCATCATCCCTGGGTTTGTAAACTGTGCTGACACTTTTTCCTCGCTCCCAGAGCCTTTAAAACTTAACTCCTGTTAAAGAGACACAGGTGTGATGTTTTTAAACTGGTGAGAGTGGAACTCATTCACTTATTTACTTGTGTATTTGGAGAAGGGTGTGCAGGGGAGACTTGTGTGAATTTGTGCATCCGTAGGAACAAGGACTTAGAGCAGATTTTACCTGGCTGTTTGTACCCAGACATTGCAATTTCTGAACATGTTACCCCTAAGCTTATTTACTCTGCTGCCATGCTGAGCCATACGACTTGGAGCTGTAGAGGAGAAACCATTGCACTTCTCTCCTTTTATATCATTGAAAATACCAGAGTGAATTTGCCATATGGGAACAGCCAGGTTTCCTTCACACTTTTTATCATACAAGGACACTGTAAGCTAAACAGTTACACACCTTTTTTGTGCTACTGCTCAGCAACTGCAGCAGGGAGAGAGATTGGGACCACAGTGGTGTCAGAAAGAAGGATGTGAAGAAAAAGTAAAAGCAATTGCATTCTAACAATAAATCTTGCTGGAGAGGTACCTCCTGCTTTCCAAGAAGATAAAAGGCTTATATAAATAAGGTAGGCAATGAAGTTTAACTGAGAAATGGAATACGAAATTAAAAAGGCAAGTGCCAACTCACTCAATACAGTGTCAGCCTTCTGATAATGTGCTGGTCCCGTGAACTTTGAATCGATTAATCAGTCAGCTATTCTTTTTTTAAGAAAGCAGTTAAATAGTCAAGGAAGGAAGTATAGTGGGGTTTGATTCTGTACATCAGTAATTTAACTGTATGTTCAGATAGTGATATCTAGGGTACAATTCTATAAAATCACTGATAATAATGATCATAAGTGTTAATTAGTTGATATCAGTTCTATTAAATTGTATAGCTGCTTCTTTAATTGAAGTGACTCATTTCCTTAGATAAGCCTTGATGTGCTACTCACCTGTCACAGTTCCCGATTTAGAAGTAGCTCAGTCTCACCAGATTGGCAGTGATTTGCTGTCATGCTCAAAGTAGGTATTTTGATGACTTCCATAGAAAAGAAAATAAAATAGAAAAAAAGTGGTGTATGGGAAATTATAATGTAACTGGTTAATACTGTGTAATTTGGTCTCCAGTGCAGTTATCAAATTGCTTGAGTTCTCCTGGGGGGGAACATTGTGGATACCCGCCCTTTTGGATGATCCTCCTCTTGTTTCCTTAGATCTTCTTTCGTTTGTGCAGCAAACTTCTCTCAAAGCTGTTCTTCAGCTTATTGCCTTTTGTGTGGCTTGTGAGTATAAGGGATGTGCCATCCACCTGCTGAGGTTTGGATGCCTGTGCATTCATAAAGACTCAAGGAAGTGGAGACTGAGGTTTGTTACGTTGTTGGGCATGGTAAATGGGGAGAAAAAGGACTTGTTTTTACCTCCTTTCAAGATTTCAGAGGTACTTGGTGTTTTATTCAGCTGTGGTGGTCTTCAGATCTAGTTCTTGAGAAATAAGGGAGAGGCAGGGGTATCTGTGCTGTTGACTAACTTCAGAGATAAAGGTGTTTGGCAGATGGGATCCCTGAACTGCTCACAAATTCACTTTGTGCCTAGGGGGACTCAGCCTGCTTAGTCCAGTGTCATATCCCTGAAGGAGTACATGCAGAATGGACTGCTCCATCTTTGTGATTTTAGGGGGATTCATTTTTAGGAAAAATACATCATTTTGTTACCAAAATGAACTTGTACAAATAGACAATTGATTGTTGTACCCACATCTACTGAAATGGTGCATTTACTAATGAATATTAGAGTTATGTGGTAAATTCCCTTTCTCCCCAGCTTTCTTTGGGTAAGGTCTGAAGTCCCTTAGGACTTAATCTGTTGCATTAATATTCTGTGATGATTTAATTCCTCTGTTTTTTGGTTTTTTTTTCTAATTTCTCGCTTCCCTATTTGAAATCACTGCTGACTCTGAAGGCCTGATGAAGAAAAGGCATTAGCCCTGCTGTCAGCATTTATGACATTGCAGAGCCCTAGAGCATAGGTGAGTTCTTTACCCTTCAACTAAGCAGAGGAACTTCCTGCCTGAAAGTTGTTGTCTTTTAAACAGATTTGTGTCTGAGAAGGGCTGCAAGGAGGCACGAGGAAGGGAATAGTCAATTTGATCAATGATGCAGGTAAAGCTCTGGTGAAAAGCCCTGAGACTGAAGACCATGAGACCTTGGCCTCCTCCTAGAGGAATAGGTGGATGGGGACTAACTGGAGAAGGGAGTAGGTGGGCAGAGCTGAACAGTGGTTGGGGGAATAAGAGGATTTTGTATGAGGAAAGACTTCGCTTGATTAGGTCTGGACAGTAAGAGGGGTAAGGTGATGCTGGGAGCTGTAAGTGTATGGGTTTTCACAAAAACCACAAAATGCTTTTTGAACTCTGTCAGGCTTGGTGCTGTGACCGCTTCCCTGGGTTCCAGTATGCAACCACGATGCGGGTGAAGTTTTTCTAATATCCAGCTTAACCCCCTGCTCTGACACAACTTCAGGCCATTCCCTTGGGTCCTGCCACTTCTCACCACAGAGAACCTATATTGTTCACATTTTTTAGGTCAAAATGATTGAACGTTCTTGAACGATTCCTCAGATTCATATTTCTGGGTCAGAAATTCTGTGACCATAACCTTTCTGGTCCAGCAGGTCGTATATATTGATAAGTTTCAATGCCATACTTTTTTTCCCCGTAGCCTGTGGTGTCCTTCCTGGCACTGCAGCCAGAGGTGGGCTGCTCTGACCCCCTTCCACTGGTTGGGAGCAGCTGGTGAGCGGTGCTGAGTGTTGTTCTCTGCAGCCTTTTTGGGGTCAAGGCCTTCAATGTGAGCAATTATCTCCTTAAGCGGGATGTTGTGAGACTTTTAAATTAGAGGCATCTTATTAGCCACACTTCGTGTGCCAAGCATTAGTTATAAAAAGATGCACCTTGCTGCTAAGGCTGAGTGATTAATTTTCAAGCCAGCAAGTTGTTAGGTTGTGCTAACAATTACCATATTTGATAAATTAAAGCCCGCACTGGGGTATCTGTTACCTTGGGAGTTTGTTTACAGTTCCTTATCTGTGGCAGGCAAAGAATTCATGGTGTGACAATTACTATGCAATGTCTCGATGATCCCGTCACATTTGAAAATAATGTCCAAGCTGAAAATTCTGCCCATCTGTTTGTTATGTGGGGACCACCAGGAAGCTTGGCTTCTTCCTGCAGGAAGCCATCAGCCAGATGTACGTCTCTGCAGAAAACTTCCCTTCTGTGAGAATGGAATTAAGAAACCATGAGACTTGTGTCTTCCCCTGAAATGAGAATGTTACCTTTTAGACTACAACTATTTATATATATACACTGTGACTATGACTGTATTTATGCATGTGTATAAACTACATACAGCTTACAGTTTGCACAAGAAACGTAACTTTCTCTTGTTAGAGTTACTTGAGTTTGGCACCAAAAGTGCTTGATTTTTTATGCTCAGAAAGAAAACAATTGACTTTGTGGTCCACTGGTGCTGAAGTTTCATATTCTGAAAAGTTAAAACGATTGGGGGTGATGGTGGCAAAGACAAAAAGAAGAAAGTCACTGCCTAAGCTCTTTCTGATCAGAAATGATGTCCTATAAAGTGACGAAATTCTCATTGCGTTATTTTTTGCAAACGGATGTCCAGCCTCCCAAGAGCTGTTGTCCTCTCTGGGACTTGGCACGAGCACTGAAACTAATGTTAACAGTTCTTCTCTTGCAGCATCATCACCTAGGAAGACAAAATTAGACGTGCCCCAAAACACCCATCCCTTCAGGAGATTTTTGACCTGCATCCTTGCTTATGTAAAGTTTTTGTACCTTTTGTCTCCCTCTTTTCCAAACAGTTTTATTCATTCTGACTTGTGATCAGGCCCTGTTTTAATAACTCATGAGCCGCTGTTGTCCCTGCAGAGCAGAGAGGAGGACTTTGCGCGTCAGAAACCTTTAGCCATGGGCAGCTCGAAAAAGGTCATTGTCCAGCCAGTGAGATTTATGGGCCCTGGGCAGCTGTGCTGCATCCCTCCTCCTCATTCCATGCATACCTCTGTGCCTATGTCATTGCTGGGCACTCTCCCTCTCTCCTCCCCTTGTATTACTACTATTATTCTACTGTTATTTTTTTTTAATGTCAAAATGAATGATGGTAACTGCCTCCTATAAACAAGTTTTGGGGAAAAATAGCACTGTGAACTCTGGCAACCCAGGCAATGAGTGGGGAACAATGTTGCCCTTGTCCTTCTCTCTCTCTCTCAATCTGGGGCATCCATGGCTCACCCAGTTCCGAAAGCCTGGCTCTGCCCTGGGGATGCAGGGCAGGCACAGGGGCACAACAGGCTATGCCAGCCAGGGGCTTGCAAAGTGTGGCCTGTCCCTTGGCATCCCAATGATGTGGCACTTGGGATGGCACCACATCTTCTGCTCAGGTTTAGTAGCTGCGGGGCTCAGATGAGTCACTTTGGGTTTTTTTGTGTTGTTTGTTTGCTGGTTTGGGGCAGTCCTGCAGACCAGCTAGATTTAACAAGATGATTCATAGCCATTTAGTCTGTCGTTGTCGTATCGATTCTTCAATCATCACTAAGAGATCTCTATTACTATCTCTTTCCCTTGGCTTTTGGTAAATTTTCTGCCTTCTGCCCCCAGTAAAGCCAGTAGCAGATGACAAGGATGCTTTGAAATTACATTACAAGAACCACAGCTGGTATAAATAGATTTTGCTTTGATGTATCTGATCTGATTTTTTTACCTGAGGATCAGGCCTTAACTGTTTGTTTAACTCTGTTACTTCTGTTAAAAAATAGCACCCAGAAATAAATTCCCTTTCACTGTCAGAGCCATCTCCATCTCAAGGTCTGAGGTAGGCAGTTGGCACTGTGCCACGAAGATGGCTCAGGTCACAGTGGTTTGGGGCTAACCATGAGAATGGTATGAATATGTTTGCAAAAACAGCACAGCACTTGGTGGCATCTAAAGCAAAACTGAATGAGTTCACAATGAAACTCAGCGTTTGTTTGGAAAGGTTGATTTCTTAGGGAATGTTTGTAGTCAAAATGTTTTGAATAGGTTGACCTGTAGTCCTCCTCCTTTCTGCGTGGACATAGGTTTTCTCCAAGGAGGACTGTCTTGTTCATGAGAAAACCAGGTGGCTGACACACCAGTAAGACCTGTCATGAACCATTTGTGCAGAAACCAAGAGGAAAATGGCCTGGAATGGGAAAGGAAAATGAAAAATTGGGTGGGCATTTTTTTGGGTGACAAGATGGGGAATAAAAGAAAACAAGACTGCTAAGAAAAGACTAGACTAAGATCTAGCATTAGCTAATTATTAGCAGTTAACAAATAGGCCTAATGTTATTGCTAATAAGTTGCTATTAACTAACAAATACAAATGGGAGCACAAGCACTAATTTTTCCTCCTTGCATCTGAACCCTCTGGTGGTGATACAGGCTTTGCACTGGTGTGTTGTGGACATCCAGAGTAGTTAAGGGAAAAAAGGTAGAGATATAATTGGAGTTTGGACAGAAGAGATGCCTGCAGAGAGAAGTGTCATATAGATTTTGGTATAAAAAAAAATTAAGGTAATAAGTCTAGACACAGAAGTGAAAGAGAGGCTATAACCTCAATGGCCATATGCTACAAAAAAACAACAGGAGGACGATCAGTGTAGTGCAATATAAACTGCAAACCCTTTCCACTGGGCTTAGCAGGACTTAAAATAAATGGGAAGTTAATAGACAGTGCAGCAAACACAACAGGAGAGAAAAATACTCCAGCATCACTGAAGAGGTCAGCCAGTGTCTGTTTAAAAGCTGTGATAAGCAATGCCTCACTTTCTGAAACTGTGGTCTGGGGTCGTCCTTGGTTTGTGCCAGGATGCAGTGCAGAGCATATCTGAGCTGCAGAACAGAGACATGGGGGGAGGAGGAAGATATCTCTTAGTAATGACAGGAAGGAATATTTGCATTTCACAAAAAGGGGGAACATTTAAAGAGCCCATGGTTTGATATCTGGGGTTCTCCTGATGCAAGCAAATGTGCCTCAGTTTCTCCATCTGTAAAATTATACAGGCTTTTTCATGAAACATGCTGTGAGATCCCTCCTATACAAAGCTGTAGTAAGGATTGAGGAGATCCCTGACTGCACCCAGGAAACATTTGGGAGCTGAGCTCGTGCCCTCTTGAAAATGAACCCAAATTTCTGTGCCTGCAGGAGGGTGGTCGTGCCTTTCCTGAGAAAGATGGCACTTAATTTTCCGCAAGGGACAGGACAGTGTTTGCAGCATTAATGGAATTGTCTATCTGAGGAGGAAAAGTAGGACTGTTAATCACGGGCCCTTTTTTTTCTTCTGGTTTTGCTTTGGTCCTTGATGGTTACGTTGATATTTAACATTTGTCTTAAGTTCATTTTAGTTCTGTCTCATTTCACGTACTTGTTACTTGCGCTGTTGCTGATTTGAAAAGCACTCCCAAAATCATGGGGACTTTTCTGGCTTTATACCATTCTTTGAATTATGTGTTCTCTGAGTTTTTCATGCATCGCAGGCTGTGTTTTTTTGGTGATAAGTCAGAATAATGTTCCTGGGGATGATGAGAATTCTCTTTTTCACCCATTTGCTTGTCTCCCAAATGCAGCGAAAAGCATTTTTGTTGAGTACTTGATTCCATCCTCCCACGCTCTTCTGGCTTACAAAAAGGGCAATTACCCAAAATTCGCACTTACCTTGTCACCTGTAGACAAGGCATCTCCTGTGCCTGGTGTGAGCTGCTCCATGTCCCCACACTGAAGCTGGGGTGGGGAATTGTCTGGTTTGGGAAGGACCCTGTGGATGGACTGAGCTCTGGCATACTGAAGCAATCCCACCCTTGCACGTGTGTGTACAGGTAGTGGTTGTACCTGGGTATGTACATATGAAATAGGTGACTATGTGCATGTGCAGGGTTTGTGGGATCCTGTGCAAAAGCCTGTCTAGAAACCCCTGTGAGGCTTCCTAAACATGCTGGTGCTGAAGCTTCCTACCACCCACTGCCCTGAGAGCCAGAGTGCTGCTTTGGGATTAGGGAAAGGTACTATATTAAACAGCAAATAGTACATCAGGGGTTTTCAAGTGTGCCCAGAGGGCTCAGGATTTGTGGTCTGTGGTCCACCTCTGGCAAGGGGCAGTGGTGGCTGTTTGGGGAAGCCATCCTCCCAAAGGCATTTTGGGTTTCACTTGCTGCAGTTTTGGTTCAGCTCTTCCCAGCTGCTCTGGACTAGAGGTCAGTGCACACCCCGAAGCACAAGCATTTGTGTTTCTTGCAAAACTTTTAATCATTGCAGTGGTAATCCTAGTTGGTCTCCTTTTCATTTGTGGATTATTCACACATAGTAGAAAAGGCAAAATGTGTTGAATACGTCTTTCATGAGTAATGGTTTTGTCCAGAATTATTGCTGGTGAAGATGTGGGTGTAAGGGCAGCATTTTATATTTTGGCTGACATATAAAAGCAAGAGAGAGCCAAATTTTTTTTTTTCTTATTTAAGAGAGGTCAGAATCTCTATCTCTTTATTGGCTTTATTTTTAGGGATATAGAAAGGGCAGATTGTAAATTGTGAGTAATTTAATTTTAATTAGTTCTACTAAAAGCTTTATTACTCTTTCCTATTCTCTGTCCATGAAAGTGATAGCAAAGCAACTGTTTGTGATCCTGACTGCTGGAAGAAGGTGCTGTTTTTCAGACCTCCTGGCACAGCTTGTCAGCATCTCTAAAATTCTTTGTGATCCCCAAAGCCCGCACTTCTGAAGTGCTCAGCTCTGCCCAGAAAAGCTGTGACAAATGATATCTCTGCCAGGGAGTGGGCTGAGGTTATTAAGAATTTGTTGTTATGGTTATTTTAGCGAATGAGTTGCTTGTTTGGTGGGGTTTTTTTCCCCCCTCAAGAACCTTGTTACATGGAGATTAGCAATATCTGTTAAGTGTAAGGCTTTGAAGTTGTTCTTATCCAAAAATGAAATAACTAAAAAGAAAGAACCAAACAATCACCCCCTCCAAACACACACACAAAAAAAAATCTGAAAAGAAAAACAAAGTCAGAAAAAGCCAGGCCAATGTAAGAGTAACCACTAGCACACAGATTGTTGTTGCTCCCCCAACTGCTCAGATCTCTGTTGATGGTGGGTGGGGGCGATGGCAAACCCTTCAGGCAGTACTGGGGAGCACAGCTCCTCTCCTTCACCTACCTCCGCGAGGTCAGAATTAAAAATCATCCTTCATGGGATATACCGCTTAAACTTAACTCCTGTTGCTGTTGTTTTATGCGGATATGAATTTGCATATACCAGAAATATAGAGTGCAAATTCAGAAAGCAAATGATTTTTAAAGTTGCAGGACACAGTGATCCATGCTGGTTAGTGGGCTGGTTCAACTGGCCTTTGGAAGCCTTGTCTGGTAAGGTCCTTCCTCCTCTTTTCCTGGAGCTTGGTGCGTTTCCTCAGTGCTGCTGCTGCTGCCGAACCTCAGGGCCAGGACCACTCAGCAGGGATTGGTTGCTGGAGGGCGTCAATGGTGCCTTTCCCAGAGGGTGGGGACGAACGTGCACCTTTAAATAACTTTTCTGAGCCTGCTGTGGCCTTCAGCTCTCCCTGCCTGCTAGCCAAGATTTCAGTCTTGCCTTGAGACTTTGTGCTATTTTTGGGTTAACCAGCGGACGCTGTCCAACGTCCTTGCTACTGGAGAGCTGCTGGGCTCGGTGGCAGAGACGCTGCAAGGTCAGGATTTACCTCATTTGTCAGCGCTGTCTTTGTTGCCCAGCGATGATGTTGCTCCCGGAGCACTGCCCCCGAGGCAGCTCTGCTCGGTGCCTCGCCCAGCCCTGGTGAGGGGACGGACCCTCCCGAGGTGCTGCCCTGCGGGGCTGCAGAAGCTGCCTGGGCTGCCACGTATGTCCTTGTGCATGTCACTGGTGTCCTGCTGGTCCTCCTGCGCTGGTCTCAGCTAAGCGAGACTCTCACCGCGCCTTTCGCAGTGAAGAGCTTGGCTGGGGCGGGTTCTGGTGTCGAAATGACCTGCTGTGCATCCCGATATTTGGATCCCCGTGGTTGCTGTGGGGGCTTTGTGTCAGTAGGAGGGATGCTTTGCTTTTATTGCAGTTGCTGTTATTTACTTGTGGTGGCAGTACAGCAGGTCTGTCCCTCTTTGTTGTTTGTCCAGAAACTGATTTTCATATTTTTTTGGCGGAGGGAGAGGGGGGAACCTTTGAAGCTCTCTTGTCTGGCCTGGTCTGCAGTGCCACCACTGGCCTCCCTGGGCTCAGTCTTGATAAACAACACCAAAACCCACCTCCCAGCTGACCATTTGTGTGCCAAGAACTCAGCTGCACAGCTCGAAAATGCAGCTCAGATGAGTGTGGTGATGGCTTTAGAAAAACAAGGAAGGGGGGGGGAAAAACCCTAATGGGATTCTCTCAGATAATCTCTCAATGAAGCAATACAAGTGCTAATTACTGCTATGGGTGACAGGTGGAATTATTGAAGTGTAATGCTGCTTTCAGGTTGAAAAAAACCCCCAACTATATTTACAAAAAATAAGTTATTTAACACTCAACAGGGTGCATCTCAGCTAGCATTGCAATACACCTATTAAATTTTTAATGCCAGATTATGATACACAGCCAGGGTACAGAAGTTGTTGAGCATCATAACCTAAGCAACAATTATTAATTAATCAGGTGTTGAAAGTGCCTAAAGAGAGAGCAGTAGGCGAATGATAAGAGCCTCCCTGGGATACAATATACTTTTTTTCTTTTAGATTGCAAATTAGTTAAAGCGTGTATCATAATGTCATGTCCCCTTACCAGATATTGCATCCATTATTCTTTCTACTCATATTAATAAACCAATTGATGAATCCCCTGCTGTTCCCAAAAATGATTTGCAGTTATAAAACCTTTTAACTTGGCAACTATTTGCACTGAGAGGAAACTTTGGGAGATACTGTAAATTATTTTGACAGATATGAAAATGCTGTTTATATCCATTAGTCACTACAAATGCTAGGATGCTGTGATGTGACTGCCTCATTGTTCCTTACTGAAAGAGGATGTATTAGATAAATTTTGAAGTTGGTAAAGATTGAGGAAAAACTTTCAGTAAGAAAAAAACATCAGCAGGTATGTATGTAGTTTTAGTTTTCTCCCAGGGTTATCAATTAAGTTTCCCTTTGGGGAGGCACTGGTGGGTCTCTGGAGCATCCAGCAGAACATGGCGCTGGTGTGTGCAATTCCTGGGAGGGAAGAGATGCCATTCCTCATGGGGGTGATGGAAATGTTGGAGAGCCAGGCCAGACCTTGGCATACAAGTCGCATGATAATTGCCATCACTACTGGGTTTATTTTTGTAAAAAGAAATGAGATTTTTAAAGCTTCCTAATCCTATTTTGAGTGAGAAATAATGTATGTGTTAGAGTTTATTAGCACAGATGTGCTAATGGTCATTTTTGGTGTCACACTGATTCTGTATGGCTCATCATTTTCAGTGTAATTAGTTTGCTTTCTGGGAACTCCAGTGCATAGGCATTGGAGTGGCTTGACCTCTCAGCTGTAATTTTCTTTTCTTTCCTTTTTTTTTTTTTTTTTTTTTAATCACTTAGTCAACAGTACATGTAGGAGGATGGGGGAAAAACCAGGACACTGAGATGGAAAGTTCCTGTTCCTGAAGAACAAAGCAGTATCTTTGCAAGGCTATATTAAATAGCAGTACCTCTAGTAGCAGCGGCTCTATTGATGTTGAACTCAATGCCATTATCACTCTCGCTGGACAGCACTGGGGGAGTTTGACTGTCCCATCTTCCCTGTGGCATGCACAACCACTTCCCCTTGCTGGAGACAGCCTTGCTGCAGCAGTGGTTCACAGGTGAGGTGTGCTGCTGCTGGGAGGGCTGGGGACTTGGTGGAATCATTTTCCTCGTCTCTTTGTGGCCATAGTTGTGAGCAAGCAGGGCAGGGCAGGGAGGTGTAACTCTATAGTTAAACACATCCCATCACAGAGCTGGAGAATTTTGTGCTCACCTTAGCTGTTAAAGTGGAACTTTTTGATTTAATTCTTGCTTAAACAAGGTTCCATGGTGTTTTTCCTGGTACAGACTGAGTGGTACATAATTAATGCCCCCAGTGCTTCTTTCGGCCTGACAGCTGTGTCCAGCTGGTCTTCTGAAGGCATCATGTAGCACAAAGGATTGGGACTGAAAACTGGAGATGGGGCAGGGTTGGGCATACCTGCTGTGTAGTTGCTGGTTTAGGTGAGCCCCTGCTGATGCACAGCATTTGTTTTGCTTCTTCCCTACAGCTGACTTGGGAAACTTTGTACCCTCGGTATGAGTCACAACTCGGGAAGGCAAATGTGTAACTTCCGTACTGCAGTTTCTCAAATATTTTCTTGTGATACATGAAATGTAGTTGGGAAACATCCTATGTTGTGCTGGCAGTGGGCTGGGTGACACACTTGGTGTATCGTAAGTAGGTTTTCGGAGCCTTATCATGGAGTGGATGGTGTTCTGAGCTGAGGAACTCCTGTGGTTGTTTCATAGCTGGGTTTTCTGCGTGGGGGTCCTGGGAGCGCCGGTATGATCAATGGTCATATCTTTACTATCCGGCTGTCATTCTTGCTTTTCATTTGCAAATGAAGATGGCCGTAACCTGCTTTTTAACATATGGCCCATTAGCTACCACCTCCTATTCAGATGGTAATGTAGTGGACCAGTGGTGATTTAAGGCTCTGACTTGTATGGAAAATAGCAGATTGTTTACGCCGGTAATTACACTCATTTCCATATCAATTGCTCCGACTAGACCAATGCCTTAAGATAAAAAACTTATGGCAGAACAGTACTTACCGAACCCTGTTAATGGCAAAGCCTTGTGTTTGTCTGGTTCCCCAAATTCAAAGCAGTACCCAAGACAAAGGGAGAAAAGGCTCTTGCAGACAAATCACGTATATGAGGAGTGAAGGCTTAGGGTGAGTTAGTAAGTCCCAGCATGCACAGTGGATATGAGGAATTTGATGAGGCTGGAAAAAAGAAGACTTTGAAGGATTACTCAGAAAATACTGTTCTAGATCACTAGCAGATAAAAGTCAGCAGGGGACACTGGGGATCTATATATTTTTAATATGAGCAAGGGTTTTGGCCTCCTGACTTCCCTAGAGTGGCAGTGATTCCCACCAGTTGAGTATTGAGCAATTTCAATGAATTATTTGTTTTGTAGCTGTACTGGGAGCAGCTGAGATCTTCCTGCTGTGCTTGGTAGTCAACAAGAGCTTGTCATCAAAACACAAAGACTTTATTTATTTATTTATTTTAAGGGTTTATTTGACAGGTGGTTTGCGCCCATTGTAAGAGCTCTGGACCTGAATCTGGTAGTGTATAGGCGGCTTGTGAAGAACACGCTTGATGCTGCCCTCTGGGCAGAGGTTGTCAGAACAGAGGTTGTTGGAGTAGGTGCTTCAAAGAGGTCAACATCAGCTGTCAATTGACAAGTAGTTCATCCAACCCTTCCCCATCTTGAATGCTGAGACATGTTAGTGAAGGTGTTGAGCACATGAATTAGTCAGACACTTATCAGAATGGCAGCGATAGATGAGACTGCAGGGCATGGTCTGCCCGCAGATGTGCACCGAGGCTGCTCTTGCGTATAAACAGTTGGACTGCAAGTTGCCCTCCCATGTACTGCTGAGACTTTGTTACTTGTAGTTGTTGGGTGGACTTTTTTTCCTTCTGACCAGGTCAGTGCATGTGAAGGCTCGGTCTGAGCACTGTTCTTCGATGGACATTGAGTGTCCCAATGGGAGAGGGCAAGCAGGAAGAATGTGAACGGAGCAGCAAGAATGATGGGAGGTTGGGGGACAAGATATTTGGTGAATGCCGATTGTTTAGCTTACAGAGAAGATAGAAGGTAGACTTGTGACAGCTTTGGGGTGGCAGGTTGCTGCAGAGATGAGGAGATATTCACATCTGACAGGATAGAGACACAGCCTGGAGCAGCAGCAAGGGACCATCAAGTTACATACTTGCAAACACATTCCGTTGAAGGATTAGGGACATGTGGGAGACCTATATTACTTAGGTCATTCAGATATTTTACATGAAACTTGTGGACACTTCTGGTCTTTCCAGATCTGCCTTACTCTATGTTCCTGTTATTTTAAGCTTAGAAGGGAACACCACAAAGAAATGTGCATGTTTATTTTTAGGGAGTTAGAAAATGGTGTGTGAGAACAGAGGGCTTTGGTATTACAATTATTCTATTATACAGAAATAATTCTAGCACCTGGGAAGAGGTGAGACAACAAACTGAAGGGGTGAGTTGGTAACAAGCTGAGAAAGGTATCCCAATATTAGCAGTAATGAGAAAGGAATAGAGCCAGGGAGTGACACATGTCCCAGGTTTACTCTGAGCAAACAGCCACATGAAGTTTTGCAGCACTTTGTGCGTGGGACACCACGTGCTTGTTTGTGTAAGAGCTGCCCGACAGGAAACTACTTGTGTCTCAGTCAGTGGGGCTGGAAGTGGCACAGGAAAATTCACCATTGTTTAATGGCAATCAATTCCAAATTAAATAAAGCAGCAAACAGTGACAAAATTGGCCCTGAAACCACAAATCGAGTGTGCAACTCAGTGTTTGACCAGAAATGATGGTCAGACCTACTGCTTGGCAGGAAGTGGAGGAGATATAGGTAAGGTAGAAGAAAGCGAGCTCATTGCTGCAACTCTCAACTTCCATGAGTTTCCTGAAGATCCCAGGTTGCCTTTACTACGGGTTGATATTTGTTACATTCTTTTTATTCTGTCATGTGAAAGGTGGGAGTTTAGATTTTTCCTTGTTGGTCCCCAGGAAAGTTGAGACCCTGATGTCCAGTAGCCTGTCAGTGTCTCGTAGTGAGACTCGTCACCACCAGGCTCACAAGGTCAGAGGGTACCTCATCCACCCTTATTTGGGGGGACTCAGCAGAGCCAGGACCCCTCAGCAGGTCCTGCCAAGGTGTTTTCTGCTGCCAGCGACTGCAGGGACTCACTTTAACAGTTTATGGAATAACACTTTTTATTAATACAATTTGTGACAGGTTAATAAGGTTTGAAGGCTGTCAGTGATAGTGTCTACTGCTAAAATATGTTTTAAAGCAGTCAGCTGGTACAGATATTAAGCAAGCACAAGCTCTAATACGAAGCAATCTACTAATATGCTATGGGGTAAACACAAGCAAAAGCCCTAGTCCTAAAAGCAGCATTTAATGCACGTAGAATATATTTCTCACCCAAGGTGTCCCTCTGGGGTGGGAGAAGATGGACTCAGCCCATCAACTGGTCCCAGAAGCCTTACTGGAGGTCTTCTCCCACTTTCCCCCTATCCCCACCTTACTTTTATACTATTTTCTTTATGTTTGAGTGGCTTGAGTCATAAATACCTCTTATTTCTGATTGGTGTTTTTAACGGGTGGGGGGTTGTGGTCGTGATTTAGCACCTGAGGAGGGGGCTCAATGTGGCTGTTGGCTTCAGCAGCAGAACATCTTGATTCTCCCTTGTCAGACAGGTACTGTACGGTCTCAGGACCACAATGTTCTCCAATTCTGCTGGGGTTTGAATGGAGGAGGGCCACGTAGCCTCCACTTTGTTCCACACTTGTTCTGTTTCTCTGAGCAGATGTTTATGGCTGTACTGGGCATCATTGGCAACCTCAGTTTGTCCGGGGAGTTGCAGCTGCTTTTTACCTTCAGATTTTGAATCACCTCCAGGTTTAACTCTATCCATCATCCCACAATGCAAAACATAGAAATTAGATATGTATATCCCAAATGTGACGGGCACATTATGTTTTGAAATGAAAATGATCTAGAAGAGAAATAACACAGAACAAATAGGTTTTACAGGGCAGCTATTGCAATTATTGCAACAGGCTGTGCAGAGCTTTTTCCTTTTCTTCCACATTTGGCTTCACAGCCGTTTTCCAGAATGGAAGACAATGACTCAGACTGAATGGAATAAAGACACTTGGTTATTAAGAAACCCAATAGAGTACAGTTGAAATACCAATAAGCATTTTTCCTGTGGTATAATGACACATGGGTGTACTTTTGAAGATGTGCAGAAATGCTGCTTGGCATTGCAAATGCAGGAGCAGGTTTTATTTTGTTAAGCCCTCCAAGATGTACAGAATCCATCAGCAAGTTTTCCATAATAGAATATTTGATCATTTGTGGAGCTTGTGGAAGGATTCACTTAGGGTACAGAAGTGCTTAACACAACTCTTTTTGGACATCAGCACGTTTTTGGTTTGAACAATACCTGTAGAGGAGCTGTCATTCTGATCTGAAAGGTGTCAGACTGAAAGAGGTTGGGTAAAACTCATTGTCATAGTGTAGTTTGGGGTGATGGTTGATGTGTGGAGATTAGTGTGTGGGAGTTGCTTTAGCAAGGTGACCTGATGCTGGGTGAAGCGTTTTAGCTTCTTCCTGTTTATCTCCTCTTAAACAGGTGAATTTGAAGTTGTTGTTTCCCAGAACTGGAAAGGGCTTTACATAAAAGGTTCCATTAACTACAGCTAATTAGGTAAACATCCAACCTGCAAATGCTGATCAGCCTCACACCATAAATTTTGAGGTTTGAAACAGAGGGGGAGAAGTAAGTGCATTCCTTTAAAGGAGTGTCTGAATAAATACAAGTCTTGCTCATCAGAAGGACCTCCAATAATGGATTAGTTTTTACTAAGAAATATTTTTTCCACCTATTAGTATGCTGTTTTTAGTAGAGAAAAGGCACCTGAAAATTTGGTTCTATGAGTATTTGGATGGCAGTCTCTGTAGTAGCAGGATGCTGGAGATAGATGAATTAACTGTTGTGCCAAAGAAGAAAAGGTAAATTGCACCATTTAACAAAAATGAAGACAGGCGATTAAAAAGACCAAAACGAAAGCACGAACAGCTGCAGACTGCCATAGAGAGCCAGTGCTAACTTAGAGCATGAAGATGCACTACGGCATCTCACCTAGGATTTACTCTGACAGCTTTCACTTTCCTTCATCCCTGTCTCAACTCTGCTACTAAAAGCTTTCCCATAGTTACTGATAAACTTACCACTCCTTTCTAGAAGAAACCTTTAGCTGCAGCTCCTTGTAAAATGTGGCTGATTATAAATGTCTTAAACGATAAGAAGTTTCAAACAACCTGTTCTTGAGATGCATAGGCTGTATAGGGGGAAATGTGAAATAAAAGAGAGGAAAACATCTGTATCTCACTGAGAAAGCACAGTCCATGTATATAAAATCTATGTGTTCCTTTGCCTTTTCTCAGCTCACTCCTCTGGAGCAGCCCGGCAGTAAGGACTCACTCTTTCATGTACATTTTCCTCACTGTCATCTGCAGTAGCCAAATGCAATGTGAAAGTCACCTCAGTTTTAATGTAGGCGTTCAGGCACTCACAAGAGAGGAACCCTTGCGGCTTGTTAGAGGCCAGCTTGTACGTTTCTGTGCACATTTAATGGGTTTTCATAGGAACACCTTCAAAAAAGCGTATTTAAATTATTACCTTTTACTTCTGTAACCCTTTTGTAGACATGAGGAATGAGGATATTGTGTGTTCAGTCCTGTCAGATACTAGAGAGATTAAATCTGGTTTAATAATCTGTGAATTGTCATAGCAGTGGACGTGCCTTTGCATTGCTTGCCGTGCTCTTCTCAGGGTGAGCATTCCCGGGATGAGGCCGGATGCTCTGCTGTGGGTGTGTGTGGGGCAGGCTCATGAATTCTCAGACATGCCTGCCACTAGGGCCAGTTACAGCTCACACATCTGCCTTTTCAAAGCTACAAAAGAAAGAACACAGGGAGGTACACTTGGATCTAATTTGTAGATAACCTTTAAGCCAGAAACGCAGAGCTCCCAACGCAATGCACAGCTTTTTGTGTCTCTGAGTAAGTCCCTTTGACATCATCTCGTGAGAATTACAAGGTTTTTTAATTTTTCTCTTAGGGCAAGCAATGCTGTTTGTTTTGGTTTGGTTTTTTCCTGCAGCATTGCTTTCCCTGCAGGAAAAATAATCTGTGATAAAATCTTATCGGGACTATTCCTAAGCACTGTGTGGACCAAAGGAACCCAAATCAAATCCAGCTTATGATTTCTGGTCGGAGTCAGCGAAATGCAGCAGAATGCCAATATGCCGATTTTTATCTTGGGCATTAAAGAAACTGAGAAATGCTGCTGAAAAGCAGTTTTCTCCAGCCACCATTTAGGAGTCATGTTTATTTTCACTGCAACTGTGCATCCTGACTTGAGCTGTCTGGGAGGGGAGACGTGCTGTTTAGGGGCCACATTCTTCAGTATCAGGAAGGAGGGCCCTGGGCATTTGTGCCAAAAGCACAATACCAAGGAGCATCCAAGCTCCGCAATTTCAGTTCAGGTACCAATAACAGGGTGGGTTGATGGGCCCCTTTGCCTTTGGACACAAGTTTGAGCTTGCCCAGTACTGGAAAACAGCATGGAAAACAGGGTTTAGTGGGATATTTTGAAGCCCCATTGCATATTGAGCTCAGCAAATGTTTTCCTACCATTAGGTGGGTTTGTATTTGTTAACCTAGCAGCTAATATTAAGACTGCTGACCGTATCTGAGAGGTAGTAAAACAGCAAAACAAATATTCAATAGGGAATATCTACTTCTCTGCTGTAGAAAACCTTTCCCAACACATTTTCCTAATTTTTGGGGTTTCCATGTCAGACCTCTCAGTGCCTTTGGTTAAAGGCTTGTTATGCTCCTTTTTAGGAAGCAAATATTTTCAACAAAACCTACACTATTATTTTTCCCCCCTCTATTTTATCAGAGTGCTTTTCCTGGATGAAAGGCTCTATGGAAATTTTCACTCAAGTACCTATATTTTATGGTAAATTAATACCTTCTGTATGCTCCTTGCAGGTATTTATATAATCTCTATCAATTAAGGATTTTGGCTATTTTTCCTGCTTTTAGCTTTGTGCATGTAGATATTTCTGCTTGGGGATGAGAATAGATACTTGAATCTTGCAGCAAGACTGAGGCTGAAGAGGAGTGTTACCGTGGCAGAGGGTTTGTCAGGACCCTGACCTTCTGTCGAGGGTTTTGCTCAGCAAAGTTGATGGTGTTCAGGAAGAATCAGGGGTCACTTCCAGCTTGTGGAGCTTCCTTTAGGCCGTAGCTTCTGGCCTCTTAGTTTTTAACTCATTTTTCTGAAATGGAGCACAACAGACCTGTGGGAGAACGGGTTGAGCACTGGGAAGGTTTACCTTCAGCAGGACAGCCACACGGACATAAAACTTGCATCCCGGCTGTTTGCTGTGGCATCGCAACATCCCTGGGCATCAATATCAATCCATTCAGTGTGGTTCTTGCTTCCCAGCCTTGTAAAATCGTTGGAAAATAGTGAAAAATTGTGCACTGATTTCTAGTAACTTTTACTCTGCAGGAACCAATTTGGAAGCATTTGAGTGCACATTTGCAGGAGGATTTGAGCACGAGCTCCGCAAGGTCTCCAGCAATACATTTCCTTTTAGATGCTGTAATTGGAGCCCTGAAATTTCTTTAAGCGCTTTATTTTAGAAATAGCTGAGGGTTTGGAATGAAGCCGTATAAAGTTATGGCAGCACTTCACAGTTTTAGGAGACTTTTAGGCTGCCAAATTGGAGCCCTGGTATTGATATGCACGAAGCTCTTGCTTGGTGTGGCAGCAATCATGCCCGCCAGACGGCTGGCTCTAACTCACAGCCATCGGCTGGAGCAGTGGAAAATGAGAATATGGGGTTTTATCACCTTCTAAGAACAGGACTATGAACCTGTCACTTATGAAGCTTTACAAAACATCCGCTTGAGAAAGGGAGTCGCATCGGTGACACTTTATGTGAGCAGATGTCGTTAGTGAACCTGGCTGCTGGTGGCTCAGGGAAACTCTCACCATGTTCTACATATAACTGGATTTTGCAGATGTTGTTGGTGTTTTCCTCCTTGTATTTTTCTTGTTACCGAGGTATGAGTGCAGGAAAACAGGGCATGAGAGCTGGATGTTTGTCGTTCTCCGTATCACACTTTGTGGGTTTTTTTTATGGGTAATACCTTTCACTGCTGGGCTTTTTTAATAACTGGTTTTTGTTGTTGTTGTTGCTGTTTGTTTTTTTTCCTGATGGAAAACCATATTTACTGGTCATTTTCCCTGATGTGGGCACCCCACACAGTGCTGCAGGCTCAAACTTGCTCTCAAGACTACAATTGATACCAGCTCCCTGGGAGGTACCAGGGCAGATCTCAACACCAAAGAATGTCTTCATGTCTTTGGGAAAACACAAAGCAAAACCTTCATATTCATCTGTGATTTATGTTTCTAGCAGTAATTTAAGGTCTTCATAAATTGACAACCCCCATGTGGAACCAAATCTTTATTGACAGCAAACAAATGACTGAAACACATCAGTCTCATCCTTTGGTTGGGCATCATGGGGAACAGAATAGCAAACAAATCCAGTGAAGACCCAGGTTTGTGTGTGAGCTCCCTTCCATGAGTGTACTTGTATCCAGAGGGAATTTTTTTCCTCTACAGGACTGGAAAACTAAAAATCAAATCTTAGACAGAGAATCAGCAGCTGAAGTATATTTTTAGTAATGCAAAAAAGCAAAGATAACTTCTCAACCCAAAGGATCATTTTGATTCCGTCTTTCTGTTTTTAAAATGTATTTAGTCTCTAATTACTTTGCAAGCCTATGTGCAGCTATAATTTTGTCTCCTTACTGTACTCTGTTAGCAGGCTTGGTTTGCCTGCCACGCCAGGACTTCTGGCAAACGTTATGCTGTTATGCCTTCCCTGTAGTTCCCATTTCACTAGCACATGAGGGAGCATTTTGGTTCAGAGCAGCAGCACAATTTTAGGTCAGATCCTTCCAGTGCCCTCACATGCGTGTGCCAGTTTGGATCACAGTCCTTGGGGCAGGTATACTAAATTTCCTCACCTTATCAAGTCGAGGGCTCCAATTCGGTTGTGCACCATATACACTCTCTGAGAGACCAAGGAGCCTGAACCAGTCCTGCAGGCACTGTCAGCCCACACATGGAGTCAGGCTGATGGGCTCATTGACCACCCTGGACCCTCTCCACTAAAACTGTAACCACTTGTGGTATTCTATGGGGTATTCTATTTTGACCTAGTGATCTGCTCCTCCTGTTGCATCAAATTACTTTCATGGACATAACCTCAGTTGTCCAGTTTGGTCTGCCCAGTCTCTGACTGCTGTGCTTCACTACCACGCTGTCTGTATAGAAGAATCAAAAGAATGGGGAGGAGGGAGTAAAAAAATGCTCAGCATGTGTCGTGCCTCGTGTCTGTTTTATAAGGCAAAAGTGTCTCGTTGTATGTGGTGTTAAAATTTTTGGTGTTATTATGAATATAAATATAGCAAAGCATTTGGAACCAGGCAAGGCTTTATCTGGAAGAGCCTTCCCTTTCTCCCAGGAGGCACTGGGCCAATGAGCTGTCAGAGGGAAAGGAAACATCAACATTTCATAACCAAAACTCTTCAGAATCTTTGTTCCAAGAAAATAATTAGGTTAATTTGACATTGCTTTCTGGATCCAAGATGTACATCCTGTGGCTGGCTGGCTGGCTTTAGGACTGGAATATGAGACCACCAGATTTATGATCAAGTTTACACATCCTCTTAGTGTTTATATATGGGGAGTTTTAAGTCATGTGGTTGAAATTTTTTTTTTTATTGATGCAAATTTCTGGTGCCTGGGTTACCCACAGTGGAGGAAGTCAAATCTGATTTACACTTGACGTCTTAAAGAGTAGCCAGGAAGATGTCTCACGATATCATAATATTTCTGAAGTATTTTGTTTCATGTCAGTGCTGTGGTTGATCTTGTGTGCATGTCTTTTTTCCTTTGTACACAGCACTTGCTTTGCTGGTCAAAGGGAAAAAATGATAGAAATATATTTCTGTAGCACAAGTAACTTGAGGAACTTGTAGAGCCATTAAAGGAAGAAAAGCATACTTGACTCCTTCTCTTCTAGAAAAATACTGGGCCTTTTTCTGTATACATTGGATTTTGAATGCTAAGATATCTGTCCCTTGAGGGTCAGAAGGCTTCTTGTTATCAGAGTGATATTTTTTTTTCCCTGGTTTTGTAAAGGTTAACAACTCCCCCTTTCTAGGTTTTGGTGGGTTCCAGCATGTACCTGTTTTGTTTTCCAAATGGAGGGTGGATTCCTTGGGAAAACATCATGTAAAATGAGCCAACCAGCTGCTGATGCTGCCTGGTGGTGGGGAGGGTCCTGGCAAGGTGTTGGTGGGAATGGCAGAAGTCGGTCTGAAGTACAGTCTGTGCTCATTGCTTGCGTGACGTAACTATGAGCTGCCATGCTCTGGTTTGGTCATATTAGCTCAGGCTGCTTGTCTCAAATGAGATTTATTTTATTTCATAGTCAAAAGCTCTGGCTCTGATCTTGGGAAGGTTCTGTCTGTGGGCAAGAACAGGTCTATCCTGAGACCAAGCCATCCTACTCACTTAAAGATATCTATCTTGGTGTGGGATCAGGCACCTTTGTAAGGTGCTGATTGTGTTCAGAGCACAGGCTCAAGTTTTGGATGTTGGAAACTGAGGGGGGAAAGTTCCTCCTTCTCCAACCCAGGGATGTTTGGGAGTGGCCCAGTTCAGACTTTTCCAAGTGTGAATTACCTGTTTATTTTGTCCAGAGTGTTGGCCCAAACCCCTTCCTAAACCTTTGTTGGTTTCAGCAGAATTTAGTCCCTGTGAATTTAAATCTCTAATGACCTTGCAAAGTCATTCATGCATTAACTCTGCTCCTCCTCCAACATAAATCTCATGTCCAGCTTTGTGGGGAAGGAGGGAAGGAGCACAGTGCATTCATTTCAAATGAGCAGATGGGGCTTTTGATCCTGACATGGTACTGGGAAGCACTACAGAAAGAAATTTGCAGTCCTTTTGCATGAGGGTGCAGTTGCAGTGCTGACTTGGGGAACCCACTGGGATGTGCCTTCAGACACCAAGTCAAAGGCCAAAGTACATCTGATGCGAGACAGTGCCTGGAGTGCATCGCTCTCTTTAGACTCTTAAAAAGATCTTTACATACTTTGTTGTTGTTATTCCTTCCTTACTTCTTCCTTCTAGTAGCCTGTATCTTCAGTACTTGTCAAATACAGAACAGGGCTAGTTTTTCCTGACTCAAACCCCCAGATGGTTATATTTATTCCAAAAATCTGGTGTACAAAGCGTAAGAGCCAGCACTGGTGGAGGGGTGTTGTTTCTGCTCTGCAGCTTGTCTTTAGACATTAAACAAGATTTCAAAGTTGGAAAGGAAATGCAGTATTTTAAAATTGTATAGAATAGGGTTGATAGGGTTGAAAAAGTAATTTGGAAATTGTGAATCATTTCATGTGTATAAACAGAATGGTATTGAGTAAAATAAAAATATAATTAAATTAATATACATGTCTGACTATAATGACAGAGTTGAAACACAGCTACTCAGTGCTTATTGAACAGACATGTTTTGACAGTATTGAAATGACAAAGCAGAAACTGTTATCTTGACATTTTACCCATCACCTTTTTACTGAAAATTATCTATTCCATTGAAATACTCCTGTTTTGGTGAAGGCAAACTTTGCACTGCATACAATCCTTACTGAAAAAAACACAAAATTCAAAATCACTAGTGGGATTTAAAGTGTTTTTAGCGAGTTTTAGTTCCTGCCACAGATAGAATAAACCTGTGCAGGATAACCAGTGAGTCTCTGCTGTTGTAAACCATGGAATACAATTATCATTGTACCATCAGTGTCTTCTTAGGTTGAAACACGTGTTCTAAGACTTGGATAAATAGTTGTGCTTTGGAGACAGTGATATAAGAATTGGGAGTCTCACCTGTCTCTATCATAATGCTGTTAACTGTGGAAGAAATTTAAGTGTGTTGAGAAGTCCAACCGTTTCTCACTCAGGAATGTAATCATAGAATCTTAGAATGGTTTGGGTGGAAGTGAACTTTAAAGATCTGGTCCAACTCCTGTGCCGTAAGCAGGGGCACCTTCAACTAGATGGTGTTGCTCAGAGCTCTGCCCAGTCTGACCTTGGATGTTTCCATGGATGGGCATCCACCACCTCTCTGGGCAACTTGTGCTGGTGCCTCTCCACCCTTACTGTAAAAGAAAAAAAAAAAGAAACAAATGAAAAAATGTAATTCCAGTCTACCTGGTGCTGGCTCATCCTCACCTGGGAGAACTGGTGCCGGTGAGCTCTAGGAAAAGACAGCAGAGAGCAGCATGTTTCAACCTAGCTTGTCCTTCAGTTCAGGGTACAAAAGGATTTCTGAGCTCCGGTGGTTAAGCCTGGAAGTAATCCGACTGACAGTCCCTTAGTGAGCTGCCAGGGGGATACCTTGCTATGCTAATACGATTGGTCTTCCTCTTCCTTTTAAACTTGACTTTCATGGGATCAACTAATGATAGTGAGTTAGAAAAGCAGTTGTTCTGCAAAGTCAATAAATGGTGCCAGCATTGAATGATTTTTTTTTTTTTACAAACCTCTCATTACTGCACTGAACAACCAACGCAACGTCCAGTTCTGACATTTATTGGCAGCCAGGACCTATGCATAACCCAGTATCTTTTCCTATCAGAATGAAATGGGAATAAATAAAACATTGAGAATGTACACAATGATGTTGTCAGAGCAAGTTTAACTGAAATCGAGGCAGCTTTTGAAGGGAATATAATGAATTAAAGCTCTAACTGCTTTCAGGGATATTTGCCTTTCATGGCCACTTGTTTTGGGAAGGAACCTTCAGAGGACTCCGACATGCAAAGGTGTTTCTGTGCACGCAGCTTTCATGCTGCCAATTTCCATGGGATTGCCACCTGTGTGAGGTAAATACGTGTGCTGGTGTGTACAGGTTGTTTTGTTGATGAGAAACAAATACTACAGATACGTTCATGCTGGTGGTGCAGGCCAGGAGAGGATACATCCACTGCCTCCTGCATCTGGCAAGTCTTTGCAAGGTATGGTGCTGGTGCATGGAGTGAATCTATCCAGGGAAAGGTGTGACTTGCTTGGGGGAAAAGCCATTTGTCATCTCAGAAATAATGTTGTCAGTGAATGCTTGTGCTTCCTCTGCTGCGTGACCTGAGGTCTGGAAGGAGAACAGTTGGATGTGCTCAGCCAAGGCACTCCAGTGATGGTTCAAGGCTTTCATTCCATCAGCTTTTAGCCCATAAGCTGGACACTGATAACCCTCCTCTTGGAGACGAGGAAGGGTTTTTAGTCCAGTGTTAAGTGTCCTTAAGGGGATCTACCTGTGTATTTTCACACTGCAGCTTTTAAATTGTACTCCTACAATGGCATTGAAGATACCCAGCTCTAAAGCCCTTTAGTAGTTTCCTTGAGCTCACTGCCATGGGGGCTGTGACACAGACCTGCTTTCTGCCAGCACAAAGGTGAGTGTGTTGTAAATACCTGCAGTACATCATTTGAGCAGTGCTTTCTTCCACCTAGCTCAGGAGATCTGGTGACATCAGGATTCAGATTTATCCTGATCAATATTCAAAAAGGTCATTACATGAAAAGCAGTATTTCAAGGCTGCTTTTGAAGTCTTAAGGTTTTTTGATACTGTTAGTCTTTCCTAAATAGTACTGATAGTGCTCCATATTTGAAACCATAGCATCAAAGGCTTCAGATATCAAATCAACTTGTTCAGTAGAGAAAATCCACCATGCCTGCAGTTAGTCTTTTGCCATCCCAGTCATCATTTATGCTGTTGTCATTATTCATGCTGTTGTCATCCTCTGCAGCCCTCTGGGGCTTGAATTCCTGTTTTGTTTAGTTTAGTAGGTACATAGTGCTGTGAATATTGTCACTGTTTGCATGCTGGATGGTGATGTGCTCTGTGATATATATGAAAATGGTTAAATAGAAAGAAAAAAGTCTCTGTACATAGGCATTAATGGCTATCAGATCCTCATAATTGAGACCAAGTCATTCCTGAACAGGCACACATTTGTTTGCTCTGCTTAGGCACTAGTGAAATGCTTCAGTATCTGCCATTAATAGCAAAGGAAAATAGTTGGTTTAACTGGGGGGAAAAAGGAACAGTGGAGAATGAAGGTCCAAGAGCACTTGCCAAATTTCTTTCAACCAAATTGGCTGCCAGTGCGTAGTGTGAATGAAGAAAATTGAGAACGGCAGCTAAGGCTTAACTAATGCAATCCTATTTGGGGCTGCAAACAAAGGCTTTGGCCTCTGTTCATAGGGTCAGACCTTCCCGTTGTGGATTGAAAGCCAAAATTGTGTCAAGATTCAGTTTAACTAAGAAGGTGCGAGGAGAGTGAGACAGAAGCAGAAACCTTGGCCAGGTGTCACTAAAAGGACGTTTTGTTTAATGCTGGAAAAACAAGAAGGTTTGTCTTCATTCGCAGGTGTAATTTGTAAGCAGACTGAACAAAATCCTTCAGGATTTCTCTAGGTGACAGTGTCCATCCAATGCCACGGGCATGCTGGGCTGTATAATAACCCCCAACCCTGCCAGCCTCAGGAGTTATCAGCCATTGTCACAACTTGTCTCCAGCTCTGTCTTTCGGGGCATTTTTTTTTCCCATTTGCAGTTATTCACGTGAAGAGCTCTTGGGTCTCATCCAGTACTAGCTCTTCATTTTCTCTTTTGTTCAATGCTCAGGGAAAGGCTCTCCAAGAGGGGTGTTTCTTTGCTGTATTCACAGGTCACTCCTGGCTCACTTGCTTGGAAATACACACACCAAGTAAGCAAGCCCAGCTGTTCCCATAAAGCAAGTGATAGTAAACTCAGCCTCCACAGCAAAGATAAAATAAGACTAACAAGTGATATGCAGCGTGAAGGTATGAAAAACACCAGAAAATGTGCTGGTACAGCCTCCTGCTGATGCTTGTTCAGTCCCAAAATCTGCTGAGACCATAGGACAGGCTGGAAGACCTTAGGGAAAGGGGTAGAAATAATTTTGTGGGCATGCTGGGCTGTCCAGTAACACTGGAGGTGCTCTAGCAACTCTAGCAGCAGCACAGGTCTTGGTTCTGGGTTTGGGTCTGAAATAGCAGCGTGGCTGACCTGAAACAATGTAGGGGTTGGCTTTAGCAAAATATGTGTGACTTTTGAGTGCTTTCCTACTCATGTTTGTTTGTTTGTTTTTAACAAGGCTAAGAAAGTCTGAAAATCTGGAATTGTTTTAAAGTATTGATCGTAGGTATGTTTTAAGAGCCTTATGACTGTAAACCCAAAAGCAATTGATAGCAGGAATGTGGGTTAGATCCTCATTCTTGCCAAAATCTAAAATTGTCAAATGCAGTGGCACTTTAACACATTAAAGCCAACTTTCTCTTTTTTTTTTTCTTTAAAGTTTCAATGAGGTTTTACATAGTCCACTACTGTCATGGTCGTGGATGTCTTTTAATGCTGTGTGTGTGAGGCTTTGGGAAGGTACAGGCAGCCTGTACTTCACTTTTCTATCAGTAATGTTGAAAAAGTGGTTTGCTTATGTACTGACAGCAAACTGCTACTTTAGTGGCACTTAAGTTGACAGGAACCTCCCAGCTTATTGGGGGGTGAACAGGCAGCACATTTGCAGTTGTCTTCCTACTTTAGGAGGTGACATGGATCCATCTTTCCATGGATCTACCTGAGTTGGTGTTGATGTTACTGGGCTGTGTGATGAGCTCTGTGGTCTGGCTGGGTGTTAGCTGAGAAGGCATCTCCTTCAACATAAAGAAGTAAGAAAGAGTAATTTCCCTGTATGCAGCAAGGGAGTAACTAGTGATAAGCAAAAGTTATAAATAGAAGACACATCCTGGCAGTAGTGAAAACCCGTCTGCATATTCAGCAATACAGCATTAGGTTCAGGAAGAATGAAACATCATCTTTTTCTGGGGTTTTTTTGGTCCTAAAATACACCATTTACATGGGCTTCCCACCGTGCTGCACTCCAGCTTCACAGCCATTACAGGTCCCCCAGCAGCCCCACTGCGTTCCCGCAGGAATATCAAGGCAAACAATTTCAGTTTTCTGGGAGAACTGACCTGCAGCCCCGGTGGTGAGCTGAAAGACTTGACCATTGAACAGTGTTTGACTCAAAAGTACCAGTGCAGGTGTCCCGTACTCCTCCCAGGCTCTTCCTCCCCGCTGGCCCTGCTGCTCTGAGACGACTCTCTTTGAGAAGAAACCACTGTGGCGTAACAGCCCTGCACTAGGATCTCAACAGTTGGGTTCTGGGGAGTTTTTCTTTTTTCTTTTTTTTTTTTTTTTTTCAAAGAAAACTAACATTTTCCAGTGGGGAAACATACTTTTTTCTGTCCAGAATGTTTTCCTTTTAAAATCAAAACAGAAGCAAAACGCAATCTGTTCTGACAGGAGCGGGGAGGGAGGGAGGGAGTATTGGCTGACTCTGTGCATGCTATTTTTGGTTTGACTCATGGAAGACAAGTTTCTGGGAGTCTCCTTAGAATCCTTGTGCATCATAGGAGGCTCCCTGGGAAGAGTAATGGGGAAGGCTTCCTCAAGGCATGCCTGAACTCTTTCAGAGAAAAAGAGTCAAGGCTTGCCTTCAAACTGGAGTAGTGATGGGTTCCTTTTTTTTTTTTTTTTTGCCAGTTGCTTTTTCTTCTGAAATTTTTTCACAGTTTTAAGAACTCAAAATCTAAAAATCTTTCTTTTTCATTTATGTTTTCCAGTCTTCATTTTTGCTGATAATATTGAGAGATGTTAATAGGGAAAAGAATTAAAAAAAAAAAGCCAAGCCAAAAACTGGCAACACAAAACCAGTATTTGATTTTTTCAATATGTAAACCCACAGAAAATTCCCTTTAAGCCCCCTTACTTTCCAAGGTATGATTGCAATAAACTACTCAGCATTTTGCTTTCCACAATATTGCTGTGTTTAAGAATATCGTAAGATCTTCTCATTGCATTCAATGTTTCCTGGTGGGTCTTGGAAATGAGATGTTTGTTTAACTGTGCTGCACTTCATTTGCTAATTGCTTGGGTTTTTTTTTCCTGTATGACTGAAGATCTGGGTTTTAAATGTCTGGTAAATACACACACATGCACGTGCACCCACACATCGACACTGGCAGGCCAATCTGCTTGCTGCATGCTCTCTTTTTTAATGCTTTTTTTTTGTTGTTGTTGTTATTTGAAAAATCATGTAAGCATAATGGGGATAATTAGCTTTGACTATGAGCAAATCTGGCAATAAAACACATTAGCTACAGCTTTAAATCAACATCTCAGCCTGCAGCCTTAATTCACAGTCCTGGTAAAATCAAATTGAAATGATCATTTTGAAATGAGCATTTGATTTTAATTGCATGTGCGTGTGTGTGTTTGGCTATTTGGCGTGTACGGGTGATTTTCTTGAAGTAGCCAAACTTGCTGAGAGCTGCTTTGAACTTGGTGCTGTAATCACAGGGAAAAGACACAAAAACTTAACAGACACAAGGGTGTTAAGCTCAAAGCCTGCTAATGGTGCTTTGAAAAAATAGTCCTATAGGTAGCATGTCTGAGTTGCACTATTAGATGCCAAAGAATATTAGTTATGCATTGCAAAGAAAATAGTCCAGAAACTTGAGCTGGAATGTATAACAACAGAACTTCAGCTTTCTCCTACCCTTGAAAGGAGAGCTCTGGGTTGACTCCAGCCATGAAAAGACATTTGTAATGCAGATTAAATCTGTTCACATGGGAAATTTGTGGGGAATTACAAATGCATGTTAAATTCACGCTCTCACTTCCTAGGCACTGATTTCACCTTGTAGACCAGCCCCTCTATCTCAGGAAAAGCCAGTGGGGGTCTGGCACTGGAGGCACCAGACCCGCTTATGCCATTTGGAAAACCTTGCTGAGCAAGTGCTGGCATCCCCTGTGCCTGATACCTTTGGAAAACCACCTGAGGTGGTAATGTGTGTGTTCCCACTGATCTGTCCTGACTAGGAATGTCACCTCAGGTCTCTAACGATAAACACAAAGAGAACAAATAAAAACAATGCAAATTGTCTTATATACTTCCAGAAGAGGGAGATTTACCATTAGGGGACATTTCTGGGAGCCTGATGCGTCCTTGGGAACCTGGGAAATCTCCTGGGGTGCTTCTGGACACCCTGAAGACAGACCCTGTGGTTGGGATTTATGCAAAATGCAGCTTAAAACGAAAGCAAGGACTTCGGGGGAACATCACTGGATTTACTTGAGGCTAATGTCAAAGGGTGTTACTCCCATTTTATTTCCCAGTGCTACTCAAAATAAGCAGAAGCAGCTAGGAAATTTCCATGTGCTCTGAAAAACCACTGGTGCTGTATTTTAACATGGGGTGTCTAAAATAGGCTGAGTGCACCCTGAACTGTGCAAGGTGATGGATTTGAGGCAGTTCTGCAAAATGCAAAAAAACCCCCTTGTTTTAATGGCTACAGTGGTTGAAGATGGGTTGAGCTCAGACCAATGGAATTGCTGAGATCCTATTTTTTTTTTTTTGCAGATTCTTCATGATAGTAGTTCATAGGTATACAAAAGCCTCTGTGCTGCAAGAAATGGCTTCAGGTACAACAGGCTCAGAGCATTTGATGAAAGCAGGAGCTCTGGGCTGTGCTCCCTGATGCTCTGTGGCAGCCACCCTAACACCAAATGCAAGGTGTCTTTTGTTAAGTGTGGTGTGGGTTTGTTGGTTTGTTTGATTTTTTGATTCATATGGGGTTGCTTAGTACGGGCCAGGGTTTATTACGCACTCAGACAAATTTTAGTGTGTTACCCTTCTAGTCAAGGGTGTGAGGGCTTTTGCAGCTCAAGGTGGGCTCCAACCAAGATGATACAGCTTCAGGTCTGCTGGTAAATGCAAGGCCACACCATTAGCTGACTTGGCCCAGCCAGATGGGTTTGGCTTGTTGTTTCAAGATGTAATGTTGAGTTTGGACCCTGGGCCTCTCTTCTCTTGATCAAGGGTAGGGAAGTGCAGCTTAAATTAAGGGATGAGATAAGGGTGAGCATGGGGCATGATGGACTCAACCCTAGAGTTGGTCTGTGTTGCCACAGAACAGGCATTTTAGGAAGAGGCGCATTGATGAGCATGTGGAGAGAGTTTGTGTTTAGATTTAATTTACCAGGCCAAACTATTCAGAGCATTTCAGCTGATGGTGCACTGTGCTCCCCAAAGAAATGGTAACTCATTGCCTAAAGCCAGCTTCAGCACGAATGCTAATGATTAATGCCTGGAGATCCCAGTGGTCGTGGAAGCAATATAGTTAAGTAAAAGGCAATGGGTTGGATAAAAGGTCTTAAATCAGACTAATGTTGGCAAATGTCACTTGAAAGAGAGGGATTTTGGAGGGGAAAAAAAAGAAATAAGGAAGAGTAATTTAAGAAGAAATTCAAAGGAGAGAAAGCAGACATTCCCACAAACTAATAAAATCTCTGCAAATGAGAAAATGAGCCTGCTCAGATTGAAATTTAATCACAGAAAGGATTTCATTGTAACAAGGAGAATTATAATTACCACTCGAAAGCAGAGAGGGTTTTCTGCCTCTCAGCTGGCACGTGGCTGCAGGAGGCTGGTGTTGAGCAGGAGGGATGGTGTCAGGAAGGGAAGGAAGGGCCACAGCAGTTGTCCTTCCAGTAATAAAAACTAAACCAGATTCATTAGAGAGGCAGCTGTGGATATTGCACGTGTGAGTACCCTGAAAGCCTTGCACTAGAAACAAGCATCTGTGTTTCCCAGCGGTGCAGTGCTGCCCAGGGATGCTCGTTGTGGCTCTTTGTGGTGCTTCTCTACCCATGGAGCCATGACTTGGGACAGAATTGGGGCTTTGGAAACCCTTGGGGATTCTACCACAACTGTAGTTATACTTCAGACTTATTCAAGGCTACCAGAAAGGTCAAGAAAAGCAGACACAAAGTGTGACATTAAATACAGTATTTCACTGGCCAAAAAAGGAGCACTAGCGTGCACAGCTTGTGTTTCCTTTTGAAAATTAGCAGGTGTTGTTATTTTTGTTTTAAGAGAAAAAATAATGACAAAAATCCCACCTGTTATTTTTCATCACAAATCCTTCCAGGAGCAGGCTGACCATGCAGTTGGACTTTTAACTTCTTTTAGAAACAATTACAGCCACCTCAGAGCTCAAAATACATCTCTAGTTTCTCTTTAACAAGTCAGTATTTTCTCTGTTATTCCCCTGTTGTTTCCTTCCTTGTTTTTGTTATAGATGCAATTCTTCAAGCTGGGTTGGTTTGATTGATATGTTCTGTTTCTTTCCTCTATTTATGATACCGAGCTCCTGGAGTCTCCACTGACTTCATTAGAGTATTTTAGAAAATAAGTATCCTCAGCATTATTTTCTCTCTCTGTCCTAGTAGAGGAAAAAAAAAAAGTATGGTAGAAAAGCACACTGAAGCATACTTAGGAAAAAGAAATAGGTAGTTGGTGCATACGGTGGAGTGGGGAACGATACCGGCAGCATTTAACAAGTTCCACTTTAGCATTCTATGAACTGCAAGGTGTTTAAAAGAAATTAGGACTAACGTATTCGACAGCTTTGACTGCCTTTGAAATTGCTGCTGAAATGCTTGGTGGGCAAAACTTGCATTCTGCTGCTTTAATTTTTTTTTCTTCTTAAATTATTTTGCATCCACTTCTTTCCTCCTGAATTTTAGAATTTTTTGCTTCATCCCACATGCTCTCGTGGCTGATCTCATCAGGAGGAGGGGAGAATTTCAAATGGTGAGGAGTGAGCATTAGCATGGGGCTGCATCAGCCACCTGAGATGGTGTGAGATAAGAAACTAATTACAGTGAAGGCTATTAAAATACACACAGCCCCACACTGGTGGGTGCTCCAAGTCCTTCCCCGAATGCGGTGGGACACCAGTGGGTTGTTTGAAGAAAGTCCCATTAGCCTTTAAAAAGGAAAGTTCAATGGGAGTAGATTTCCTTGCATGAGCACTGGAAGAGTTAATAAGATTAGGTTAAGGAAAAAAAAAAATTAAACTCTTTAATTGTCCAGAATATGCAATGCTACGTCTCCAACTCTCTGTGCCAGCAGAGGCATTTGGCTAGTGGGAATTAAACAAAGAACTGTGCAAACATTGGGAAGTGTCGCTGAAATTATTCAGTAGTCTTTTTTTTTTTTTTTTTGGCTACTTTAAGATTAATTTGTAAATTTGCTCATGATAATCATTTGTAAGATAACCATAACCCTGAAATATTTCAGGTCGTGTCAAGGTAGTGGTTTAAACACATTGAGCCCAGTAAAGTGAAAAGTCAATCAGAATAGAAATATGACTCATGTAGTATTTTATATTGCTTTAAAAAGAATAGTTTCAGGGAATTGTAAAAAAGAGGAGTGTTTCCCTGCCGTGTTACATTCGTGCCTAGTGCTGCTCCACTCAGTGAACTGTCCTTCTAGGAACTCTCTGAGAATGTAATTGCTTGATTTTTTTGGTTTTTTTTTCTTTTATCTGTGAAAATCCTGTCTTTTTTCTTAATTAACTCAACTATTAAACAAAGACCAGTGAAACATGCTTTTATGGTGTGTATTTTTACAGCAAAGTATTTAAACCGGCCTGTTGGATAATTTCATGCTACATTAAGTTCAGTAAGATCTTTTCGTATGCATCATTTTTAGTGCTTCCTATATCTTTGGCCATAAGCTTTTTAATTGCCACGTGAAGAAATGTAAAATGAAATTCAATAAGAAATAATTCTTTGGTTGTTTGGCTTCATGTGATGCAGTGTTTTGCAGATGATGAAGTGAGCATCTGTTGCATGTTTTGTTTGGAAATCACTGGATCACCTTGGCTCACCAAAGACTTGAAAAGCAGCTGCTGTGTGAAGAAGAGAGGTTTTATTAGGGCAGAAGTCTCAGCCTCTGGAACCAGAAGAGTGCTGGTAATTCAAGTGCTCGTAGTGATTTGTTGAATCTGTAGGATTCAATGAGCATTCCAGCGGCACACGGAACATGTGGCTTAGGAGTTGTCTCAGCCATCTCATTCTTCGTCTGGATCTTGCACCAAGCCTGGATAAGCTTGTTGAACCCTGTGATGTTATTTTGGCTTTTGAAGGCTGCCTCATTTGTGCTCTGTCTGGTATCAAAATCATGGTGTATTTCTAACAAAGCTTTCCTCAAGCCCAGCATGGATGGGTTTTGAGGAATCAGCATTTTCAGCAAAGGAAAAAGAAGATGTTTTACCTAAAAGGATTCCTGGCATGGTCTAATTTAGAGCTACAGTCTTAGGCTGGGAAGGAGCTGGGATGCTTTCCTTGGAGGTGTTTTTTAGACTAGACTATTCAATAAATGCTTACTGCATTTCTAACGCTGACGTTCCTGCAACCTTTATGAATGAAAATATTGTCCTCATAAATTGAACAAAAGGGAAACAAAAATAATGGAAGCTGATGAGCCTGTCATATGTTTTAGAGAGAAGAAAGGAGAATAAAAGGTGAACTGAAGACCTGGTTTTCTCAAGCTCTGAGCTGCCTGTGTCCTTATGTCCATTTCCATGGCTCTCTGAGTGCCTGTGGGTGCAAGGCCCTTCCCAGGGAGCTGCTGCTTGGTGGGCAGAAGAGGTGCCTTGGAGTTCACCCACATATGTTTTCGTGTAGGACTGAGTCTCTGGCTTGGCATTGTGGCATCTAATAGCTTCCACCACATTTGAAAGATTTCTAGCTTGATACTTACTCACTTTTGAATGGATGCATTTTTAAATGGTAGCAATTCGAATGATTATTAATTCTTCCAGGATTTTAAATTGGCTCTACAATACTTAAACTAACCTGTGTATCACTGTTAAATGCTACCTCTTTGTTAACCCAAGTCAGTGTTATATCTGGAAAGCCTTTTCTTTTTGTGAATTTTGGTGTTGCAGATTAAGTGTACTTTTGAGACCCAGATTTAACCTGGATCTTGAATATGCAAAGCCTTGACGCTTCCTAGGAATTCACCCATGAGGATGGGTCCTTTTCAAAGTCAGAGGTACCATGTGGGGAGCAAGTCTCACCAGGTCTATCTGTGTTCCTCGGGAGTGGTTCGAAGGCTTTGCAGATTGTCACAGGTGAGGATGCAGTCAGACAGCTCCCCTGTTGCCTGATGATATTTTTAATTGGATGATAGCAAAGGGCTCTCCTCTTAGAAATGTGTTTTGCAAACTGCTGAGCGGTTGTCGCTGAGCTGATGAAGAAATCAAACCTAAAAAAGCCAAATCCTCCCCAGGCTGACATTGATCCTAGTTCAGTGCTAAATCCACGTTTATCAGCCATTGAAAGATGATACAAAAAATATGGTTTTCTTATTTTTTTGCATTCTCTTTTCTATTTCTGAAAACATTTCATCAGCCACACTGACCAAAAGACTTGGGGAACTGGAGGGGGTGTGTGCATTTATTTTAGCCTTCCTTGTTTTCTGGGGCTCAGGCCAATCCTAGAGGACTACAGGGGCTGCTCCAACACTGTCCCCTTCATATCCTCAAGTGCACATTAGAGGGAAACTTGTGGCACAGTCACGGTGTGTTTTCCGTGGTGCACATGAAAAATGCAGGGGTGCCCCTGTCAGGGTGAACCTTGGAGGATTGAGCTTGGAGGTCATCACCAGCAACATGGGAAGGGAGCTGTGGGACTGGAGGTGGGTCATGGAACGCGATCACTTCAGGTTTTGGAGCTTGCCTTTTGCATGGCTCAAAGGTCCATGGGCTCTGTATGCACACCAGGAAGCCTCTGCTGCTGGCATTGTCTTCGGATAATTATTGCAGTGTTTGGTTATAGACTGGTTGGGGGTGAATAGACATTGTTTTATTTCCTCTTAGTGGGTCTTTTTTGTTCATTTTTCTTAATACTAGTTCAAGTAGGTGGAATATTCCTTATTTTCTTTCATTTTAAGGTAAACACAATTACCGTGATATATCCTCTCCAATTTCTGTTATGACTGTGCTTTGAAACTATAACCTATTTTTAGTTGAATATCCTTAGAGAAAGTCTAAGAAGCCAGAAAATGCTTTAGTGGGAAAATGATATGTTCAAATAAACCTTACAGAGTTAGTGCTCACCCAGCAGATGAAAATATGAAGTCTGAGGATTGTTGGGCAGAGGAGTATCTCTGAATCTCTCGTTCCTTTCTATCTAAGGTAACCTGATTATCACTGTAATCTCTTTTGCTCTGTCACTTTGAAAAAACAATATCATCTGTCATTCTGTAGGAAAAAACCAAACCCCCAAAATAATCATAGTCAAAGGCATATGTTCCTTATTTGAGCACTGGTTTAAAAATGAGAGTGATTTATACAGCCAGAAGTGTATTTTAAATATAGTTTTATATATATATGTATGTGTATATATATATACAGAAGGCACTGTTTGTTTTGAGCAAATATATGGCACAAAGTTTATGCTCTGTGCAGTTTCTGTGGGAGATATCTGGGCTGTTGGGCCATTATCTATTAAATGCTTTATTTCCTTAGCAGAGATCTGCAAAGGGGCACTGGCACTGCCTGAGCGTGTCTAAGCATGTGTGTGCCAGCACATACATTTGTCTTCCAGAATGGACTTTGGCCATTGACAGGCAGTCAGGAAATATGAGGTATTTTGTTCCACCACCTGAGGTGCTTATGAAAACAAAATTTGGTCGTGTTAAGTAACAAATGAGAGGAATTCAATTATTTTCGGTTTGTTGGTCCACCCTGAGAAAATGACCCCTAATCAGTAATGGCCTATATGATGTGATATCTTCCTTGGCAGGGAATGAATTGAATGGGTTGGGTTGACTAAGGATTTTTATCCTCGAGATTACCAAAATCAGCATTGAGTTCCACTCCCATAAACAAGGGGTGCGGTAGCTGGGCAGCAGATGCACGTGTGTACACAGACTATTGTCCTCTGTGAGCATCCAGCTGCTGCCAGGCCTCTCCTGATCTTCCCTGAGAGCTGGTGCAGTTTGGGGGTTTGGTGAGGCACTGGATTCTGGCTGTGCCGAGCAGCCCCCACGTGGACCAGGAGGCCCAGTTGGGGAGCGTGGGTTTTTGGCTGACGTCGGTACAGCTGCCACCCTGGCTGGCGGGCAGGGAGGACACCTGTGTGTCCCTCTGAATGAAGGCAGCCTTCACTTCGGGAGGAAGGCTGCCGAGGTTGCCACAACAGCGGTACCCGGCGCGGAAGCGCGAAGAAAAGGCCGATGCTTTCTGCCACGTGTGCTCGGTCGCATACTAAGGAAGCGACAGTGGAGGAATAAAAGGCACTGGCTCCTTGGCTGGCCTTGCTGCTATTCAGAGCTTGCCCGAATGAGCAAGGCTGGTGTAATCCATTCTGCACACCACAGTAATATGGTAATACTGGAAATACAGGAAGGGAAATCCTGGCCCTGTTAAATTTGTGGGAGCTTTTTGCAAAGAGATCAGTGGAACATTCATCTCTTCTGCTTAGTTTTCAATAGAAGAAGTAGTTCCTCAGCATCTGAAACTGATTTTGTTGAAGTAAGAGACCAGGGTGTGATTTGTTTGTTTGAGAAGGCATGGTAAAGAACCTGGTGATTTTACAGTGAAGCAAAACTGGGACGGTTTCTTCTTGGTCTTCCACGGCGGTTACAGCTGGTGTGAATTCCTCTGGGCAATGCCTGTCAGAGGGACTTGGAGCGCCTGGGAAAGGCTTTGAAAATCAGTCAGGGCTCCCCTCTGCTCTCTTCTGCTGCCATTTCCCCCTGGCTGGAGAAGCCTTCTCCCATCAGCGAAGTTTCAGTGGCAAAGCCCCACTGATGTCGAGAAGCGATTGGAGCAGCAGTTCCTGTGGTCACATTCAGCCCAGATGGTTTCAGCTCTCTGCTCTTCCGTGCTGGCCATAAATTTGTCCTTGCAGTCTGAGCACATGCAAGTGAAATCTTCCAGCTGTGGCCGTCTCTCGCTAACGCTGTCTGAATCTGCTTTAGGCTATTGACGGAGGGACATTTCCCCTCAGACATTTATAAATAAGAATTTAGCATGAGTGAGTGATGTCTAGTAATCTCCTAGTAATTTCTTCAAATGCTTAATCATAGATATGTGTCCCTAAATATCTTCTCCATCTCATCCCTAGACGTTCAAGCTGTGACAACTGCTTCAAGATAAGTGTGGTGTGTATAGATTTTTGTATTTTTGATAAGAAAAAAATTATATATGTTTACCTTGTGCTTTATTCCTTGTATTTTCCCACCTAGTGCAGTTGGACCTGCAAGTAAACCACTAGACCTCTGAGACAGACCTTTGTAGGTGTTACCTGTTTTTCAAGTTGTGACTATTCTTTCTTTGCATCACCTCACCAGAGCCAAAGCATACGGAGCGTGATAGTCATTATAATTAAACAGAATCTAACTTACAGGAGCTTAATAAAACAAAGGATTCTGTTCCTCAGGGGACAAGGGATTCTAAGTGGTTCTGTTTCAGCTTGGTAGTTGGTGTTGCTGGAGGTCTCTGTAGGCTGCAGATAATAGTGTCACAAATTTTGCTGGCAGGTGTTCATCTCTCAAGACAGAAAGCAAGCTCTCTCGGCCCACCTTTGAGCCTCTGGAGTCTGGAAAATGGCTTTCAGCAACACTCCAGACAAGCTTTCTTGCCTCCTTCAAGCCTATCTTCCTGGTAAAACAACTGCCTAGATGTCTGGATAGCTGACTTGAATTAAATAGAAGGGGAAAAATAATTTAAAATTTAAAATAAAACAAAAATATGTATTTGTTTGACACGATTGTAATTTTTTATCTTGCTTAACCATATAGCAATTTTGCAAACTGTTTCAATGAATTAATTCTTCTGTTCTAATGGCATGCATGGATGTGTGAAGCATTTGCCTATTTGTAATGACATGCAGCAGTTACATTTATTTACTGAAGGAATCCTCCTTATTTGGGAGAGTTTCTTGCCCATTAGTTCTTACTCCAAGAGCACAGGATTTGGCTGTCCTTTGTGTCTGCCCTGAGGGAGGCTCACTCCCCAACTAAGTGGGATGCCTTACTTCTAGTCTCTGTTTAAAGAAGAAGAAGAAGAACAACAAAAAGTTGCCTTTGCCAACATCGTGGCACTTTAGCCAAATATTTGCATTGCAATTTGTGATGAATTATAAATGAAGCAAAAATATGTAATGAATTTAATATTCAAAAACATCCTATCGTGTCACACTACCTTAATTTTCTCCTTTATTCCTAAAGCGTAGGCAGACTGCTAAGATTGGCAGATGCAGAGTGTGAACGAGGTAGTTTCTGAGTCAGTGGGTACAGCTTGAATTCCTCCATGAAGAATGGTCTCCCTCATTTTCAGCTGTCAAAACAGCACTTGATGGAGGCTGCAGTTAGCACAGGCACTGTGTGATGTGTAGAGTAGCCTGAGTGTTCGAGTCACAGCCAGATGAGCTGTGTCTTCTTCCTCACCTTCCTCCTTCCTCCCCTGTAGTCTTGCACGAGATGGCCAGCTTAGCTTGGGTGGGACCATGGAGGTGATCTGGTCCATCCCTCCCCAGAGTGGGGTCAACACGGGCTTTGCTCAGGGTCCTGCTGCTCACTGGGTAACTCTGAGATGAAGGCAGACCCAGGGATTTGTCCAGGACTCCTCAGAAACCATAACACAAACATTATTGGTATGTTGTTGTGCTGGAGGTTTACTAATAAAACCGAGTCTGGTTTTTGTGCCCTGTTGTACCCGATTGATGGCTTCAGGGTTGTTGGCTGAGCTGTGCATTGGGGACCCTGGGGCTGGTCCCAGACCATGCACTGGTGGTGTTAATAAGCAAAGACACGTCGTGAGCTCCACTGTAGCTCACCAAGGGCCTGCTCAGGTAGTGAAATGTTTACGGTGTCTGTTTTTGCAATTAAAAACTAGCTGAAGACAGAAATCCTGTACTGCTAACTCCAGTCTCTGCTGTAATACCCTGGTGATCAGTATTGGGCTTTCTAAACAGTCTGAGATGATGAACTGCTGATCGTGTTCTTTCTAAACTCTCCACAGTTAGGTCTTTGTGTTTACCTAAACAATTCAGCTTTTTTTTAGTGTTTTGTAAGCACAATCATTAGTTCCTAAGGAGAGTGAAGTAAAACAGCATGTTTTCTGCTTTGGCTTTTTAGTACAATTAAGTCCAGCTTGAGTGAAAGGCTGAGTCTGAGCTTCAGACTTTGCCCGAGGAAACAGTAAGCTCAGAAACTCCAAATACTGATACTTTTTCTATTATACATGTTCATAATTGATGTGATTTTCAAGATGTGGAAGTTGTCTGGAGTTCTGCTGTCTACATTGTGAGCAGGAGAAGGAAGATATTTTTAAGGAATGCTGGGCTAATATTGACATCACATGAAATACTGTGATGTAAGAGCCTGCTCTGGAATGGAAGTGTCCTGGTAATGCTCCAGATCAGAGCACACCTGTGTTCCCATGTCCATTTTTATCTCATGCATAACACCAGATTGATTAACTCATTCTCATAATTAATCAAAACCATGTTTTGCTGGCATTGTTGCTGAGCTGAATTCCAGTGTGACATTTCTGCAGATCCTACTAAATTATCTTGGAGGGATTAAACCTCATTAAATTTCCCATTTTGTTACGGCCGCAAGTGTTCTAATCTTACCATCTTGTGTCATCTGCAAGATTTGCTTTCTGTTCTCAGATAGCTGGGAGTCCCAAAAGTTCACATTTTTCGTGTTGTTTGTGTTGGGTGCCATCATTCTTGGCCTTAAATTTCCATGCTTGTATGAAATCCACCCCTCAATAGCTTTTAATCTGGGGAAGGTTACTTAGTCTACAGTCAGAGAACTTTGAGGGAGTGCTCCAGATCAAGATCCTGTAACAGGTGCACTGATGCTTCAAAGGAATCTGCCAAGAAAGACCTTTTCTTTGCTGTGAATGCCACAGCAGCTCTGTACAGGACTTTGCAGGACTCTTGGTGACTTTTGGGCGATTTGTGTTACACAATAAATAGGTTTTTCTGCCTGAAATTAGTGAAAAATGCTCAATATTCTGTATTATAGGGAAGCAAACTGTTAGGTACGTGATGGAAGTGCTGTAGGGATGTTCAGGATGGTGAAGAAAACGAAGAAATAGGAGTGGGGAAGAAAAGAGAAACTGATACAATCTTAATTATTTATATTATTTTCTATATATATACATCTATGTACAGTTTTTAGAGTTCTTGACCGATATTGTGTGCAGCCATGAAATCAGCAGATAGGCAGCTTTGAACTGTGCAGTGGATGCACAGAGAATATTGATTTATCTAAGCTTTCACTAACCTTGGTAATAAAATACTTCAGAGTCCAGAATTTCAAATGGCCAAAGTGTGCTTCAACCTTGGCTGCAGTGTACTAATGGCAAACTGGCTTTTGTTCAACAAAAGGCATCAGGAGTTCTCTTTCCAGCAACCTTTTTTATTAAAAAAATAGGAATGTAGTAGCAATCTTCCTTTGTTGTGGCCAGGTTTGAGGTCTTTTTATGCCCCTGTTCTGTCTAGTGCCTATTTGTTTGGTTATCTGAGGTCCTTGGAGGGTGATTTTTAGAAAAAAAAATTTAAAAACCACCTGGAACACTAATGTTACTTGTTGCTGTCTTTCTTCTCCATTATGGCAGCTATTATGAGACTGTGCTATCATTTAAATGACCTTTTTTCTTTACAGAAGAAAGAGTTGTTTTCATTAAATCCTCCCAAACATCCCAGGATTTGTGGGGTTTGTTTGTGCTCTGACACTGCGCCTCACAGATGCAGTGACACAGTGAGAAAGGCATTTTTTTCCTGAAGCAGTGTAGGGATTTCCCTCCTCCAGGTTTTAGGGTGGTACCCCGTGCTTCTCATGCAAGGTGTGCTCTCAGCTTTAGATCCAGTGGTGCAGAAGGAGGTAACTTGTTCAGGGCTAAAACATGCTATGGTTCTACACAGTTGTTGATTATTGACTGAAGGAATTGTGGTTTTTACAGCAGAAACACACGTAAATGGTGGCTTGTTCCGTTTCTCTACTTCAAATAAGTAACTGTAAGTGCTTTGAGGGAACTTATAGTTGTCTGCCAGCTCTGTGGCAGGAATCATAGAATATAGAATCGTGGAATATACTCAATTGGAAGGGACCCATCAGAAGCATTGAGTCCAACTCCTGGGCCTGCACAGGACACGCCAAGAATCACACCATGCGCCTTAGAGTGTTGTCCAACTGCTTTTGTCCAGGCCACCAGGATGTATTTTAGTGTCAGAAAGGGATTGGGAAGAGGAGGGAATGAGATGGAGGTTAACATAGTGCAAAATTTCTTTCCAGAAGGTTGTTTTTCCTGCCACAGCCACGAGTGGTCCTTACCCAGCCATTCATCTCTCTTGGAGGACTTGTTTTGGGGTGGACAGCCTGTGCACAGGAGTGTGCCTGGGTGGTGATGGTGTTTGCCTTCACCTCAACAGCAGAACTGGGCAAGTCTCTTTGCAGTAGTTGCATTTTCTGAGCCTCTCTTTGGATTTTCCTGCCACGTGTTTCCCATTCAATCCATATTGGTTTCCATTACCTCCTTGAAAACTGACTTGAGGTGAAAATGAATATTTCAATTATCTTGTTGACTTCTGCATAAATTAGTGTAATTTTCTCTTAAATACCCTGCAGTTTTGGAAAAGTGTGGTTTATTAGAAAATAATTGTACCAGTTCGAAAGCATTGTTTCCAAGTTCAGGGAAGGGCTTTTATTTTTTTTTTTGTGTGTGTGTGTGTGGCTTTGACACATGTGGCTCCCAAAGCAATGTGCTGCTGTCGAGGCAAAGACTCGGGAAACTTCAGACAACAGTTGACAGGAACATGCAGCCCTTGGCCTGTTAACCACAGACATCCCAAGCTGCCCTTCACATCCATGCTCCCATGGCTGCCCTGGATAGGGAAGGAGCCGTGGAGGTTGAGTGGAGGATGCAGAAAGCAAGCAGAAGGCACAGGTTTTTGTGGAGTCACCATTCGTGGCAGCCTGATGTCAGTGCTCAGGAGTTAAGTGGAACTATGTAAAATCCTTAATGCGGTACTAGATGTTCTCTTTAGGAATCACAAAGCATGTAACATCCTTATGTTCTCCGAAGAGTTTATTTGGCAGCCTGTTAGTATCTCACTGTGACATGACTGAAGGGGGAATAACCAAAATAACAAGGTGGCAGAAAGAAGGCAGCAGTCACCAAATTGGAATAACAGCTTCGTAGCGTAGTACCTTTGAACCTGTGACTGTCTGCTTTCCCTGGATGGGTAGCAGGGCTTAATGACATTGAAGACAACATTATGCTGGTCAAATTGTGATGGGGACTCAAGTAATTTTGCCTAAGGCTCCCAGTTGCTGCTGGATTTCAGTATGTCTGAGGGTGAGCCGGTCCATGTAATCCAGGGCAGCCTTTGCTCATTCACTTTGGTTTTGTGCAATTATTCGGATTTTAGGCCCAGAAATATCTTTGCAGCTAACCAGGAGGAGCACGAAGTTGTAAAGTAAATATTTATGTCAATGGGAAAGGAGAGCTGTGCTGTAGGTCAAGATTTCTGCTTAAAAAAGAGGCAGTAAGTAACCAGTGTAGGAAAATGAAAGAAAGGGTTGGACAAAGTAAAGGACTAGGATATTCAAATAGCTGGTAGATTAACCCAGCACAGTGCATACCTTTGGGTCTTCACTCTTTGGATTTAAAAAACAAAACATCTTCCAGCTCATCTGTAATATTATTTTCATGCAGATACCTTTAATCCTATGGCTTCCATTTTCAGAGCAAACAAAGATGTGTTTATTTTCTTTGTAAGCCCCTTTTCCAATCATCCGTGCAGTGTTTTTGAAGCTAATGATTGAGACAGATGGAAAGCAGGAGTAATATGCAAATGACAACTTGTCAAAGGCAGCTCCAAGCCACGGGCTGGGTACCCCCAGCCTGGGAGCATCCCTGGGAGCTCCCTGCGGAGGGGTGCCGAGGGCCAGCGTGGTCCCTACACCTCTGGATAGGGAGTCACTGGTATGTGGGCTATCCCAGACTGTACATGGTCACACACCCACATATGTATTTATATTTTACTAAGGAAGTGACTATTTTGCTATCATTGTTACCATTTTCCCTCTGTTTAATGGAAACAGCAAACCTGTGGCTGTCCCCAGCAGGTGAGCATGTTGCCACATCTGAGCAGTCCCACCCGGCACATTGGCCTGTCTTATTACCTTCTGTGTTGTAAATCTCCTGGAGTTCTTTTGGGAACCACTCCACTTGGGATAGGTGTTGCATTACAGAACACCAAGGTAGGAGGCCATGCAGTGAAAGAGATGGTATAATATGAAAAGGTGGCACGTACATTACAGAGAAATTCCAGAGAGAAGGAAGCTGTGGGAAACCTCTCAGTGCTTCCTTAATCCTCCAGCTGTTCTCCTTTGTTTTAAATGTTTTTTCTTGCTCTCAGTTTGCTGTGGGTTTGTACTGGGATAGCTCTTCTCTTCTCCCTGCTTCCCAGTGGTTCCTCTCCCCCTGCAAAATCCAGCACCATCAGATAAGGGATTGTAGACCTGACAGTTCCATGCAAAACATGGGGAAGAATGACACCCCTCCCTTGTAAGCCTTTTCTGGGTCATCTATGATTTTCAAAATCTGCATCCTTTTATGTTTCTGTGTGCCTAAATATGTGTATAAATGAGAGTACACATAGAATCTGCCCAGTCAAAATAGTTTCCCAACACATCTGTTGCTGAACAGATGCTCTCTGTATTGGCCAGCTTGGCTGCTGCTGGCTTTCTGTGGTTGACAATAACATGAATATTTAAAGAGTTATGAAGACCTGGTTGCTGTGGTATAATCTAACGTAACAGAGGAGAATCCCAAAGCCTTGGCTTGCCTGAGGAGTGCCACCTACCCCAAAACCACAGGCAGTTGATTTCAGTCCTTTAAACGAGGGAATCAGCTACATGACTTTGATTGCTAGCATTGCTGCATTGGATCTCGGGCTATTCCAAGGGGGACATGATGCAGATTAACTTCTGAACTTATTTGTAGTGCTGCCTAGCAATGGTGTGTAGGCTTTTATAAAGAAAAAAAAATTAAACAGTACAGTAAAATACTGAAAAAAAGCAAAAGGTACTCCAAGAGGCTGTAAGAATCTAAATTTTGCAATATTTAAGAGCTCTATACGTATTAAACATTTACTTGCCTGACTTCAGGATGTCTGCTTTTAAAACCTTTAGGAAGGAATACTTTTAGAGAAATAATGCAGTTATCCCTTGTGCTCGCATCTATAACGTAGACATATTCCAACTGTTCTTAATTAAAAAAGGTAACGTTGGTGGGGGAAAGATTATCAGTAGTCCTGCCAGTGTTCTGGTGTGGTTCTGCATTCATGGATCTCCAGAAACTTTTGCAGGAAGAAGAAATACTAATGTTCTCACTCACCCAGCAGCTCCTTTTAGCAGGGAGAAGTGTCGGAGAAGGAGCCCCCTTAGTATGGGTGGTGCTGTGTCCTGGGATATTGCACACGCAGACACACACACACATATATGTTTATTATATACACCTTTTGTTCCAGATGGAAATGTTGCAGATTCATCTTCATCACTTAAAAAGTAAACACCCAGCCATAATCTCTGCAAATACTTAGGTTTGCAGTAATAATATTTATAGTGTAATAATTAACCAGTCCCTTCCCACCCAACTCAATTATTTTTATACAGTGCTTCAGCTGACTTAATCAGTGCCCTTTCTAACAAGTCCATACTCTTTAAAACAAATGGAATTCCAGCAAGATCATATTTTCTTTCCAGCTCTTTGTACTGCTGCTTTCTTTAGAGATGATTTAATCGCTGTAAAACTGGTCTTTGTACTTGCCATTCTTGATTATATTGCCACTTAACAAGCTGTATTAAATGCATGAAAAAATTAAATCAGAAAATTGAGGCACTAGACAGTAACAAGGAAAACATTTTTTTTTTTTCCCCTTCAGTACTGTTGCCACTGATGGGAACCGTGTGTAACCAAGTTATTTTTGAATTATGTTCAAGCTGGGAGGAAAAGAAAACTTGGGATAATGGATAATTTGAAAGTAACTGCACAGAAATGCCACTAAAAATGATGGCTCATAACTTGGTCTTGTGTAGCTCAGTCCTTGACTCCTCAGCTGAACCAACTTGCTTTACCTTGTGCACTCAAGAGGACCATATTCTTCTGGAGCATGGAGATTTCAAGGTATTTTGAATGCAGCTAATGCTGTGGAAGGGGTCTCTCTTCCTTGCTGTGGTTTTGGTAAATATTCCCCAGACACAACAGTTCTGCATCCTGTGCAGCAGATCTGACCCATGGTGGGCACATAGGCTGCTGGGCAGCAGCTGGGGCAAGTTTTGGGTGGTTTCAGGATCCCAGAATTGGCTGTAACAAAGAGCTGTGACACGCAGCTGCAGATGTGTTCTCCAGAGAGGGGAGCCCTCTCGAACCGTAACAGGCCCCCTAGAATTGAAATCAAGTTCCTCTGAGGTCCAGAAATGAATATGGAGCTTCATCCTGATGGGGCTGAAGGCAGTGGTGAGAAGCTCTTGGGGTTACGTGGCTGGGGTTGGAGAACCAGGGCCTCTTTGGGAAGTGGGTCTGAGCTGCTAAATATAAATAGTCCTGTCTTCTACCATGGTCCTTCTTGTGACCCCCACTTGCTTCTCTGCAAGGGGAAACACCTTGCAGCAGGAGTCAGGGGCTTGGAGCTTGCAGATACTTCCCCTGTGGGAAGAAAGAGCAAGTCCCACGTGCTGGGTAGGATACAGGGAGATGGACAGTGCAGTGCAAAAGTATTTTCTCCAAGCACAAATGTGAGTGGCACCGTCGGGACATAATAACTTGCTCACAAGGAAAAGTTTCTTTCTAATGTCCACCATTTAACGGTTGGCTTATGCCCTTGAAGTGAGATGTGTTATATCTGTAATACAGCCACGGTAATTTCGTTCTAAAAGTACCCTATTTGATTAAGAACCAGCCATGAAGGCAAATATCAAATCTCCAGATGGAAACTTGTCCTGGCAGGAGAGGATGAGAAGTTGCCATTAAGCGAGGCCGGGCTGGGGCGTCCCCTCTGACCAGGGACATACCACGGCACGGCCCATTTGTCACAGCAGGAATATAAATTTGTTTTCTATTACTGACATGTATTTGTCCTTTCCTTTACTGCAGCAATAATTTCTCGAAAATACCTTTAAAAAAAAAGACAAAAGGAAGTGTCAAGAATATGAACGTTTGATCTTAATTTTGTCCTAACCTTTACAAAATGGTTTAAATAACTCTTGCAGCTAACACTGTCAGCCCTAATCAACCAAGCAGAGATGGCCTGTCAAGGTGCTTGTAGAAGGGGGTAAGCTCTCCACCTTGTCCTACTCCTTAGAGCATGAAATCTTGGGTGCATTTAAAGCACAAAAAAAGGTGATACAGCATGGTAGAGAAGCACAGAAATGTGAAATCAGTCTTATTGCACTGGAGGTCTCTCCGACACCAAGGTGGGGTTTTTTGTAAATTTTTTTTGCTGCTCTATATGATACTGAGACACCCTTGAGTGATGGCGCAGCATCAAAGTATCAGGGAAAGTGGAGAAAGGAAGGTGCCTTAGATCAGAGGTGACTAATGGCTTTTCTCAGAGGTTTATGGCAAAGCTGTGTGCCTGGCAGTGTGCTGGTGCCCTGGACAGAGCTCTAAGCAGGAGCCTGGGGCTTAGTGTGCTCCTGATGGTTTTATGGAGCAACCTGTGCCTGTGAAACTACGCCCCCAAAGCAGTTGGACACATTAAGCAGAGCGAGAGCAACTACAGAAAGTATGGGAAATGGCTAAGGCAGTTTTTTCCCAGTACACCTGGAGGATGGTTTTGTTCTTCCAGCTGATTGGAGGTTATTGAATTTAGGGTGGTGGTAGAAGAGTACAAGAATAAAGTTGGGTTTTTTTGGAGTGAACTGCCTTTGGTAAACCTATGCCTCTTAAATTCAGATAAAATATTTCCATCTTCTGTAGCATTCGTAGGTCCTGTACATCTTCTATAGTGATTCACAGGTCTTGGGGAGCCCCTTGCAGTGTGTCTTGTGTCACATCTGATCTATGGGGTGGAGAAGGTAAGGGAATGTATGTTGGGAAGTTAACCATCATATTTACATTTTCTGAAGCTGTATAGGCATAAAATCAGGCTGGTAGTTGCTGAACTGGTGTCTCCTTGCATTCCTCGACTGGTGTGTCCAGGCTGTATGATCTGCTCCCAGCCTTGCAGATGTGGTCTTGGTCCCATTTCCATCCTGGAAGAAACCACAGAATGCTTCTGACCCTGTTAAATGGCTACAGCATATTTTGCTGTAATAAATTGGGGTGATGAACTAGTGCTGGAGGAGCTGATTTAGCTGGCTTTGCAGGAAAAAAAAAAAAAAGGAATTGGTTTTGTTGGTTCTTCTATTTTCCTTTTTGAAGGAAGAAAATAAAATAGAAATATTGAGAGAGAATGTGTATTTGTTCATCAGCTTTTTTAGTTCTTCTCTGCAGTGTTTACCCACCCTCCCCCCAAAAACAGGCTGTCCCAGCCTGTGAAGTTGCTGACTGAGGCTGCCTTATTAGCAGGAGTCAAGAGGCTTGAGACAGAAGTGCATGTTGTTGTTTTTAATACATAAAAATAGGAGGTTCAGTTGGAAACACATGGGCAAGAGCATTTTTTGCATTTGTAAAAAATCTTGGGCAAAACACCCTGTACGTGGGCAGAGGGCAGAGGCAGTGGTGCTGGGGGTGGCCTTGGGGGACTGCTGGGGATGTGGCAGCTCCATCTCAGGCGCTGGTTTCTCAGCCCTCCTTCAAGATGCTCCAAGAGATTTCTCTGGCTCCTTTGCTTTGGAGTCTCTGTGCATGGCTTAACTGTTTTATGCATTTCCTATATTAAAAGTCGAGCTCTGTGTGTGATCCTCTATCGTTAAAAATGGGTCACTGGGAAGTTTGGCAGCAGCATGAATTGGTGTCTCCCCCCTATCTGTATATCATCATTCATCTTCACCTGCTTGCCTTCAGAATAAAGGGCTCAGAGTTACCTTCTGAGCTGTTAACTGCTGTTTTACTGACACATGCTGTGTGTGGGCAGACAGACACGTGCCACTGTGCTGCAGGAAAGGTAAAAGTTACACATACACTCACACAGCTTCAGTGCAGGATTGATCAGCATAAACATCACAGTGGCACTGTTGGTAAACAGGCAATGTTTTGAAGCTCTTAATCACTCAGCAAAAAGAGGCTTCGTGGTTGGTACTGGTAGTCTGTAGTCTGTGATTAAAAATGCATTTAGATCTGCCTAAAATGTTTCTACTGTTGATGCTTGGCTATTTCTCTTAACTTTTTAACCAGGGAAGTGAATTAATTTATTATTCAAACAAAGGTGCAAAGTGAGGGGAGTGGGCAAAGGGGTAGAGATTTAGGGACAGATTTCTTCAGCCTGGTGACCAGCTTGTGGCTTTTGGGCTGTGGTCGTTGTGTTGGTCTGAGGTGGATGTAAGTGGGACTCAGTGATACATACAAAGTGGTGTTCAGACATTTTTCCTGATCTTGTAATGGAGTGTTGGTTTGCATCAGCTGTGTGTAGAGGTGTGTGGATGTACCCATGCAAATATCTCCAAGGAAATGGCTTTTCAGTGGAGCACCTGCAGCAGGGACTGGGGCTTCTTCCCCATTTCCCCATCTCACCCTGGGAAAGCCATCTCCCTGTGGCTTACCAGGGGTGAAGGGCTGTGAGAGGGGAGCAGGAGGAGGCTGGATTTTGCTGTGATGCTTTTACCAAAAGTAGAGAATTGGCCCCCAATCAGGGAAGGCACTGAGTCCAGTTGCCTCTTCAAGGAATGCTGGCTTGTCTATCTGCAGTGAATGGTGGGGGCCAAGTTAATCTCTAACAGGAGTAGGCACAACTCATTGCTAGAATCAATCACTTATTTATGGTGGTGACAGCTTTAGGCCCAAGTTCCCAAGGTCATTTAAACACCACTGAAATCTATGACACATTTTGAAATACAGCAAGGAACACATTCATAGAAGAAAATTCCGTAGAGAGTCATTAAATGCAGAGAAACAACCTGTGGCTCAGGAGGTTCTGCTCCATGAGCTACTGGGGGCTGGGGGAGGATTCTGAGAAAAATGGAGAGATGAATGATGGTACCTGCTCCAAACACATCCCTGGTAGACTTTCATCACAACAGGACAAAGGCAGCTGGGGTTTTTAGTGTGCCTGCTTGCTGCCTTTCAGGCTGGTTTTGGAGCTGTGTGTTCCCTAGACTCACCTGTATGCCCCTGAGATTCCCCACCTCAAAACTCTCTCTCTCAGCAGATTCCGTGTCTGCTATCAAGGGAGTGTTTACAGCAGCTAAAGCTCATAAGTGCCTTGTCTAGGAGACTGATGGTGATAATTAAAGCAGTGCTTTCCAGCCCTCTGCTGCTCTTCCCTGAATTGTGGGGAAGTGGGGAATGGGCTTGTGCCAGCCAACAAGGAACCCTGGAAATCCTTGGCTTATTAGTGAGTCTTTGCTGATGGGTGCAGACACCTGACTTGCCAAAGCCTCCAAGTAGAGGAGACATTGCCCAACAATTGTAGATAATACTTATTTTTCCTTCTGTGATGGAAAAAAAAGTGTGTCATTTTGTGATGTAGTTTAACAATGAAAACCACCCTGTGTTGTTTTATTAAATGATGGGGAAGGGTAGTGGGATGTTATCTTTCAGAGTAAAAAAAAAAAAAATTTAGAAAATGAAACCACTGATTTCTCCTGTGCTTCGATTATGGATGAAATAGCTCAAACCAGCATCCAGCTAAAAAGACAGACGCAGAGGTCGTGGCTGGTAATCACAGTGACACCAGGGTGAGTTTTTCTAGAACTGCTGTGAAATTGTGCAGTAAATTACATTACACGAGATGTATTATTCCCTGGTTTAGAAAAAAGCCTCCTGACACAAGGCCCCAGCAAGGCAGCTGCAGATGCTTTGCCACTGGAGCCAGGACTCTGCCCTGTGGTGCCCTGTGGAGCCCAGTGCTCCCAGAGATGCTGCCGAGGGCTCATGTGCTCATGCAGCTGCTATTGTCCTTTTTGCTGTCTTTTACTTTGATCATCTTTTCAGTTGGGTTCCTTTCTCCTCAATTCCCAGCTTACTCAAAGTCTGGTCATGTCTTACGGTCCTGCGCTGCCTGTTTCTGTGGGCGAACAAGGATCACCTGAGCACCTTGAGGCTGCTGCCCCATCTGCACCTGTTTCCATAGCCTCCAGTGCCTGTATCCAGTACCCCAGTTAGCAGAAGAGGGGCTCTCCCCCCCCCACACTATCATCAGTGTGTCCTTGTTCCTACTGGGAGGGGATGAGCAAGCAATCATTTGTCTGAACCCGCTCTGCACTGCTGGGTGGGTACTCACTGCTGCACATCACCTCCCTGGCAGTAGGTGCTCTCCAGGAGCTGAGGAATGATATTACAATATCTTCAAGAGGTTGAACAATAGCATTAAAAATGTGATCAATATTCAGTTGACTTGGAATTTCAGTATTTAGTGGTAGTGTTTGATTAGAGGTAGCAGCTCTCTTCCCTGCAGTAGCTGTTAGCATCACTGGCCATGGCATCCTTGTGGTATGGCACTGAAATCTTAGCTGTAGTTTGTTCTCCAAGTCCTATTTTCGCTGTGACGCCCTCATAAGCAATGAAATAAATGTGCTGATATGTTTATTTGGAGGTTTCTTTAGTAAGGAGGTGTTTAATAAGCACCTACCAATGGAAACAAATTGAGCTCCTTGAGTCACAGCTGGAGTTGCAACTTCTTCTCCCTTGATTGTCAAGGAATATATTCTGCATGGAAGAATTCACAGCTTCCAAAGACATCTGGTTGCTAAATAATATAATTAAAGTAAATACAGCATAACGGGGACCTACTCCCATGTTCCTAATGAGCAGAGAGTAGGTTTTGTGTGAGGGAAACACATGAGCTGGTGGAGGGAAGGAAGAAGGGAAGAGCAGAAAAAAGCTATGGAGGGAAACCAGGGGGAAATGAACAGAGGGGAGGAGGGTGCAAAAGAAAGGAGATGAGGGGCTGGGGATAGCAGTAGACACAAGTGGTCTCTCAAAACTGGTAGGGCACTGTCTTATGAAGGATCTAGCGATGTTGCTCAAAGTTTAGAGGTTCTTTTTCTCCCTAAGTGTCTGTATAAAGGGCCTTTTTCTTCATAAGCAACTGGCTTCTCGGTTTTACTCTTTTAGTAATTTAGAGAGCAGAAAGCCAACTGTTGACAAATCTGTGCAAAGTTACTGTATTTAAATTTCGGGAGACAAATGTCGCAGGTGGAAACCAGTTAGCTGGGCTCTGCTGGCCTGCTGTTTGCAAGCCACAGTGATTGAGTAGTCTACTTGGGGAGCTCCTGAAGGGCTTTTCCAGTCCTTCCAGTGAAGAACCAGGGTGGAGGTAGTGGTAAGCTTGAGGTCTCATCTCCCAGTGGTGTCTTTCCCCATGGGCAAAGCCCAGGCACTGTTGCTAATGCCAGGGGAAGAAGGTGCCCCTTTACTCCACAATAAAGCCAGTGTGGTGTTCGGGAGGGGGGTCTCATCCCCAGGGCTTGGCTGTATGAACATCCCAGCTCTGCTGTGGGATGGGTGTTGCTTTTACTGGCTGAGCTTTGTTTTCCCTTGCTCAGCAGTTGCAGAGCTTATGTTGGGGTCCTTTTCATTCTGTAACTCACCTGAGTGGTGGATTTTAAGAAGTACTCAGAGGTGGTTCCTTTTTGGCATTATGAAAGTTGTCTGCTGTTCAGTCATAAGGGGAAATCTGTAAGTTTTGTAGGAATCTTGAGGCCAAGGGTATTCTTCCTGCTTCATCGTAGACCTGGGTTATTTTGGCTGAAAAACATGTTTGGGAGATCCTGGCAGGGCAGACTATCCCGAAGATAATTTTTCAGGCACGATTTGGAGAATCTCTGTTGAGATAATAAACCCCACGTCTGTTTGCCTGTGAGCCTCATGCTGCCCATTTGATCCTCGTTGTCTCCAGTACTGTACCCAGTAGGAATTACCTTGCTCTGGCATCAGCACATCTCCTAATGATCCCAGAGCAGGCAGCGCTTGCTGCGTGTGCGCGCTCCGTGCCGAAGGACGATGCATCACATTGATGTGGAGAGGTGAAGTGCAGAGAGGCTGTCACTGGGGGCTGCCACGGGAGATGCAGCATGGGAGGAATTGCTCATCTATTTTCTTTACCTACCACAGATAAATTACAGTGGACAAAAGCATGGGTGTGGGTTGATCTTACTCCCTTACTGACTGCACCTCCTACAAAGCGCTCTGTGTTTGTTCTTCCTCACCTCTTTGTTGGAAAACCATTGTAGGGTTAAGCAACCTACCAACTGGGTGAGGTGACAGTGCCAGAGCAAGGACTCTGGTTTTATGGAAACCAGGCAATAACTGTCCTTACCTTTTATACATCACTGCATGAACCTTTCATCTGCTCTGCTCTGCAGAAGATTTTCCTATCTAATAACCTGCTACCAAATATATTTCCAATGCAGCCTTAGCTAATATATTTCCTTACTTACCATATGTTATTACAATTTGTATGTGTCTGGTTGCATATAGTGATCTGTGATTTCATGGGCATAGCACAGACATGCATGTTCTCTTCCAGCAGCAGTGTGCAAGTATCACATACAGAAATCTTTAGAGTGCAATGCCCTGCTGAGCTTCTAGTATGAAAGGCAAAATGGCATTCAACTATCATTCCAAGCATCTCATAAAGGATGTTTTGAGTTTTGTCTGCACTTCTTGAGTTGGTATGAGACAGAAAGTTTCATAAGGTCAGTCTTTTTTTCTCCTATATGTACGTGATTTTGTACGTGGGAAGGAGCTGGTCAGACCGAGGCAGGAGCAAGCAGAGGTAATTGTGTTTGCCTTGCTCACAAAATAACCACACTGCCAAATACCATCCTTGCATTCCTGGCTGCCACCTGCCTCACTGCTGTGTATTGCTGGATCCTGAGAAATAGGAGCTTTTCTTACATCTTTGAGTTCACAGACCACATACTGAGTAAATTCTCTATTAGTGTGTTCCTGCATTGAAACCTTTGTGTGAGGAACTGATTTATGTGCTGCTTAAACACGCAGAGCAGTAGCATATGTGAAAACACATGCAGGAAATGTAAGGTGCAGGTTTTGTGTTGGTTTGTTGGTTGTTTTTTTTTTTTTTTAATGGGGTTAGTTGTCCTCATAATGGAAAACATTTGTTTGTGTGGTGTTCTGATAGCTCTGTGAGCTGCATGGAGAAAATAATTTGCCTGTGGGGACAAATGTCTGAAGATAAATTAATTTATCATGGTGTTCATATCTGAGTTACGGAAGGGTGGAAATTCAGTATGCTGCCCCCCAAAACCACCTGTGTGAAGTCAGCTGCCTGCTGCAGAGAAGGATTTGGACTGTGCCTCCAGGCTCCCCACACCTTGTGAACAAAGCTTAGAGTAAAGGGCAGTATAACAGAGAAGGAACTTCAAGTGCCAGTGTGTTTTGAGCCTGTGGATGGCATGTGAGGGGAATTTCCAGCCCCAGTGGAGCTGGGAGGGGTAAAGCAGCACTTTGCAAATCCCCAGCAAGGGTCTCTCTCACAGTCTCTGGTGCTCATTTTGTAAGTGGGCAGCCTTGGAGACCATCTAGGCTTATTGTAGGTATTGCCTTTGTAGCATTAGGTATCCTTTTTTTGGTTTAGTTACTTTTTCTTTGTGTGCGTATGTGTTTTACAGAAAAATGGTAGAAATATGGTCTAGAGTGGGGCAGGTGAAGTGTGTACCTGAAAGGAAGATAAGCCAGCAGTGACAGCTCTGCATGTCCAGACAGTGTTAGCAGCACTTCCTCTCACCTCCGTAGGATTTTCCAGTGCTCTTCAAAAGGCTAAGTTTGGGAAAAAGTGACACAGCAGCAATTTAAGGACTGCCGGAGGTTTTCAGTGGCGTGAAGTGTTGCTGTGAAGTGACGTATAGAGACAAACACTGGTCCTGGAGCCAGTCTAAATTTATCACTGTGTCACAACAGATAGTTAAATTTAAATGTGTGCCCAGTACTTGCCATTTCAGTAGGTTGCAATCAGCTTGAATTGATATTACCCGAGTAAATCAAAGAGCTGAATAGCACATCCATTTCTGATACAGCAGAGCAGAGCACATTATCTGAGGGTGAAAGCAGTTGGTATGGAGGCTCTGACTGGTGTTATTGTAACCAGCTCAACACTGCGGAGTAAAAGAATGAATTTTGGTATATTCTGGACTCCTCCAAAATGGAAAGTGCTTGCCACTGCAGTGTACAAGATGGTAAATTACTGTGATTGCTTGTACAGGGATCGATGTACAATCTGTTGAATGGCTACTGAGCAGCCATACATGCTGTCATCTGCCCAGGCTGGCTCTTTTCACATGGGCATTCTTCAGTGTAATTAAAAATTACAGCCAATTTTATGCAGCTGCATTTGGTCTTTGGCCAGGTCAGCCTTGGATGGCACCCAGAAGTTAGGACTCCCTGTGATACATCTGTATTTTTTCCTAGGGAGAAGTTTTTTCTTGTCGCTGTTCTGGGTCACATCTGGTGTGTGTTTTTGAAGTGGATTTCCTGTCTCCCCTGATTGTGCTTGGATTCCTGCTGTGGAGCTGCTTCATGATACCAATGTTCAGTTCCTTTGGGCTAAAACTCCACTGGATGATGTGCTCCAAACCCCTGTTAAGGTTCTCTGGTTGCTCAGAAGCATTTAGCAGACAGGATTGGGTTGGACTTGGTCAGTAGAAAATTCCCCAAACGCATGTGCTAGGGATGTTGGGGCTGGATGCTGCTTTGCTTTGCTTTGTTTTTCAGGTCCCTTGGCAGTGCTGAACTCCCTTAGCTAATGTATGTGCAGGTGCCTGGAGCTGGGTGGTGTACATGCACCCCAGGACATGTGTGTCCAGCAGGGGAAAAGGAGTGACTCAGGTTATCCCTGCTTTTTCCTGCACTGGGATATTTCCACCCAATGTGATGTAGGACTCTCAGATGAGGGAGGAGGTCTCCTTGTATGCTGTTCATGCTGGACAGCCTTTTACTGCCTGACTTTCTCTGCTCAGTGCTGCTCTCTGAGATACTGGAAAACCTCCATACTAAATCTACCTGATCTGATTTTTTCTGGGGGAAACAACTACTTCCCACCTTACAGCTCCATCAGCTTTGCAAAGTCTTTCTTCTTGCCCAAGTTCAGTTCTTACAGACATTTAGAGAGATAATCACATCCCTGCTTTTCTTTCCTCTTTTCAACCCACCATGAACCTTTTGCTGCTGTCCTGCCTCATTTGTTTCTTTCTCTGATTCTCCTCATTAAATAAATTGCATCCAGAATATCCTGTCAGATGAACAGTAAATTAATATACTGTAGCCCAAACTTCAAAAAGGAAAAAAGAATTTAATTACAATGACTTGTGTTCTTATCCCACCACTGTCAGTGATAAAATGGCTATTGACTTAATTGGGAACAAGGCACTGCTCCCCCTAATTTTGTGTTGCTTCTTTATTATCGTTAATAACTTGGCTTTCTCAATTTGTATGGCAAGCAGTCATGCCAGTTAGCCAAAATCTCCCCTCTTGTTGATATAATGGTTAGGGAGGTTTTGTAGCTAGGCCAGCAACCTCCTTGATTGAGCTGGTACAGGGAAGTACCAGCTCCATTAGGGAAATGGAAAGAAACTCTGCAATGTGAGATGGGAAATAACCTACCGAATAGGTATGAAATGCATTCATTTAGCTCTGACATTTTTTTGTTAAGTTCTGAAGAGAAAGCATATGGAGATTACCTTTCTGTCTTATATATTGAAATACAGGAGCTCGGGGGCAGAATTGTAAATGATGCAGTTATGAGTTTACTCTGGACTCATGGGTATGTTCCCTTATCTTGTTATATGGCTGCTTCTAGGAATCAAATATTTAAGTTTGCATTGCACTGCTTTTGATGGCTGGAAGCCTTAGGTTTTTTTAGATGATGCTGTATATCAGGTTTACAGTTCTCCCGGTAGTTTAAAGGAAAGGGAGAACATGCTCTCATGACTCTCAACAAGACCTTAAAACTTTGGCACTCTTTTTCTGGAGGACAAGATATATTCTGCTCATCTACAAGCTTATGTTTTTCAGTGACAGCAGTTTTTGGTGCTGTCTGGAAAGCAAGGCTACTTACTTTGATAGAGAGAGGGTGTCTGTCCTCCTTGACTTCAGGAGAAAGAAAGGAAAAAATGCTTCAGTTCTGCTTTCTTCTCCACATATACACTGTGCCATTATATGTAAACGTGTTATTCCCTTTTTCTCCTGAAACACCTTTTCCTTTCAGTCACTTGATGTTGTTGGAAATGTTTCTGCCAGTACACACAGCAGCATCTTTGTTGTGCAAACAACAGTGAACTAGAGGCAACACTGGGGCTGGATTTGAAACCCTTCACTGGAAAAAGAAAAAGGCAGACCTCACACTTGTATTTTAGTGCGTCAATCATGATCTAGAGCACGTACCAGATTGGATTTTTGTTTATTGTTTTCCTGTCGTTCATTCTGGTCGTGTTCCCGTGATCTGATGGAGTAGAAATGAGTAACTTGTGTATCTGGAGGGTTTTTGCCATAGCACCTCATCACCTACCAGGAATGTCTTAGCACCTCCTTTTGTGCCATTTCCAGCTTTTCAAGTGTATTGGCCAGCTTTCTGGGATTTCAGGGGATCAGAGGTAAACCTAGGCTTACCTTTGCTGCTTTGGGGTGTTAAAATGAGCTGTGTGTGGGTGATATCCCATGGCATGACAGCTGCCAGGCAGCATGTGTGAGCTTGGGAGCACCTACTTATCTCCCAGGGTGCTGCAGATTCAGCCTGCACTGTGAAGTCATTTTGCTTATTCTGCCAAAATTCACGTATATCTGTCTGTGCCTTGGTTTTGCTTGGGTCTATTCTGAAAAGAAATAGTTGTGTGCAATATGGCACAGGTTGGATGTCTTGCTGGGGGAAATGCTGCCCCATGAACTGTGGCAGAAGAGGGGGTTTGCCAGCTGAGAGAGGTTTATTTTGTGAAGGAAGAGCTGTGGGCTGCAGCCACAGGTGCCTGCATTGCCCCGCTGCTGCAGGTGATCAGGCAGCCCTGATCACCTGGGTCTGGCACCTGTCTGTATGTTTCAGTTTGCCCTAAACTGTGTCCTGCCCTGAGCTAAGACATGTGATACTTCTGTCCTGGCTGAACTTTGCTGCAAAACATCCATGGCTCCAGCAGAAAGCAGGTGCTTGCCTGCACCTCCTGGGCTTCCTCTGCACCTGTGGCATGAGGAACTGGCTGATATCTTCCTGGCCTGTTTGTCACCCTGAGACTAAACCAAAGGAATGAGAGGAAATTAATAAATGTTAATGTATTCTAGTTTAATTGAGAAGCACTGTTTTCATCAACTGCTGTTTGAAGAACAGACTTAAGTATGTTTGTAAGCCCAAACAAATGTTGGCTTTTTAAAGCTGTTGCACAAATACAAGGATCTTGCTGCCATTAAAGAGGTTTAGAGCCGTGAACTGTTCAGAACCCAAAATCTATGGATGAATAATTGGGCTGGGATTCACTAAAGCCTATTAAAGATAATATTTTTCTATTCAGTAGCTTGAGCCAAGCTTAAGCCGAGTCAGCCTTAAAATCCTGACTTATGCCCCTTATTTTGTGGGTGGCTCCAGCACTGCAACACCCAGAATTCTATGTTATTTGGAACAAGCAGAAGTGATCTCCATCTCATTCCTGTTTTTGTGAGCACAAATGTGTTTTTCCTCCACACCTGAGGCTTCACTTCTGGCTGAGGAGCAGAAAGAATTTGTTCTGCTGCTGATGGAGTTTGGCTGTTGCTGCCCCTCTTCTCACCCTCTCCAAAGCAGAGGAGTCCTGGGGCAATGAATATCGCATGAGGGAATGTGATCCCTGAAAGAAGAAGTGGGAGTTATGTTTAAAAATATTTGAGAAAAGTCTTTCTGCTTTCCCAGGGAAAAACGGCTGAGACATCCTTGCATCCTGAGGCTCAAGCGACATCCACTTTAAAAACATTTTAAAAATTGTTTTTAGGTGAAATGAAGGTCGTTTCTGTAAATTAATTACACTTGAGAGTTGAAGAGCAATGCAATTTAAAAGTTATAAACCAGAGCAGCCTTTCAAGATTGGTGCAAAAGTCTGAAGGCTGCAGACCTCTTTCTAAATGTAGTCATGGTTACTTGCCTTCTGTCTTACACAAAAGTTTGTGCCTAATCCACCAGGCAGGTAGGAAAGATAAGGCCTATTAACTACAATGAGTAGCTAGAAAAGCTCGAACGGGTGTGCTTTGGGAAGGGATGCATATTAATAAATAAACATGACTTCAGTAGGTGAACTCACGCACAGCAATATGCATGCAGAGCATCACTGCCTCTCTCCCTGTATGCAAACCTGAAATAGGGTTGTCTGTTGGAGACGTGGTGTTCCAGGTATGAGAATTAGGATGACCTTGAGTTCAAAGTGAAATCCCTGCTTGAAAGGAGGATGTGAAGGTCCTTGTGTTCTGGTTGATTAACTCCTGTGATTTCCTATGGAAATAGCCCTTTCATTATTTCATCGATACCAAAATTCAAATGTGGCCCCTATTCAATAGCAAGAACAATGAGCTCATTGTGATACACTGTATAGCACCGACCTTTCTGAAGTAGAACCACAGATCCAGATCTGTAATATTAGGCATGGCATGCTGATTATGCTGTTTGAGAACTCTGGTTTTCTCTAATTGAGATAAACCCTGGAAAAGCAGACTATCCTGTAGCTCAGATCTCCCAGGGACAGGAGATGAGCATCCCTTCTTGCAGCACGATGACGCTCAGGGCAATGCATATATTTGTGTAGCGCCTTCCATCCTCCTCCCTGCCTGAGCCAGGGTTTGTTTTAACTTCTCGGGGCTCATAGTGAGTGAAAACCTTTTAGGACCGAAGCGTTGAGCCCCCTCTGCCGCCTCTGGGCTCTGACACGGGCTCTGTCTGCGCACAGACCGCTATTGATTTGGCCGGCACAGACGCCGATTCACAGGGAGGGGGCTGGCGAACATCACCCGTGGCCGGGGATTGTGCAGGAGTGCCCGGAGTTAGTGTCCTTCCCCTCGGGAAAAATGGGCCACTTCCGAGGCATTTGTATATCAAACCCCAGCTGAGGGGCAGGGAAACAGAAGCCTGAGTATGGGCACATTTTTGCTTTAAAAGTGTGCAAGAATGTTGTTTGTTTTTTTTTTTACTCTGGGCAGATTAATTTCACTTTTTTGTTTTTCTCTTTTTTTGTTTTGTTGGGTTTTGTTTTTTGTTTTGTTTTTTTTTTTCCCTTTCTCCTCTTACTAGTGCATTTAACAATGTTAAATCAAAGTGCAAAACAGCTGGTCATGCTGTGTCAGGTATTTCAGGCAGCCCCAGGTGTAACCAAAAAATCTTGCAAAAATCTAAACCGGGCAAGGCACCCCAGGTATCCAAAGACTAATGGCATCCCCCAAGGGTAGTAATTTTTTAGTAATTAATCCCATGTACTTGTTTGTTTTTTATCACAAATAGCATCAGGAAAGCTTGGAAGAGATATCAACCTCATTTCCTAGATGCTTTGATGTGCAGGATACAGAAAAACAAGGAGAAGCAACCAGATGTGTGTGTTGCTTTTCAGAAATCGTAGTTTTTCTTTCTTTGGATACATATTTATGTCAAGTAAGTGTTCCTTTCACATAAGACTCCTAGGGCCAAAATAATAAAGTATTTACAAAAGAAGTCCATAGAACTGTTTTCACAGATTTGTCATAGAACAGACCTTAAATCTCTTCTCATTCCACCCCCTGCCATGGGCAGGGACACCTTCCACTAGCCCAGGTTGCTCCAAGCCCTGTCCAACCTGGCCTTGAACAGTTCCAGGGGTGGGGCAGCCACAGCTTATCTAGGCAACCTGTGCCACGGCCTCACCACCCTCACAGGGAAGATTTTTTTTCCCTATATCCCATCTAAACCTGACCTCTGTCAGTTTGAAACCATTATCCTTTATCCTGTTGCTCCATGCCCTTGGAGAAGTCCCTCTTTGGCTTTATTGTAGCCCCCTGTAGGTACTGCAAAATGCTCTAAAGATATTTGAAGATGTGTTTGTAGATAACCAAATGCCACAGTGCTCGGGGGTTAACTCTGGTGTAAGAAGAGGTAAATTGGAGGCTGGGGACAGTTTCTGTAAATTCGTGGGGAGGGTCTCATTTCACTGCCTGAGGGTAATGGGGGATGGAGAGATGCTGTTCTCTTAGCAAGATTTTGGCCTTACCTCCAGCAGCAGAAAAGATGCAGAGCTGGGGAGGGTGGGGTTTGCATTGCTTGCTGCCCACAACATTCAAGACCAGAGTACATGAAAGTGAGCACTGGCATCAACTGAGCAAACAGGACAATGTGGGCCCTTGAACCAAAGAGCAGTTAAAATTTGGAGGCTGGAAAGGATTGTTTCCATCTAGGGCAGCCCAGAGAATCTGTGGGATCTGCTGTGCAGGGATGGTGGTTCAAGGGGATGGGAGGGAGGAAAGGAGAGGAGGAAGGGAGACAGCACTCTCAGGACTTTCAGGAAAGCTGAGCAATGCAGTGTTTGAGGGTTTGGGAAAGAGAGAAGTGAACATTAGGACTATAAAACTCAATGCCTACTAACAGCTGCTTGCCACAAGTGCTCTGCAGAGAGATGTGGTGGTTATTTTCCCCCCTCTGTTTTTTAATTTATCATACCAGAAGCAGGAAGGCAATGCCCAAAGTCTAATGCAAAATAAAACAGAGGAGTTTTTGATTGCGCTGCACAGTCAAGTGGAAAAATGAGTTAACTGGGACTCCAGTTTAAGATCCATCTAAACCAAACCCAAGAGGAGCCTGGCTCCAGGTCAGGGCTGCCTGCAGGAGGGGGAGCTGAGTGAGTTTTGCTCAGCAGCCTTCAACCAGGAAGGTTCATCAGAAGAAGTGAATTTTTTTGTAGACTTCAGAGTAACTGTGGTGTTTTGAATGTACCTTAAGTGTCCGAAGTTCATCTGTGATGGGCAGAGTCCTACATCCTGGCCTTACAAAAACTGTTGGGGTACATATAAGATTAATAGTGCTGGTGTCAGAGGTATCATCTAGGTGAAGAAAAATTAGCAGGTCAAATACTAGAGTCTTTTAGAAAGGTTGGTAGAAAAACTTCCTGTATTTTTTTCCTTCCCCCAGGACTGAATTAGGATGCCTGGGAAATAAAACTGAGTCACAGTGTTTACTCTCTGTGAAAGGTAATGCTCTCTCTTCCCCTCCCTGAGGTTATGCTCTTGCAAAGGCCAATGCATGAGCATTGCTTGCTCCTTTGTCACCTCATGGTCCCAAGCATGGGAATGTGCTTGTGGGAATGGCTGGAAGAGATGGGGAATGTTCTTTCCTCCTATGACCTCCCACTGTGCTGCACCCATGACACCCACGTGGGGAACGATGGATGGAAAGAGAAACTGCTGGTTGTGATAGCTCTGGTTAGTTTTGGAGTAACGTGCTTTAGTTATTGATTTTCCTGTAGAAAGGGTCAGAAACAGCAGGAGAAGTTTGAGACACCTGTTCCTGGCACTGGGAAACCAGTTGTGCTCTGGGAGAGGCTTCCCGCAGGCAAGCACAGCACAGCAGGGTCGCCCTCTCTTCACTATGCCTTGGCTACTCTGGAGAATGGCAGCACATCCCTGTTCACAATGCAATGCTGCATTGAGGGAGAATGACAACACATCCCTGTTCACAATGCAGTGCTACATTGAGGCCTAAAACCCTGCTCAGACATGAAAAATTATTTTGGGAGTTGGTAGGCACCAGCAACACCTGGAGAGTTGTGCTAAATCAATGCTCAAAATAAGAGGTAGCATCAGAACTGGGCACAAAATAGGTATTTTTAGAAGGACTTTGTTGTAAGAGAAGTTATACAATAACCATAAATGAAGTCAGAACAAGGGCATGGTGCCCTGGAAAGGGCTGGAAGATTTGCTGAGCTCTGGCTCCCAAAACTTCTGTATTCACTGGTTACTGGAGAGAAACAGGGTGCTGTGCATCAGGGCTTTTCCACCACCATGAGTTTTTGTATGTTTGCATGTACTCTCCTCTCAGCAGTCTTCCCTTGTCCCCAGTTTGAATGGGTACTGACCTGCAGCACATCTTGCCCTCTTGTGTGTTGTGCAGCATTACTTTAGTCTATGGAGAAATTCAAGGGGTCAAAATGTCGTATTTTTCCCGAATTCTCCCTGAAATAATATTATCCCTTTTTCTTTGACACGCTAGCTTGCAGGAATGCCAAATCCTAAGCAGTGTTTGTGGGTGAGGCAGGCGTTCCCCAGAGGTTTGCATTTTTAGTGTTGCTCTTAATCTGGGCACCCAAACACAGAGAAAATCAGAGCACATTATGCAACCAGTGACCTTGATCAGGTTCAAAATTATCATAAATGTTAAACAGTAGCAAGCATGACTTTTATTGTGGGAAGTATTTTATCTGGCATTCAAGCATGATTGCTGTAGTCTGGGGTCCACGCTTGACTTTTGTTATGCTTCGAGTTTTTCCAGTTAATTTATCGAAATGACATAGAGCTCTGGGGGCAGCTTCGTGGTGTATGATTGACTAAATAATACTCTGAATTTCTGAAAGGCTTTTAAAGTTCACTGCTTTCACACCAGGTGTATTTGTTGTTCTAATGCAGGTCACTTCCTCTCGTAGCCATGCCATCCTCCAAGCAGAGCCTAGCAGAAACAGTTTCTAATGACATAAATTGGATTTCAGGGTTGAACAGCAATGTCTGAAAGGGATTTTTCTCATCCAAATGCTATTGAGCCAGTTTCTTTGTTTCTTTTTGACACACACATCTGTTTTCACATGTGATTAACAGATTAAATGGTGAATTTTGGTAAGAGGTTTGGAGGCAGCCATCATGTTGTGGAGTGGCTGCAGGCATGGTAATATCCTTCTCACTTGATTTGAAATTCACCCATTGCTTTCAGTAGAGAACGAAATAACTTTTTAGACCTTTTAAGTATTACTCATTGCACAGTAATTTTAATTATTGTCAGTTCCTGGCTACTGGTGAAAGAACATGAAATTTGAGTGTCCCGTTGTAAATGTGTTTGTATTTCAGAACAGTGCTGAAGAGGAAGGATTGAAGAGGAGATGGAGCCTGGGCAGTGCTGATTAGGGCAGCAAAGTGAGGACGCTGACATTGTTTCAGGCTGGGGCTCATTTCTGTTTCTTCTGAGGGAACGCTGGCATTTCTAGTTCATTAAGCTCCAAAATAGGATTTTAGACAGAAATTCCGTTTTTTGACAAGTTATTTGTCTTTTCACCTAGGAAAAGACAGGTTTCTTGTTGTATTAGGGAATTTGGCAGGAGTGTATTCTCCTTCCCCAGTCATCCATAGTTGTTGCTGCACTTCTCTAGGTGATGATATAGTTGTATGCAGGGATTTCTTCCTTCCAAAACCTGTTTTCTAATCATTTTCTAGCAGCATACCTCAAAAGAGAATGGTTATCTCAGGAATGTGCCAAGGGTTAGGTAAGGACTGAAGGGAATAACAAAGTCAGAGAAGAGACATCTCAGGAACAAAAGAAGAGGTATTTCAGGAACAAAGTAGATTAGGTTGGGGGAAGAAAGTGGAGAACAGTTTCAATGATGTGGAGAGGAAGTGGAGTTGCCTAAGCTACAGTTTCCTTTTTTCTCTAAAGTAAAATTGACAGCCTGGCTTAGATCACATTGTGTGTTACGTGATCTATTAGCAGACAACACACTGCAAGCACTGGCTGTGTACCTTGGAAGGTCGTCACAACTTGATGACTGGGTGAACAGCTGTGTTACTCTAACAATTTCTATTTTAGAAGAGCTAATGAAGCATTCGTGAAGGCTTGAGAACAAGGTTGAGAGGAGAAATTCATGCCGAGCGGTGCACTGAACAATAAAGGAGCTTGGGGTATAGGGACATGCTGCTTTCAAACCTTACCCAGAGACAAAATGAGGTGCTGAGAGTGTTTGGTACGCGATCATTTCAGTTTGGAGGTCCACGATCATATGCCAAGGTAACTTGGAAGTGAGAGGAGTTGGTGTGATATCATCTACCCCTGAGTGAGTATGTCTGGGGTTTTGTAACCTCGGCACACGCACCAAGCCAGAATTGCTATCACTTGCAAACAAATATGCTTACTGTAAGCAACAGAAAAAATACAAGCTCAGAAAGAATTGTGGGAGTAGCTTTTGAAGACGGTGCATGGAGCTTTAAGCTGGCTCCAGCTGACATTAATAGGAGGGGCGTAGTAATTCTTTTCATCCCTTCTCCTAATTGCAGATTCGTTTTGAGATGTCTCGATGAAGATTTTTGCAAATCTCCTGAGGGTTACATCTGCTCCTGGTAGGAGGCTCCAAAATTGTAGGTTTACTTTACTGCCACTGTGCACTCTGTGGACTCTGCTAAATCTTTCTTGCTTAGTCAAAAATGGGAAGCTTTAGTTCAGTGATGAGAGCGAGTGTGAGATTGGGGATGTAATTGAAGGAACTGTGCATTGCACCAATCACACAAATGTCTCTGACCACTTTCAATCAAACTTTTCTGTGTTTCTGCCTATTGTAAGTCTAAAAGTCAGTGCCCTGTGACATGCTCAGCTTTGGCTCCTCTGGCATTTGCACTGTCTGCAACTGCTGTAGTAGATTAGATCGTATGCGACTCAGCCAGGGAGTGGGGCTAATCTGACAATAAATGTGTATTTAAAGTGTAGCTGCTGCATTGCATTAATGTTGTTTATCTTGTGATGCTAGCCATGCACTGGCACATGACATGAGTGATATTAATGATGTGGAAAAGGACCTTTTTAAGGCCCCTTTCTGAGGGGACATGGGGGTACAAAGTTGAATGTGGTATAATTAGAGCAGTATCTGGTCTGCTGATAAAATAAAAGCAGCTAATTGCCAACACTTTCATTTTCTTAGTCTGTCTCACTCATCAAAGGCTTTGCTCGGCTTGGTAAATGTATCCCTTTCAGGATAAGGTAACTCGTGTGAAAGCATTTGCAAGATTAATTTTCACTTACTCTCAGGAGAATTGGGGGAGTTAAAACAACCATGTACGTTCCCATTATTTTTTTGGGTGTATTTGCCCACTGGGGCTGTTTTTGAGATGCAGAAGCAGTAGGTAACGTAATTGTATAAACAGAAAACCTTCAGACTGTCAAAATACAGACGCAGAAGTGGCATGACTGAGGGAGGAGGGCGAGACAAGCTGAGGCTCTGGGGACTCAGGGGGGGCCGGTGTCGTGCATCATTCACATCGAGCCGAGCTCAGCACCGACGGGCGGCTGCTCATGCTCGGCTGGGGCTGGGAGGTGTGTTGGCAGATAGGGGTAGTGATGCAGGGATCAGCAATGACCACCTCCCCTCGACACCCTATAGGCAGGTTTGACCTCTGGTTTTCCAGGGAAAATGATGCACAGCACACCGCCGTGGAAAAGCTGCCAAGCCGCGGCCACGACAGGTGCGGGTAAGGAGGCTGAGTGAATGAGGGCTCTGTTTTTGATGAAACAAACCATGCAGCGTGGTGAACAAAGCCAGCCTCTTCCCACGTACAAGGCCTGTTAGGAACTTTTCAGCTATCATTTATTTAGACAGGAAGTATATTCTCCTTCTACAGTAATTTATTGGCTGATTTATAAAGGTTGTTAGTTAAATTTTTTTGGAGTGGGGGGACTGAAAAATGGAGACGAACAAGCAGCTAACTGAAAAGCCAGCCCTTCTTGCTTGAGCCATGGTCCATGCCACTTTCCAAACAGGAGTGTTAGTAAAAGAGCCAGTTATTTCAATTGGTTTTCTTTCAGCTTGTTGGAAGCTACATGGTGCCTGTGCCACTCCAAGCACTCTGATGAGATTCCTGAATTCTCTGCTAGTTAAATCAAAATTTTGAAGTTGGTTAATGTTTTAATAGGGAGGATTTGTAAGCTTGGGTTTGGAATCTGCTTAGAGGCATAAATTTAGTAGGCTAAAGAAATAATTAATATATATGGATATTTCCTGTTATGTGGAACTCCTGTTATGCGTTTGTGAAGTCCATTTCTATGGAAATAACCTGGCATTGTTATCATCTTCCTCAAAGATTCATGCCAAGGTTCTGTTATTTATTAGATATTCTTCTTTTATTTAAAGAAAGAGAAGATTATAGGATTTTTGCCAGCCTGTATCACATTTAGGTCTTTTAAATCCCCTGTATGCCTCCAAGGCAGAATACCAGAGGCTTGGAGGAAAGTGTTAAACCTGTGAAGCTGACATAAAAGATAATATGGGCATAGGCTTCACCCTGAAGCTTTAATAGTGAGAGACTGCCTTTCCCGCCAAGGTTTACAGTTTAATATCACTCCTGAGACGTGCTGTCATTAGCCATGACTTTGGAACTAAATCCTGTGTCTTCTTCTATCTTAGGGACACTTTGAGGGCTTACAGTGTTTATAGTCTGGAAACCAGAAGTTTCATGGCATCACCAAGACTGCAGTTATTTCAGTGCATTAATTCTCTGTCAGCTGCAGTGAGGTGAGGGGGCCAGACCTCCTTCACTTGTACTGCACTGCTACCCTGTGAAACACCAGAAAAACTGAACAGAGACTGCTCAAGATACTAAACTTGGGGAAAATTATATTACTTTTGGTATATGTTACTTAATTTGTTTCTGGGGCATGCAAAGTTTTTTCAGCTCTCTCTATTGTGTAATGGTGCCATAAAAATTGATGGTGACTGCTTGGGTTGTCCTTCCTTCCTATTTTCATCCTGAGAGCCTGTGTTCATTTTCCCCATTTACCCAGGCTCTGCTGACCTACTGTATTCATCAAAGAAAATAATAAGAAGAGTCATAGAGTATTTTGGAGTGGTATTTTCTGTGTCTGTGGAGCCCACATTACAAACCTCCCTTCCCTGATTAATCTCTTCGAGTGCAAGAAGAATAAGAACAAGGATCCAAGTCATTTAGGAGAGGAAACCAGTTTTGGAACTGTGAAGAAAACTTGCTAGGAGTAAAAGAAGGGCAAAAGTTTAACTGCCTTGAAAGCAGGGCTTAGTCTTCAGCCCACTGTGGTTCAGGGACTTTTCTTGGAGGGGCAGAGGCCTCGGGTGATGGCACCCCTCACTCTTCTCTGTCCTGGACAATCTGTGCTGCTCTGCTCATGTTGTGTTCTGTGCTTCTGGCTCTAAGGAAAAATTGAAGTTCAATTTGCCCTTTCAGTCCCAACATAACTGAGTAGGAAAGGCTGAAAAACAAACCCTGGGTAGAGCTGAATGAAATTTTTGTGTGGGATGTGGAGTTCTGCAGTGTTTAGTAACAATAACAGGCTGGAAAATAAAAATAACCAAACTTGTGTAAGCTAGCACCTGTGACAACTATAATTTTGCTCTGGTCATGAGATGATCACCATGTAAGAGGCCTTAACTCCAGTTTCTAATTTTGTAATTCCAAAGCAATTGTAACTGTCAAGTGAGCTCACTGTAAGCTATTGTATAAACCCTTGTAACATGGCTGGCAAAGCAAGTGCCAATGGATGCTGGAAGCGTAAAGGATGTTTAACTGTGGCATCTCATATTTATATCTGCCTCAAACCTCTTATTAACCTTCCCATAATGGATTGTCTGCTGTTCTTGCTCAGGAATGCACGTAGGCTTGTGCTTAGCTTTGAGTGGATTTGCAAATCTCACTGAGCTCTGTGGGAATTAAGTGTTGCTTAACTGCTATGTTCATCTGAGACCTTGATTCCATGGCCACTCTTTTTGACCCATAAGTTTTTTCTTTCATGATCAGCTGTCATGATGTTATGTCTTTGATTTTCATCTGCAACAAGTGCCCAATACAGGACTACCAGACTTGTTCCAGGTGTACCTTCATCTTTCTCATCTCATATAGGCTGTAGTCTTTCAGGAGGTTATCCTCAGTCTTGGGTCTTACTGATGGCAGTGAGGAGCTCTCACTGTATCCACAGAAGGCTTTTGAGCACAAACTTTTGCTTTTGGCTGCCATCTGTGAAAATGTAGATATATATATTTATGCACACATGCATACATGATATGTACATGTATTAATTTACACATATTCATATGTAAACATCTGTATCTGTAAACACACTCATGTATGTATACATACATATATATTGTTGTTGCTGTTTGGTGAGCAGCATTTTTCGTTATGTTTCTGAGGCAAGGGCTAGAAACATCCACTTCACAGGTATCTACTTGAAGAGGACTACCATACAGATACTATAAATTATATAAAGAGTGTTTGTTGTTAAACTGTGATAAACTTAGCTATAGGGAAGCAGCTGGCACTTTATTGCTGACGAGTTCCTTTGTGTTTCCCTAAAGCTCTAGCCAGACAATGGCACATTTATAACTTTTAAAAAATTAAATGTGAAGTAGAAAGAGCCATGTTGGATTTGAGATGTGAGGCGCTCCAGTGGGATTGCTTCAGAGTCATACAGCTGGTTACTCATCTTGTGAAAGCCTTTCTTCCTCCTTTCATTCTGTGTTTGCATGAGTTGATTTCCTTGGGAAAGGGTAGTGTGAGTGATTCCTGTGGAGCATCTCAGCACCTTGAAGAAAAATGGATAAGTCTGAAAGTGAAGATGCCCATTCAAAAACTATTGGTGATTCCCTTTCGTGGACCAGTGGTGACCATTTACAGTTGGTAATTGCTGGACTTTACCATTGCTGCAAACCTTCTGCAAAGTCTCCCATTGGAGTTTGGGGCTGCTCATATAAATATGCAGTTACATCCTTCAGCCCAGAAACAGACATTTAGCAGAAGAATCTGCTTAATGCCTAGTTACATCCAGTTTGATATTGAGCTAATTATGCTTTATTTGAATTCGTATATTTAAAGTCAGTGTATTTTCTCTTTGGAGTTTCAGGTTTTTTGCATTCTCATATGACTATCTGAGAGAAGGCCTTGCTCGTGGCTCTGAAACAGAAAGAAAAAACCATATTTCCAGAGGTATCTAAATATCTCTCAGTAATTCAAGTGTGAGCTAGCATGTGTAGTGTTGTTACAGACAGAGGAACAAGGTACAAACCAAGTAGTTGCCCAGGCAATGAAAGTAGCATTGGGTGAGCTGGGAACTTGTCCTGCTCCCCTTGAGACACAAACTGATGTTGTCACTGTGCTTATATTTCTCCTTCCCTCACAACTGTGGCACAACAGCATGAGCTGGATGTTTTCCAGTAAAATAATCAGAAGTGAAATGGCTTATAACATTATGGTTTAAAATACCATCAGTAGGTTGGAGCTGATGTGCCTGTGTTAGAACTGTGTTGTCTTGAGCTGCCTGTAGATATGAGGAAGATGCCATGCTCCTCCAGCTGTGTCATAGCTGTCTCATCTCTGGCCTTTGATCCTTCTTATGTTTATGCCATGGACATGCCATGCTACTCTCATGTTTCCCTTCTCTGTTAGGTGGAGAGCTGACTAGCACAAATACATAATTGGTGCAAGCTTCCTGGAGATGGATTGAGGAAATGGCAGTGTTTTCATGGAGAGATAGAAGGCTCATGTAAGGAAGAGGCAGCACATTGGTTATGGTAGTCATGTGTGTCTCAAACCCACTCAGAAATGAATATTTAATGGTACATTTCAGTATGCTGCTAGCAAAAGCTTGGAAAATGCTGTTTATTCTGATTTCTGTGCACATGTCCTATGGGTTTGCTAATGCAAGTCTTTGAAGGCAGATAAGAGGCCAGCACTGGTGTCTCTAAAGCACTATGTGGCAGTTGGGTTTGTCTAGTATTGCAGTGTGTTCTGGGCCTAGAAATTCAAATGAGAGCAGGGCTGAGCAGACAGACTGCTCTGACTTATCCTGAGTAGTTGATGGGATGCATTTTTCATGCTGAGTTCCCTTTTGCACCCAGTTTAGCTTCCTTGAGTACAGAAAAGGTGGAGGAACAGTGGCCTTGTCACACAGGTGATGGCCCTTTAGGAAGATGAGTGTTCAGGCACACCTGCGGCCTGGCCTCAGCTGTGGCTCGTTTCCCTGATTGCTGGGTGTGGCTGGAGAGCACTTAAGTCAGCTGAGGGAGGTGAGGGGGCGGTTAGTCCTCAGGTGGGGAGCAGGCAAGGAGATATCTCCTAAAAGCATGGCAAGATTTTAATATCTTGTTTTGTGCTACGAAGCAAAGGAAAATTTTCCTGAAAGCAAGGAAGGGTGAAATGGGAAGTGGACTTGCGCGAATCAGAGGTAAGTCCTGGCAACTGTGGAGCAAAGATCTCTGTGGGCAAATGGGAGACGGTTGTAAACCTGAGGAAGAGTTTGTTTCTTTTGTAACTTGTACTGTTGTGGACTGTATGTGTTTCATTATATGGTTGCAGTAAACTCACCTGTGTTCTGGAGTGTGCCATTAACCATGGCTAATGAAACCGGGGCCAGTTACTGGTCTCTAGCTTTGCTATCTATCAGTAATTACATAGAAAACAAACCTCAGCAGATGAAAACAACTTGCCACAAAGTGCACATTTGCTGTGGAATATCTTGGTGAACGGGCTTTCCTCTCCTTCTGGTCTTGTCAGCACTCAGTTTGATGTCTCAAGGCATAAGTAATTTTTTTTTTCTGCAGTAAGGAATGGCAATGCAGTAACCTTCAAAACATGTGAGTAACACCAGTTCTGTGTCAGAAAGCTGTATAGCTGAAATGGCTTGGCCAAACTACCCAGAGTGCAGACAAAATGTGCTTGGTCACAGCTCAGGTTTTATAGGTGTGTAAAAAGAATGGAGCGCTCTCTGATGGGTTTTAAAGGCTGGTGGAGTGAATTACTTGTCTTGCTACTTCTGAGGCAAATTTGGAAAGCGTCTCCTGAAGGGGTGAGTGTCCTGGTTTCAGCAGGGATGGAGTTCATCATTTTAGTGGCTGATATAATGCTGTGTTTTGGATTTAGGATGAGAATAACATTGATAACACGCTGAGGTTTTAGTTGTCGCTGAGCAGTGTTTGCATGAAGTCAAGAACTTTTCAGGTTCTCATGCTGCCCTGCTAGTGAGGAGACTGAGGGGGCACAAGGGGCTGGAAGGAGACACAGCCAGGACAGCTGACTCAGGGGATATCCCACACCACAGGGCATCAGCTCAGTGTGTAAACTAGGAGGAAAGCTGGGCAGAGACCACTGGTTGGGCATCGGTCACGGGGGTAGTGAGCAATTGCATTGGGCCTGTACTGAAGGGTGTTTGTGTCTTGACCAGCTGTGCATGAACATGTGCTCGTCTGTGGAAGTGTGATATAGGAGAGGTTATCCTGAAGGCATATTTAAGGAGAATGAGCTAGGTTTTGACTAGTGAATTGAGGGGTTTTTATGAGACAATGTTGCCTTTTCCTTTGAACAAAATCGGGCCTGTGGTGGTATAAGTGTGTTTATGTTTTGAAAAATCTGATATGTCACCTGATGGGGAGGAGAAGGCTGTGCAGTTTACTCTCAATTCTTAAAAATTGTTGTATCATGTACTCTCTTCTGTAAAATTTAGTATGCCTTGCCTTAGAGTGCTAGGTTGCTGCTTTTGCTCTTGCTGTGAAAGGATAGTTTTGGGATTTCTGGGATGTTAAGAAATTCTTATTGCCAACCTGAGTCTACTCTGCCTACATTACTCTTACTCTGGTGCCAGCATTGTATTCAACAAGTTCAGTTTGGGGGTTTTTGTTTGTTTATTTTGTGAAAATTTATTCCATCTCCTTGGTAACCTATATGTAGGAAACAACTAAATGGCCTCTTAATCTTTATATTCTGAGTCTGGATAAGTTGAGTTCATGGGTCTACCCTCTGAATTGGGCTCCCTGGTTACTCTGCACACCTTTCTCTCAGTCTGTTTCTGTTTGAAACCACCTGTGTCAAGTAATTTCCCGTGGCTTTCTCACAAGGCACTAACACAAGTCTTTCTCCACCTCTGGAGAGACCCTGCTTGCAATACCACCTGGCTGCCTCATAGTATTTTCATGGAAAAATCAACAATAAAAACCCCAAACCAACAAAAACCCAACCAACCAACCATCTTCCTGCCCTCCCCAAGAAAAAAACCCCAAACCCAGAACAAAAACCAACACCAAACTCAGTCACTGTTTCTTCCTTGCAATTGTGTCTTTGGTGTGTTCCAATCAGTTTCTCGTTTCCCAGGTTGTTTTCTTCCTTTTTTTTTTTTTTTTTGGGGTGCCACAGATGTATTTTTCATGTGTAAAATAAGTACCTGCAGGTCTTGAATTGTCCATGTTGTTTTTCTGCTGTTACAGCTTTGTTGTCTGTGGGGGAACTTCAGAATCATTCCCAATGACTTCTCTAGTTTTTGTACCACTTGAGGTGTAATTCCTGCATAAATTCTGCCAGATATTTACTTAGTGTCCATCCTTATAGATGCTGTATCCTTTCATGTTTGCTATAATTCTCGGATGCTTTCTCAATGCTATAATCTTTTTTCACTGTACTGCTTGCTTGTAGTCAGCGAGAAATTGAACAAAATCCTCAAATCTGTTTCCCTTAAAAAATGTCCTGGTTTGCTTTCTGAAGAATCAGGAACTTCTTGGGTTTAAACCCTGTTTTTTTTCTTGCTCTCCTGTTCCACCACTTGAGCTCATCTCTGTGCTACTGCAGAGCTTAGAGGGAGGAGGATACATTCCCCTATTAGAGCTGTTCCATTCTCAGTGTATAGCCACCACCTGAATGCACCAGCAGTCTTCAGGTAGCAGAATAGCCAACCACACAGGAACATGCTGCTGTTCATCCACACCAGAGGAATACAGAATGGGAAAGGAACAAGTCCCAAGGAAGCTCCCTTGGTGATTTTGTTGTTGTTCTCAGCTTTTTAACTTCTCCGCAGGGCTATTGGATTTTTGCACTCCTTCCTGAAAGCCAGCAAACCCACAGTGGTAGTTTAGTTTTCTGGTTGAGAGGAAGGCCCTACAAATCCTGCAGATACCATCCTCAAAAGACATATGTAGCTACATGTCTGAGTTGATTTCAAAGTGTCTTGCATAATCCGGATAATAATCTGCTATTTACAATTACATGTCGTTCCAATTTCTTGAATGCTCAAGCAATCATTTTCTTTGGTAATTGAGTTCCCCTTAGAATTCCACTATTCTGATCTCCTGCTCAGAAAACTAAGCATATTAATTTGAAAAGCTGTATCAATGCCTGGCCAGGGTAATGGCAGCAGAATAATTGCAAAGAAGTCTCTTACAACAGATTTATTTTTATCTAATAAAGTTTTCCCTGATGGTTACACTGCATGCCATGAATATGATACAAACACTGAAATCTGCATGTGTGTGCTTCCATGTGCAACTGGGTTGGATTTTAACATTCCAAGGCATCTTTTTTGTATTTTTTATACGTGTTTAAAGACCAATCTTTTAAGTGTTTAGCATTCTGTCTTTCTTTTGGTGATGAATATAGGGTAATGGAATTGCTCTGAGAGAAGCGATACCTTCTGCCTGCAGGATTTAGGCGCACATAGAATGTATTTATGCACACTGGAATAGAAGTCATGTTCCAGTCTCTAAATGGAGATGAGGTTGTGTTCTACTAGATGCGGAGCAAACAATTACTAAGGGACCAGAGGCCTTTACAAAGAGCTTGTAGCTCAGCAAGGCAATAAAGGAGAGGAGAAAACACAGGTATAGAGGGATGAAGCTACCCCCAGTGTCATGCAGCTGGTGGTAGAGCCTCAGCCATCCAGGGCAGTGCTGTTGGTGTTTGATAACAGTGAGTATAAACCTTGATCCATCATGTCAGCAATCACGTCTGGTTTATTACCTAGTTGGACTAGGTAATGTAGTTCTAGTTCAGCAGTTTAGAATGGTCTCAAATACCCTTTTTTTTTCTCCTGGGGGTTGCCTATGAGGAGTACCTGTGTATGTTCAGACCAAGTAGCAGATGCCATTATCATGTGAGATATGCCTAGAGAATGATCTTCAAACCTTGAGTTCTACCTTATTAATTAGTGCTGTTGAGCTCTGGGCTGGAAGTTGAATGACAGGCCTGCCATGTTTCACCTTGATGGAGTTACTCTCCCTATTTTACTTGATTTATTTTTTGGATTATTGTTCCTCTGTTGTTTCGCCTACTGGAGTATTTTGTGAATTGGATGTTTAATTAAGATGTGAAGAAGCTTAAACAATAAGCAGATGATTAGCTGGGCCCCTGATATATATGGATATATGGAGTTTGTGCTTGTCTTACATTTCTAGATAGGACTTTAGTTTTCACTCATCACAAGGTCAAGTGGCATAATCTTGCATTTTGAGAAGAACTGGGTGGCCCACTTACTCTCCCTATTTTACTTGAGTATATATATATATCCAGTTGACTGGACTATACCTCCTGAGATCACAAGTGCAATTTGGGCCTGTTTTCCTCTCATGTATTTGGTAGTTTATTGGACTTAATGAGACCTAAGGATTGGATAGAAGGCAAATTACTTGAATCAGCATAAGAGAGGAAAACATCAGAAATGTGGCTCGGAGTGGAACCAAAGTACTTTAGGGATGCAGAACTAGTTGTGAGTGAAAGATCGTTCCTTTTCAGGTTTGCTGCACGCCCCCATTTTCTATAAAAGTATAGATAAATGCCTCTGTAAATATGCATTGTATGTCAACAGTTGTGGAACACAGTGGTGTTAGCTTTTTGGTATTTACAAGTAGTTGCTGTAGAGGTTTTGCGCAGTAATCCTACAGCTGCAGCATTTCATACGAAACTTTTACATCATGGCAATCAGATGAATGATGTTTCAGATGTAGATTCTCAAAGGAAAACTGGAAATGAAAAGGGCTGTTCAGAACCTTTCCTTTCCTCTGCCACTAATACTGATCAGCTGAAACTATTTCAGAAGGGTCTTATTTTCCTGGTGAAAATTTTAAGCAGCGCCAAAGATAGATCTTCCTTGTAATTCTCCCTGTCACCTAGAGCACGGACAAGGAGATCCTTGGACTGACCAGACGTCTGCAGCGTGGAATACTTCAGTTGGAAGGGACTTAGGATGATCATCTAATCCAACTGTCCGATCACTTCATGGCTGAGCAGAAGTTAAACCGTGATGTTAAGGGCATTGGCATTTCTCAGTGGAAAATGTTGTCTGTAATTCCTAGCATGGAGGAGGTAGGATTTGGGTCCCTGCTTCTGGAGTCTGTGCATAAGGAATAACAGTGCTTTCTCCTCTAACTCAAAACAGCTTTCTTCCAATGTCTTGATGCTTGCCTTTGTCCTGTGGTGATACTTTGCTCATGCAGTGATGGGAATTCATCTTGAGTGATGTTCGTAGTGCCACAGAGACTTGTGTGTGCTTGCTGATAATGTGGGGTTTTGTACAGCAAAAAAGCAAATGGGGATGTCAGACTCAGTAACTGAAAGGAGTTGATTTCCCACCAAAATGCTAGAATAGGAGAACTTTCTGACTGAGTCACTAACTCAGGTACAAATTTGACTGTATGCAATGGCAAAAACATGTCTCTGTACCCAATGTAGTACCCCATCTAGGTACTAGAGTATCTGCAGGTGCAGCAGGGCCAGAGGCTTAAACCAAAGGACAAATAGCCTTTGTAATATATATGAATAAATAATCCCAAGGAAAATAGAGTGTATGTACCTAGCCACAACTTTGCTATCACATTTCTCCTTGCTGGCTTGGCTTAATGTGATGTAATGATAAGAGGCTGACTATTAAGGCACCTTTTTCTGCTTCCATCAGCGAAGTCACTTTCAGTTTTGGCATTGCCTCCCTCTCACCAATCATAAATGTCCTTGGCAAAAGCCCATTTATTATATATACAGAAACCAACCCATCCTTGGCATATTTAGTTTTTGTTTCCTGCCTCACTTGATTTGGATGGTAGGACAAGCTACCTGTGTCTGTGCAGGTATGTGTATAGATGTGGAATCATAAATATTTAACTAATATTGAAGGTGGCATTTTATGTAAAGCAGAGGGTAAGCTGCAGAAGCCAAGCTGCTGTTTTTTTGCCAGTGGGTTTTCCCTAGTTCTTGCTGTCAGAAGTGCTGGTGTTTTTCTTGGTATGTTCCACATCTCTTTCCTGTTGGTATGTATGATCCACTGCTGCCAATATTTACCACGTGGTTTGGTGGAAGGGTTTACAGTTTATTTTAGTGGAATCTTTGTTCCGTTGGACAGTAGCATTGCTTGCCTAGCAGAAAGCTCTGAAGGTGACGGTGATCTTGAAGTGTCTCCTGTTTCCTTGTGCCCTTTCCTCCTTGCCAGCCCAGGCTGGGAAGGGGCATTGTGCTGAAACACCCAGGGACCCTTCCCTCCGACCGAGTGAGACATCTGAGGCAGCTGGCTCTGGTCCTTCCCTGCAGTCGCCTTCCTCCTTCAGCAGGAGACATCTGGGTTGCTTGGCTGCTCTCCTCTGCACCAGCTGCCAGCTTGACCCTGCACTGCCAACCCCTTCCCCACAGCTTCCCTCCCTTTGCCCACTAATTCTCTATGAATTAATGTTTTGGATAGTTTAATTCTGTTTTCTGTGTGAATTATAATAATGTACACACCTGTGCAATGTGCATCTCTTTGTATGTGTGCTTTTGACTTGGGCTGGTGCATTGGCAATTTCAGATTGGCAGTAGCAGTCTCAAAACCCACGTGTGGAGTTCTCCAAGTGTAGCCCTCATGTTGGAATGGGAGTTGGCATCCTATTTGTGGAAACTGCCTTTGATTTTGTATGGTGGACTCCTGTGGCTCTGTCCCCAAATTAGTGGAGAAATGAAAGATTTGCACATTTTGGAATTGTAGACTTGGAGGTGATGATAGGTTAAGAAAAATTTACATTCCTTTCATCCTCTCTCTGATGTATTGGCCCCCAGAGAGTAGATGAACTGTGTCCTTAGGGCTGGCAGGAGCTCTTTTTAAAAGAAAAGCCCTTGTGTCTTGTTCTTAAAAGCTTAGACAAAGCATGTCATGTAGGAAGGGGCATGACTGAGATAGGGGTGAGGAAAGAACAAGTGTGCTGAAATAAAGACACTAACAGGAACCATTAGGCCAGCTAAGAATTCCTTGATGTCATCTGTGGTTTTGTCAGACCTCTGCATAAAACACTCGAACTTAGCAATGGACTATGGAGTTCAGTTGGCATTTGCTTTGTTGTTTGGGTTTTTTCTTTGTTTTCTCTTCTTTTTTTTTTTTCTTTCTTTGTTTTTTGTGGTTTTTTTAACATACCAGTGTGGGTTTTTTATAGCAAACATCAGTAACTGAGTACGTACCCTGCACCAACAGAATATATTTGTTAATGTATTTTGGCATTCATAGTGTGTCAAGTATTGAATATCTGCTTTCCACTCCACTGGCAAGTCCAAGGAAATGGCAGGACATTGGAGAAGCATTGATTTCTACCTCATGTCATTAGAAGTGCATTATAAAGCTTGGCACATGGTTTGTCTTAATCCATCTCTTCACATCCTTTAGAGGAGAGAGAGAGAGAGATCAGTGCTGTCAAATCACCAAGTGCGTCTTCTGTTCAAAGCTCCCCCATCTGACTGCAGGAGTGGCTGGGCAGAGCTGTTCTTCCAAACTCCTGTGAGTGATCAAAAGCCAATTGAGATGCCGTCCTTCCAGCCATCTGTTGACTTTGGCATCTGCTGGGGTGAAGGATGGCCATAGAGATGTATCTTCCCTTACTTCTTGTGTGACAGGGAATGTCATCTTGCTCCGTAATGACAGGTAGATGTTGATTTAGCTGACTGTTCACTTTCCATGTTCTAACAGTAAACACAAAGTGTGATGGAAAGAAATAGAGCAGTAAAACTGAAGGACAGAGGTAGGATGGGGGTTGGAAGGAGGGGCTCATAACTCTTAAAAATTTGCTTGTTTTCCTTTGGCTAAATGGGGTTTAGTGGGATAAATTTTACAGGACATAAATCCTGGGAGGTGTGCTTTTCCTCATGGTGCTGCCTGGAGAGAAATGTGCCAACTTAACCCTGTTCAGTTTTCTGAGGCAACTCGTGGGGGTTTTAAAATCAGGTTAGTTTCAGATTTGTTGTTCCTTTTTTGTTTGTTAGGAGTTTTTTTCACTTCCAGCCTTGTGTTTTACAGCTGTTCCTTAGAGGTCTGGTGCTTCCAGTTGTGTCTTACTTGATATGTAGCTGTGCATTCATTTTCCTTCCAGTTTGAACACGCAGAATATGTCACTTCTGCCAGTATTTGTCTACTTCACCTAAGACAACCTAGTGCTCATCTTAGAGTCCCTTTCTCATGCTGACAAGTACCTAAAGTCCTGTATTGGCAGGGCTTTTAGCTGTTGTGTTTCAAATACTGACAATATAAATATGACCTTTATGTATAGGTACGTGTAGAAGCAAACACTTAATGGATGTATATATGTGTAGCTATATGTAGGAAAAATGAAGTGATGATTAAACAGAAGAAATCAACAAACCAAATGTCTTGAAAGGGACCTAATTATGAAGAGAAAATAAGCTGCCTGTAATTAGACGGAATAGCAGGGTAACCTTAATTTTTAACACTCCTTGACTCTGTAGGTCCTCATCAGTTGTAACGTGGAGATAATGTAAAGACACGGGGGTTTTGTCTCCGTATATAAGGTTAGAGCTAGGAATTTCTGGAATGCCATAGTTAAAGAGAAGGCATATTCAAGCTGTTGGTAGCTTGAAAAATAATAATGCCTGGAGCTATACAACCATCAACTTCCTCTTTCAAACTAAAAAGAAAGATATCCCGCTTTCCATTAGAGAGAGACCAGGCTGGAATGCTGAATGAAAAATTACTTTTTGAGGAGTATTTTAAAAAATGAACCATCTGGGTCTGAATTCTTTCCTGACACTTAAAAATTATCCTTTTTTTTTTTTTTTTGTCAGGATGAACTCATTGCTCAGTTCCTGTCCATCAGCTGACACTACACACTCCAAGCAGGCAATTTCTTTCAGCGCTTTATTGACAAACCACTTTTATCCAAATGCCAGCGGCAGTGTGGGTGCAATTCTGAGCAAGAGTGATGGGCAACCTGCTCACAGCCACTGGGGACTCCGAGGTGAATTGGCTGCAAAGCTTCACTCTGCATGAGTGAGAGCTACCATGCAGCTTGTGTACCCTGAGTGGGAGAAATCTAATGATAAAACAGAGTTAAGTGGGACTTGGAGTAAGTATTTGCTTGCTGCAAATACACAGTTGTTGACTCAGGTGAAAGGGCAGCTTTGAGGGGCCTGGATGTTTGTCACAGCATGAGGCCAGCCAGCTGATTTCCATCCAGAGAGGTGGTGTTGGTGAGTCATGTTTTCCTCTGAAGTGAGGTGTGGTGAGAAGTTCTTCCAAGTGCAGCAGTTTCCTGAGCAAGACTGTGAGTGCAGTGTTTGTCAACAGTTTTTGCTTATTGAAAAAATTGTCATGACATTAAAAATAGGAATTCAACATCAGAAGTAGAGAAGTTGGATACTAAAATATACATAGAGGCCTCAGAGGACCTTTTATCTCTTGTAGAAGCTTAGTCCAGATGGTTTGTGCACGTTGAGAGTTGATTCAGTTTGCTGACTAGTGTACACAACTGGTACTACATTAGCAGGGTTAAATGCTGTTTCCTGGTGCTGGGGCTCAGTAGAGACCTTTAGGATGCCGAGCTGAGATCAGTTTGGGCAGAGGCTCCCTGCTCTTGTGCAGGCTGGAGAAAGCTTGGGGTTGGTCTCTTGTGTATGAAGGTTGTACCTTGCAAGATTGGGATGTAAAAGCACCAGGTACCATGGATAAGCCTTTCTTTTCTTGGTCACATGGAGAAATGGTATTTGGATTGGTCTGCCCCAATATCTATTTACATGTTCTTGACTGTTGAATAATTATAGCTTCAGTGGGGATGGATCATACAGAGTATTTTCTTGTAACACCGGATGAGCTTTATCAGAGATGTGGAGTCCTATATTTGCACTGCAGTGTTATATGTACGTGTGTCTCTCTTTTCTAGAGGGCTTGGGTAGTAGTTTTTGTAAAGACATGCAAAAATATATCAAGAGGCATTTAAAAAAAAAATTGGTAGTGAATTTGGACACTGAAAATGTAAATCTCATTATTAATCTCAAAAGCTGTGAAACATTATCATCTCATCGAGAATTATTGCCTCTTAACAGCTCCATCTAAGACTGCATTATTAGCTGAATAGTCTCATTTTTGCTGGACATTTAACCTTATACACATGTAATTTATGGTGGATTAATTTAACAAGTTTTAAAACTTCCAGAGTAGAACAGGGGTTGTGATCCCGATCCTGGCTGTGAACAAGCTTTATTCCTGTTTGCTCTGTGCCAGATTCCTTTGTGGCAGTTCACAATACCTCCAGTGAGTGGCTACCTGTAAAAGCCAGCAGTGTGCTTGGATAGAGTAGCAAAGAGTTGTGTGACTGTTGGCAAAGGGTATAATTTACTGTATGCTCCTCCCACACGGGCCCAGGGCATCCGATCCACATCAGATCTGGAGCTCATCTCTGAGTTGTGCAGTTGCCTTCAGAATGGGGTGGCCTTGATCATTTTCATTGTCCTTGAAATATTCTGTGGTTTTGTGCATGTGTGACTTTTTTGGTTGTTCTCCTTGGTGGAAGGCAGCTGTCTTTTGATGTGTGGGAAGCAACCAGGTGAACAGACAAGGAAAACCAGTGTGTGGTGGTGGTGGTGGGGAAATGAAGAAACATTCCGATGGAATCACTCTGCTGTGCTCCCAGCAGCAGCACTGCTTTGCATTGACTCCAGCTACTATCTGAGGCCTGTTGCCACTAAGACAGTAGTTCTTGTGGCAGTGGGTGCTTCAATGTCTGGCCTATTCTCTTCCTGAAATGCCCATTTTCTCATTGGCATGCATGGCTGGGTCCTGCGACAGAGATGGAAGCCTGCAAGAACACCTCCAGCCATAAGTAACCCCTCAAAAACCTGTAAGAAATTAACTCAGATTTTCCATCTAACTTGGATCATTAATTAATTCTATCTCTGCCCCCATTACACAATTAGAAATATTGCCAGTGTCCAAATGTGCGATTACTACATCTGTTAGGAAAGGGAAGAAACAAAAGAATTAATGTTGATGATAATTTATACTGACATACCAAGGATGGGGAAAGCACTCGGGGCACTGAAGACCTGGCTGAGGCTTTCAGCTGAACATTTGGAACGATCTAATGATTTGGACATTGTTCTTCTGTCTTCTCCTATTGTTTTTCTTTACCCCCTGCCACCTGGTGACCCAAAAGTCTTTTAAAGTACACTAGTATGCAGTTTACACATCAACACTGGAAAATATTCCAGGACTTTACAAAGATTTGGTTAGCAGGGAAGACTTTAAAATAGAAATAAATAAATCTGTAACTTTAAAAAAAAATCATTATTTTTTTTTTTAATTAGCATTTTGGAGGAGCTTATGAGGTCCTGCATATAGCATGCTGTGTTTCTGTCACTGTGCCTGTTGGGTGAGACCACTTTTCTGCCCCTTTACATGGCAAAAAGGACCAGTGCTTAGGGAAGGGAGGCAGCCTGGCCTGTCCTACAGCATCCCCTTCCACCCACACTTGTTTAGCAGGGGTGAGATCCCTGCCTACCTACTGTCCATGAGTGTGTTCAGTGCCTTCTGAGTCACCTGGCGCTTCCTGTCTCCCCAGCCTTGTGCCAGCAGCAGGTCTCAGGTATTCATCTCCTCCTGTGCATATTTTTTATCTCTTCTAAATGAATCTCCTTGTAATTTTACTGGTTTCCCCTACTTTTTGTTCTGCAGCACTTGACAAACTGTGTTTCCTTACACTACTCCACTTGCACCTATGTTTTTGTAAACCTTAGAACAGCAAACCCTCTTCAGCTTTCTCTCCCTAAATTGGGGTCTGAACTCTTCTACTCTCTCCTTGTACAAGACAGCAGCTCCATCCCCTTTATCCTGCCAGCTGCCTTTGCCTGACTGCTGCAACATTCTCGAGACCAGGAATGGGCACATGCCAAGGGCTTGTGAAGAAGCAAAGCAACACCTGTCCTTTCCACAGTACACCTCCAGATGATTCACAGCGTTTTGTTGAGTCTTTCTGTGGAGGCCACTGCACAATGAACCAATGATTTTGATTAACTGTCAGTGGTCACTCCAAGATCTGAAGTTGTGACTGCTATGAGTTCATCCTTACAAAGGCATGGTTTAAGTTATTATCCCTACATGTATTACCTCTAAGCTTATTTAGTGAGGCTCAGCTGCTTCTTCCTTGCCTGCTCACTTGACTTTTTGGCTTTATGCTGGCGCTCTTCACCATTGCTGGGACATTTGACTACCCACAATGGTTTAGTTTTACCTGCAGCCTCTGAGATTTCACTGTTTCTCCCTTCTCCAGGTCTGCGATGAAGGTACTGAATGAAATCCTCACATGTATCCCCTGGGACCCTCATGCCAGCTTTTCTTCATCCCCAAACCTTTTGCTGCTTAACCAGCTTTTGGTCCATAAAGGAGACTTTCCTTCAGGCCCATGACAGCTTAGTTTCTTTAATAATCTTTCACATGGGGCTTTGTCAAAGGCTTTTTGAAAATCCAATTATTTTGAAAATCCATTTATTCACACACCAACTGACCACCTCATGTGACTCCAGGTAATTGAGACAGGATTTCCCTTTGTAGTAGACATGCCAATTGTTTCTCAACAAGGTGTTCCTTATCCATATGACTTGGGGGGTTGTTCTTCATAATAAAGTCTACCACTTTAGCAGGATTGGCAAGGGGACTTGGTCTCTATCTTCCAGGACCCCCTCCAATGCCATTTACTGGAGTTCAAGTGGTTGCTGCTGCCTCAGCAGTAACCACCAAAATGCCTGTATACAATCACGGCAGGTCAGGACCCTTCACTGGCTTTGGGAGCATTGATAGAGTTTTCTCTTTCAGGCGTGTTCCTTGTCCTTTTTCTTCTGTTTCTCCTGTGAAAGTGCTGCTCAGGGCAGTGGGGGCTCAGAAGAAATGGTGGCCATGCTCGGATTGGCTACGCCTCCACCTCAGGGATGGGTTGCTCTGAAGGGGTTGGCGGGATGCTGGGCTGCACAAAATGTCACCCTGCAGCCCCCTTGTCCTGGGGGAACATCAGTGTGGCCACGTGTTGGTGTTCTCCAAAGGGCTTCAGAGACTTTGGAGCCTTTTTGAGGCATTTGGGCCCTGAGGAAAACAGGGTGGCCATGGGTGGGCACTGGGCTGGGGTAGCTCTGAGGGACTGGGTCTGCTGTAGGCCAGTAACAAAACCACACGTGTTTGTCCAGTGGGGAACGACACTTATGAATCCATCCCAGAGAACATATACAGAGCGAATAAAAACAAAACAAAACCCCCCAAGAAAAGAGAGACTGTGCTTCCACATAGCTCCTCCTGTGACTCCAAGAAACCTGGGGGGCCACACAGAGCAGTTTGTGTCCCTGAAAGTTCACGGAGGCTCCAGTGAAGCATCACCAGCTCTTTAGTGCGATGGTTGTCAGAAAAAATTCAAATGTGGCAGATCTTGCATGTTAGCAGCTCAGCAGATGCTAATGTAAATGTGATGTCCCAAGCAAAACCATGTGATTAACACTGCTTATTACACTGGCATTTGGATAAATGCAAATGCAAATTGGAAAACCATTTAAAATAGTGTTGCTATTAATGTATTCTGTTAATAGCAGGGGGTGGTGACTCCTGAGGTTTCTCATGAGTTATGATCGTACACAGTTGATAGGAAAAGGTGCAGTGTGGGTAGTTTTGCTGCACTGCTCCCTTGCAGCCTTCTCAAATATTTGGTAACCAGAGGAGGGATTTGTTTAGATCCTGGAGAGCAGGTGCCTGTTGTTCTGCTGCAGGCAGAGCATTCTGTTACCCTCCCACTGATAGCTGCTCATGGCATTGCACTGGGCTCTGTGAGTCCTTAATGCCACCACCACTGCTGTGCCTTTGGCTGATGGTGGGAGAACCTGTCTGCCATGCTGTCTGTGCCCTGGCCTCTACAGAATATGCCAGGCTGTAATTCTGGCCATGCTCAAAACTATCACAAGCATTCCATTGATTTCAGTAGGGCAAGGACATTATCTAACCTGTTAATACAAAGCAGTATGCTAGCTCAGAGCTGTTCAAATGTACACGTGCTTTTTTGTTTATGTTCGTATTCTTTGCTGCTGAATATACTGATACATATATTAAATTAACCATGTCATCTTCTAAATTGATGATACAGCACTGTGTCTGCTCTAAAGCTGAATTGTTGCTGCATTGACTTGGCTGTGGTATTTGTTAGACAGGTGAATTTGTTACATGCCTCGCTGAAATTAAGCTCATTGGAGTAGATTTCATTGGGAAAGCTTTTTCTCCTTCCTTTTTATGATTTCTTTCCTGAGAATTTGTAGTCGTATGGTGAGATAAATGGGAATATTGACACTATGGAATGTTTGTCTGAAACTCTAGCAGATCAAAGCTTTCAAAGGCCTCTTTCTTGCTTTAGGAACTGAGTCTGAAATTGATCTGTAAAACTTTGTTTCCTAAAATTGGAACAAAGATGGGTATCTTTATTCAAACTGAAATTCTGATCCATAAAAATGTTTTTCTCTGACGTTGGAATTTCATTGCATTGGTATGACAGAGCTCTAATTGCTTCAGCAGTAAGTTTATGGCTGAAATGCAACTGAGGAGAGTTAGGCACATCTCTGTAGGTTTTCAAGGATTAAGCAATATTTTCCCTTTCACTGGTGCTTGTTTCCTTGTTCCCATGGTGATGGCTATTAGTGGATGGACCAGCTCTGAAGCTGTAAGTAGCAGCAGTCAAGCTGTATGTGAAGTGCCACAAGGTAAGAGCATTTTAGTAGTAGATTTTTCAAAATATCTGTAGTTTTTGGGGGCCATTGGAAAAAGATTCTTTGCAGTGCCCTGAAAACAAACTCCTTTAAACCTTCTTAAAAATCAGGCATTCCAAACTTGCCTAGTTTAGGTTTTATACATGATGTAGGCTCACAAACAGACATATTTCAAGTCTTAGGTTTTGGAGGTTTGTGGGTTTTCTCAAATTCTCTTGCAAAAAGGCAGTGTTTGGGGGCAAGCTAGTCAAAAGAAGGAATTATTTAGAGCAAGTGTTTTGCACCTCTATCGCTCTATGTGCTGCCAGACCAAGTGGCCATTTTAGAAAGGGAGCATTTTATCAACCTCAACAGATACACAATCTGTCAAACACAACTGACTGTTAGCTCTGTTGCTGGAGAGTCTGTCAGGAACAGCAACTCAGTGACTGAAACAGAGTTGATGGATCTGTTCAGAGCAGCACCTGTTGTTAAAGGGGTAAGGAAGTATTCAGGCATTGGTTAACATACACAAATAATGAAATTTATCTTGAAACACTGGAGTGCATATGCTCAAATTTAGAATGGCAGCAATGTTCTGGTGTATCTGAACCCTTCCTCTTCAAATCTCCTGGAAGGCAGAAAAGCTGCATGTGGTGTATTAAGCACAGACTTTTTTTTTTTTTGGTTTGTTTGTTTCCAGAGGGTCTGATAGAAGACAATCCTGGTTTCCTCAGGAGTGTCCATGGGGAAAAGGAATGTCATGGCTTTTTAGCTGCAGTCAGGCGTTGGATAAAATGTTGAGTTCCTTAATGTCTAATTAATATTTTGTCCTAATTAAAAAAAACCCAAGCAGCAAACTAAACTTGGCACCCCGTAAACTGCGACTGGCATTTTCAGTGCAGCAGGAGCAGGGATAATATAGCCATGTGGGAAATGCTCTTTGCATAGTGGAAAGGAATCTCCCCTGCGGTGTTAGGCTCAGGCAGGCACACACACATCCTCTCAAATAGTCTCAGCTCTGGGCTGGCAGGAGGCAGGGCTGTGATGGATGGTTGCCTTCCTAGAGAAGTTGGTCGTGGATGCCCCCCACTCGTTTCATTATTTAATTACACAGCGATCTGAATGCTGGGCAGTAAAAGTGCATTTTCACCCATAGCTGATTTCCATTTAGTCTGTCATGTTAATAGTGAAATAAATTGCTCTAATTGCCTGCAAACTTCATCAAATTCATATTTCTTCCCTTTTTTATTGAATATTTATTAAACTTCATGTCATGTCTTGCTTGGTTGGTAAAAGTGGCCCAGTCTCTGCATAACATTATGCTTTAAAATGCAGGGTATCACATTTTCCCTCTTCCTCTTGAATTTTAATTTAGATTGTGAAGTTCTGCATTTGTGTTCATATTAATCATGCCATTTGAAGAAAGAAGAACAAGTTTGCAAAGCATCCTTGTCTCCCTACATCAGCTATGGCTCTGATTGAGCCTCTTGCTTAAGGGAAGAAGCCCTATGGGGCCAAATCTGAGGCTGGTGTGAGTTTTTTCCTGGCAGAGGGCTCTGCTGTTGGTGTGCCTGCACGGGGAGGGAGAGGCTTTTTCTCACAAATTCAGTTTCAATTTGTGGTCATCTCTTTGGAGCTGTGTGTGTTCACATACTTTTCAACTGCAGGTACGTGCAGGAATGGTCAAGTAATGTGTGTGCGGCAAAAAGTGGCAACACCTGAGTATTAGTCATGCATATTTAGCACTTAGTGTTTCCCATTCCTATTCTAAGTATCTCTTAGCTATTTACTTATCTACTGACTCTTAGATACTTTGTTTTCTTCAGAGAATCTCTGCCCTTGGATTTGTTTATCTACGAGAGATCTCTGCTGCCCCTTTTTTTTTTTTTTCATTTCTTGAAAGTAATTTCTGGGCTTCATGTTCAGGGGGAATATTTAATAAAAGTGAAAATGAAAGGCTCCAAAATCACATGGCAAAGAAAAAAAAATTATGAAAGGACTGAATAGTATTTTCAGCTATTGATATATATTTCCTCCAATCTAATAATTGTAGGGGCAATTTTGATGGTTTTGTTTCTGAACAGTTTGATTCTTGATTTGCAGGCTGTGTGTATTTGTAAGACTGAGTTAGAAACCTCTAGGTAGTGCCATACTTAATGCACAGTACTAAACAATGTGCACACCTCTTCCTGCACACTTCTTCCAAAGATTTAGTAGCTCAGATAATCAGGTCAGATATTTACAGGCAATTTTAGGTACCATAATTTCAATTAAGTATTTTGCCTGAGGAGGAAGGTAAAGCACCTAAGCTGTCGTGAGAGCGATGAAGAGATGTTGCAGTGGTTATAGCATCATTTGGCTGCTCTGTGAACTGCCTTTGGTTTTTAGCTCTTCTGGAGTTTTTTTTTCTGTTTGGGTAAGGTGCCTCTCTTGACTTTTGAGGTTGAGAGCACTTCTCTACCTCTTACATCTCTGTAAATGGGTGTTCACCAGCTCCTCTTTCATGCACCGATCATCTGGTTCTGGGAGCAATCTTCTGATTCTGTCCAGTGCTTCAGATGGCACCTGTCAGCATGATAGTGTTGCTGAGCAGGTGGGTGGCCACACAGGGACATCTGGCTTCCCCTGCTTGCCTTTTTAGAAGATCTTGGAACCAGTTGTAATGTCAGTTGCGTTTTCATGCTCTCTTAGCTCTCTCCTTAGATAAATGATTGTGTTCAAATGCATACTTAGATCGCTGTATTTTTGCCTCTCAAGTCAGCTCTGTCACCTCCGAAACTCACAGGAGGTAAAATTGAGCCGCTCAGACTCTGAGGAAGGTGGTTTCATGTCAAGTGATCCTTTTTCTAAGTGCTTGTAAGCTTAAATTGCTGCTCTACCATTCATCTGTTGAAAGCATGTCCTTTAAAAATTGTGATTAACTACCTCTTCCTTTGATTTTTCTGTTTGTTGGTTGTTTCCTTTTATCTCCCCTCCCCAAGCTTCTAACCACACTGGCATTATTCTTTATGGATATAATTAAAATATGGTACATGCACAAACTGCTGAATTGAGAATGTATCTGCATTTAAAAATATATAAAGGCATAAACTAGCCTATTGATCAACCCAAGGAGCAAATGAACAGAAGAGAGTTCATCTCTGTGTCAAAGGCTTCTGTCAGAACTCCTGTGGAATTGTATATAATGCTTTTGTGCACTATTCATAGTCAGTCGTGGTGTCACAATGGCATAGACTTGCTGAAAGAGTCATAGGCCTATTTAATTTGGAAAGAAAAAAATTAAAAGTATGATTTGTATTCCAACTAAAGAAATGAACATGTAAGTACTTATCAACAGGCACAGCTTTCATGTTTATTCATCCGAGGACTAGAAGCACATATTTTAGCATCTGAATGATTATAAATATGTTTACTAGCTATCAAAATAAGAGCTATTTAATGTGAGAATACCAATTCATATTCTGATGTGTTTTGCTTTTCACTACTGGTGTTAGTTATCCTGTTCAGCATTCACAGTTCTGGCATTCATCACTTTCAGCTCACAACACGTTGAGATGTAACTGAGGACCAGTGTCAAAGGGGTTAAGGGACACGATTGTATGTTTTGATTACTTTTACGTCAGTGTGTCTTGTCAGAAAGATTCCATGGACACATTATGAATACATGTGGTAATACCCACTGCATCAGAAAAGCAGCATTTTTCAATTTTTCTTTTTTTAAGTAATATACTTGTCCAAGGAAGGAAGTCAGTAAATAAGCCTCACTCAATTAAAAGTGATTGATGCTTGCCTTGAAATAGCCATTTCCAAAACACACCTTTTGTACCTGGAACAAAGCAGTTGATGATAGTGATCTAAGAAACTACTGGGGCACACTTGTGTGATGCTGCATTCATTTCTTATTTTGTCTCGTCCAACATGATAAAATGCTCATTTGCTGCAGTTCCCTGTTTTTGTTCTTTCTTTTTAAGTGCTTGGGAAGTTGTCTTTCCCGAAAGTTCATCCAGCTGGAGCTTACATCAGCAAAATCAGCTGTCCATCAAAGTCTGGCATCAGCAAAAAAAAAAAGAGAGGCAAGAGAAGGAAAGAGCAAGTCAGCAGGAGAGGTGAGCCCAGTGCCCCCAGGTTCTGGATTGAATCCTGACAGGCTTTAAGAGCAGTCTCTGATCCTGTAGCCAGTGCACTGAAAACAGTGGGTAGGAAACCCTTTTCTCATTTTGCACGAGTGGGTTTTACTGTAAGACTTAAGAACCTACACTCTCATTTTCAAAAGTTAGAGGCAAAACATGGTGTGTTAAAAGGTCTATTTGGTGTATAATTCTATCTTTGCTTCCTGTCTCAGTCTTATCTGATCTCTTTTCTTTCCTAACCCCTCTATCAGATTATTATAAAGTATATGTGGGTGTAATAATGATGTTTAGCAGCTCACTTTCTCCAAAGCCTTGGGCTTGCCTCACAAACCAGAGCACAAATCAGATGGTTGCACAGTGATTTGTGAACAGCACTTTCCATTTCAGCAGCTCTGTGCTGGCCTCTGAGCCAGAGGGTCTTGGCTGTTCCTGTCACTGTGGTGCTGATTTTTCTAGTTTTTTGGGCCTGCTGAAGTTGTAAGAATTCATGCCAGTGTTTGTGAAATCTACCATGGGCAACACTTTCTGTATTGAAGGACAACTGGAAAACAAACTTTCCCTGAGATTTCATTGTGTTCTGAAGGGATTTTTAGGAGCATTTTGATGCCAAGTGGTGTATTCATTGTTCTCTGTGTGCTTCCTCTAGTAGTGTCCTACTTGCTACATATGACAAAGTTTTTTCTGAACCACAGACAGCCTTTTGCTGTTCTTTTCTTCCTTTCCTGGTGGTTCTTTCAAAGTCTTTGTTTTTCTAGATGACTGATTCTTCTCTCAGTCTCCCATTGCTGCTAATGCAGACAGCAAACTGATGTAGTCTGAATATGTGGTCAGAGTTCTACTCTCGTTAGACCTAATGTTGGGTCTCATTTGAACCCCTAGAGCCGAGCTTCAAGTGAAATTCAACTTTTCCTTGCACTGATGTTCTGGCTAGAATCGCCTGTAGTGTTTCCAAGCTCCTCCTCACTTCTTGCAGGTCTTAGAGATTCCTGAAGTGCCACTTTTTTTCCCCACTGTACATCCATTCAAAGGATGGGTTGGGGGAGCAAAATGATGGGAGCGTTTTCCTGTCGCGTAGTGAAAATTCTGTAGCTCAATAATTTTTCTCCCTCATAACTTTGTTCTTTCTTACCTAGTTCATGTATTAATCATTCTGTTTTACAGTGCATAATATCCTTCCTCAGGAGATTTTCACTTCCCCCCACCCCATGCCTGCCTTACATACACTCTGGTTTTGTATTTTGTGTGATGCTAGCAGTGGCCGAAGGCAAATACTATTAATTTGAAATCAAGGCATGCAGTGTGAAGGCAAGGGGAAAGGGGGGTTTCCAATACATTTGTTTTGGAAGAAATATGTTTGTTGGGAAGTGTTGTTATCAGGCACTTGTTTCACGGACTCTCTGGGGTTCACATTTTAAAGTGCCTTGTGGTTAACACATGGTTTTTGGGGGTGAATGTCCAGAAGCACTTAATATCCTGCAGCTCCTGTTGGGAACAACTGTGGTCATGGGAGGTGACCCTTGCTATGCTTAGGCAGGAATATCACCAAGGCTTTGTTACTGCCTTGGGTGTGGGATATGTAAAGCTTTTGCTGTAGCTTCTGTCTGGTGATGTGAGGGGAAATGGTTGATTTAATGTAATATTCCACATGGGATAATCCATTTTAATAACCATAACAGCAGCAGTGGTTTAAGTCCACTGGAGTTGAAAGAAATTGTCCATTATAATTGTCACCAATTGCTATAGTTTTGATACACTGAGAAGTAAACAAATTCAGAAGTTTTTGAAGAATCCTCAAAAGGTGAAAGAGCAGCTTACTGAGGGAGGGGAAGCTTTCAGCTTAGTGATGGATTTAATTCACGAGAATGACTGTTTTGCAATAAAGCAGTATGTTTTGCAAGTTCCATCTGTCCTTTTATAATCACCTTCAAACTATAACAGTACAGTGTTGCAGTGGTGATTTCCCAGAAACATATCTGGTTTTGGTCCTGACTGTCAGTTAACAGGAAAATTGCCCATAATTCTGGAGTTTGGCTTCCTCCTCAGGTAAACCTTGTAGTTTGATCTAGTTAGTGGTTCTGAAATGCGTGAGTAGTCCCAAATGCTGCAACACCCAAATGTGGAGGCATCTACAAAGTTGTGTGCTTTATTTGTTTTGTAGGCAGGGGATCCTCAGCGCCTTCTGAAGATTGATCCTTTTTCTCTGTGTGGGTTTAAGTAGCAAAAGTGGCTGCTACTATAGGAGAAAATCATTTTCTTTGATATTGCCACTTGAAAGGAAAGTTTCAGTATTGAGCTTTAGTTATTCCCCACTTTACTCTTTTTTTAGATGGAAAATATGGAAGGGTAGTATTCAGCATTTGTAGAGAGATACTTGTGTTCTTTTGCCAGATACAGAGGCGTGAAAGAAAGAATTATGCATAAGATACTCTCAGGAGATCTGTTTAGCGGAAGGGCGCAGTGTTAGATGTAATTTGTTTACTGACAGAGTTTCCAACAATGGTGCAATGGACCAGGAAACATCACTAAAGTAACGAGTCCTTTCCTTTTTTTAAACTGATTATGTTTGAACAGTGTAAATTAACCTGCTTTTTGGGGCTGCTGCTTAGGTGAAACAATTTGCTGATGAAAAGGCATCCCCCAGCTCGCTCCAGCAGCTGAGGTAGACTGAAGGTGTAGAGGCCTTGCATGCACAGGAGAAAAGCTGTTCCCTGTAAATCAAATGCAAGTAGCAAACTGGCTGATGTAATCTAGGACCAGCTGTAGTGAGATGTGAAGCTGAGAACAAACGTGTTATACTGTGTGTGAAGGAACTACTGTACATGAAATTAGCTCAACTGGAATAGCAGCATTTCCTGGGGGAAGGAAAGGAATTACCGCAAATGCTGTTGATCTCCTCACACAGCACAAATGTCTGTCAGCTATGCCTGCTTATTTCTGCCTGAGTCCAGGATTTCTGCAGCCCACTGTTGATCCTCATGGCTTACTAAAGTGATTGGGCACAGATATTATTGGGGATGTTATCTGTGAATAGTGCAATGTCATTCCTGCTGTGTCTCAAACACCATTTCCCATAGCTGGCAATAATGAGCTGCTATTTGAGCTCTCCAGAGAAATCACCCAGTGTCTTGCAAAGGACGTGCAATTTAGTAAGAGAATGTATAGCCCATTTTATGCAGGTGCTGTTGGTTATTCATGCTTGATGAAAGCAGAGGTGTACATCAGAGCCTTTCTAGCCAACTGTGATTGTGACCGTCTGTAAAGGGCCTCATTCCCTTTACCAGGTGGGGTGTTTGTTTGTAATGCATGCAAGAACCATGTGCTCATCTGAAAGTTAACTTGAAAGGAGCATTTGGCAGTCTAGCATGAAAAGTCATATGGGAGATTTCCAAATGCCCTGCTGAGAACTAGGCTTGAGTATCAGTGGGAACTCAGTGCCCAGCTGCTGTTTGTCTCCGCTTTTAAAAGTTTTTCCATGGAAGTGGTGCTTGATAGTAAATGAATCTTTTTCTTTCATTTGGTCAACTGAAGGTTCTTCAGAAGGAGTAGTCCAGTTTGTGCTCTTAACAAATCCTTACAAAATGATCTGGGCATGTAGGTTTGATTTCCTTAAGTACTGGAGTTGGACATCAATGACTGAAACCAGTGTGTACTGTTATCTGATGCACTTGAGACTCCCGATGGAGATAAATAATTCAGCCCTTCAGCACAATGTTTTGTTAGAAACTAGTGTGCCTGCTGGGTATTAAGCAAAGAGATACCATTCACATTAATGCAGATACTCTCTGGGATTATTGACTATCCCCCAGTGAGACCTGCTTGCTTGAAATGATCACCTTTTTCATAAAAACACATTTACGTTAATGGCTTTCAGTCTCTCTTGCTTAGTGTCTTTTGGTGACTGGTTCCATTTCAGTGATTAATGCTGTTAATGGCTGTAATCAGAATTCTTTCTAATGCCATCCTCTGGTATAACTAGTAACACTGGGATTTTTGTTTTTCCTTGCTAAATGTATTTTCTGTATAAAAATTATATGCCTATGTATTTCTTTCCAAAGCAGAGCAAAGCTACTCGGTATTAAGCACTGCAGCTTCTACTTCAATATTGGAAAAGCCAAATATTAACACACCCTTTTTCTTTCTCTTAGCTGAGTTACACTTGAAAAATCAGAAAGTGTGCATTAACCTCATGTGGCAGAGCCTTTGAAAAATTTGCTGCTTCAGGCTGAGCCCAGGTTCTTCCACCTCCTGGCATATGGGAGATGATGACGATCTCCCAGCAACCTTTGGAGTATCCCGTGATGTTTAATTCTCAGTTAAAAGCTTTGAGGTTTTTTCTGATTGCCAGCAGATGATGTTCCCACAGATTTCCCTGTGTTTAGCCTAGGGGTTAGCTGGGGAACACCAGACAGCATCTTAAAGTTAGTGCTCTGGAGTGATTTTTGGCAGTAGGTGCTTTAAGGCCATGTGGCTTTTAACTTTTGTAAAGTCATCCCTAATCCTGTTCTTCTGATTTGCTTAATTTTTTGCAGCTTTAACATTAGCTGGGAGAGAATTAGGAATTAAATCTGTGAGAGAAACAGGAAGCTGTCAGAATAAGCACAGGAAAATAGGAAGATGAATTGAAAGTGCCCATTCAGTAGTTTGCTACTCAGTCCAACGCCTGTTGTGATTCTGATGTGACTAGATCAAGCACAGGTGTAAAGAATAAAATTAAAAAAAAATGCTGTGACATTTCCATCAGTAGTTAAGAGATTCTATTTTATTGAATTTTCTACCCTTACTCTCAAGCCTGTGACACACAGTTTTGATTTTTTACTTTTTTTTTCTTTCATGACACTGAAAGTTAGAAATAACTGTTAAAAATCCTTAGGAAAAGTTAACTCACTGAAAGCAACTTATTTTGTGGAAGAGACTTTCACATAGGCTATAAAGTAAAGTTTTGTTCGCAGATAGACAGTGGAGGACAACAGTGAACTGCAAATGCAATGGGTATCTGGAAAATTATCCTTGCTTCTTTTCCTACTGGTGGTGATGCTTTTGCAAGGCAGCAGTTAAGTGTAATAATGTCTTGCAATACAAGTACTGGAAAATGTTCACAGATATTGGTGCAATAATTTCCAGGAACCACCCCCCCCCCAAAATATCTCTGTTCAGACTTTTGTATATCATATGCAGGTGAGTGCAGAGGCAGTTGAGCTAGAAAGGGGCTTTGAAGGAATCTTCCTTGTTTGTTTTTTCTTTTCTTTTTTTTCCTTCTCTTTTCTTACCAAAATGATAAAAAGTATCATTATGGATTTGCTGTGAAAAGTTGAGATTTCACTGTGAAAGTTGTTTCCAGAGTTCTTTCCCAAACTCCACCCTCTTGCCCCATGAAACCCCAACACCCTGCCGTAGTTTGAATCTGTTTGTGCAGTTTTTGTGAATGGCAAAGCTCCTCCCTAAGGGTTGTAAATCTATCAAGTTGTAAATATGAGGGGCTTTTCCCTCTGCTCAGACAGCAGAGACTTCCTGGTCTGTAGTGACTGACTTCCAAGAAGCGGCGGGATTGGAATCATCAGGTACCTGAAGGTTTTATTTTTCTTTTTAAGCACTAGCATGTTGTATTTGTTTTGATGTATGCTAAATTGCTTCTCTCAGGAGATATCAAAGCTTCTTCCAATTACTGATGCCACTTCTCTTTAGCAGCAGCTCATGATATAGCAACATAAAAGTGGTATCTTACATTAATCTGCAGTTAGAGCTGTTTAGTTTCCACAGATCTAAAGAAAATGCATATGTTTGAGTTTGATGGCTTCTCGCTCCTGTGTGGGTGAGAAGACAATGAGTATTGGGAAACCAGTTACACGAAATACATCAAACCATTTCTTGCTATTAAAAGACTTAAGTAGTACTGCAGACTTACTTTTGAACTCCTTTGTGTCGTTACCTTTTCTAAAAAGGGAAAGAGATGACATAGTACAATTATCAAATTAAAAAAAATAAACAACAAAGGATAGATTGGATAACCAGACAGATATTTAGTACTTTCAAATTAAGTATCAGGGTTTTGGTCCTATCTTTTGTGGCACAGTCAATTGCAAGGACAATGCCATAAAACATGGTTCATTCTGGACTTAAATGTTGTTTGGTTATATATCGAATGTACCACACATGGCAATCAACAAAGTAGCAGTATCTTGTTTCTCTAGTAAGAAGTTGTTTATTAAGATACTATCTCCTGGAAACTGATTTCAGTTTTTGGTCTTTCTTCCTTTTTGTTTGCATTGGTACTCCAAGTCAATCCATAGGTACAGCATTTCTTGGTCCTGAAAGATCTGTTCATTGTTGTACAGATTGTACCAATGATGTAGTAAGAGTTGGGTGGAAGGTGGTGATCATTGCCTGTAACATGGCAATGAAACATGTGTGGCAGACCTGCATCTGGCTGGGATTTTTTGGGAGGCAGCTGTGAAAGGAGAGATGTTTCTGCATGCCATGGTGTATTGGGTGTGGCTGAGCTGGAGTTCATTTCCCCACAGCAGCCCTTATGCTGCTGTCCTTTGCATCGGTAGCTAGAAGGGTGTTGATAACACACCAGTGTTTTGGGTACTGCTGAACACAGCACCAGCACTTCAACATTCCTTCCTCAGTTGTGGGAAGATCCTGAGAGGGGACCCAAGTGGGCCAGCTGACCCAAACTGACCAAAAGGGATATTCCACACCATGTGACGTCAGCTCAGACATAAGAGCTGAGGCAAGGAGCAGGAAGGAGGGCATTCATTGTCTCCAGTGGCTGCCTGCTGAGGAACAATCATGCATGATGAAGCCCTGCTTCTCAGGAGCAGCCTACCACTGCTGCTGATGGGAAGTAGAGAATAAACCCTGCTATCTATTGCTTTGCTTTTTTCCCACCTGGCTTCTGCTTTAATGAACTGCACTATCCATAGCCACAAGTTGTTTTACATCTTACTCTGTCTCCTGTCCAGCTGGGAAGGGGAGTGATAGAGTGGGTGGGTGGGCACCTGGCATCCAGCCAAAGCCAACCCACCACACATGGTCTTAGTCCTCTGTAGGCATCTGCTTCAGCTGTGGCTGGAGTCCAGGGAAAGGCTGGCAGGGCCTCTGTCCTCTCCATTAGACAGAGGCTGCTGTCTAATGATGATTTCAGTAAGTGGTAGTGGTGCTTGACCTCTGCCATCACTGCTTGCTGAGCTGTCTGAAGGGACTTTCTAATCTGCATGTTGACCTGCATGGACTAAGGACTGGTAAGGCTTTTGTGGAGGAATGTGACTCCATTACCTGAGTCTTAGAGTTTTCCAGGAGATGCACCTAGCCAACTCAGGCTCAAGGTCCTGATTGTGGAACTGATGGCTGTTCCACCAAAACATGAGTTGTGAAAAGGCAGAATGCGAGTCTTTTGGGTGGGTGGGCACTAGAAAGAGGGGAAGATACTTAATCTCTCAGGAGAGATACTTAATACTCTCAGGAGTAAGAAAAATATAATAATGAAATCTATTTTATTTGTTCGTCCATGGGTGCTTCTTTTTTTTGGTCCCAAGTAGTTGAACACATTATCAAATGGGATTGTTAATGCTTTCCTGTCTGGCAGTAAACCATGGACCTGTCGCTTGGGGAGTTGTTCAGGCTGTTTTGGTGCTTAAAGTTTGTAGCTAATGACCTCTGTAGTGGTCATACCACCAAATGTCACACTCAAAAGGCTGGAAGTCAATGAAGCATCCAGGCCACTCAATATATCAGTGTTTAATTGACAGTGTGCAAGACCTGCTTGTGATTTATAGCCCGATAAAGGGACACACTTTTTATGTTCTGCCAACACAATTGGCAGAATATTTTAGGCACAGATGGCACATTAGCCTTGGACAGCTGGTTCCCTCTCTGCTGTCACATCCTAGGACCATCTAACTAATACTGTCGCACACAACCCAGATCACTGGATAACCGAGAGCGGTTCTCACACATGGCTTTGTGTGAGCCTGAAGGCACATGAAAATCAATCTGCTAAAAGACTGCCTCAAAGAGATTTCCAAGACTTAGCACCCTACTATGCCCTTCTGCTGTTCACTTGCTGACCTCTCCCTTTTAGCTGCGTGAGCGTAACCAAAGAGTTTGTTTCTAGTTGTGCAGCGGGCACATGTGCAGCCTGTAGAGTGTGGTTCTCTCCTTGCAGTGTCCTTTACTTTGCATCTGTATAAATGTGGACTGGAAAAAAAAGAAAAAGGCAAAGAGGCAAAACACACCTACATAGCATGAATTTCTTTAAAGCTGGGGAATAAGTAGGGATCACTGAAAGGTGGCTATTTTGCAAGGTTTATCTCTAATACTTAGTAGGAAAAAAAAAAGAATACATGGTAGAGAGACAGTATATAGTGGTAGCATAAATTATATGTAGATGATGACAAGGATAAAAGAACAAAAGAAGAAGTCGAACTTCAAATGTATTTGGAAAGAAAAACATCCAGCCCCAAATGTTTTCCGGAACACAGTCAAGCAGGAAAGGTCTGAGGTGGAAAGCTGAAAGCTGTGTTTGTTGGTAGATGAAACACATTTTTCACATCAGAAACTTAGTATTTCAAGGTATGATCCCAATAAAAATACAATAGTTTTTTTTTTTCCCAGAGCATAGGAAATATGAGGCCCATAATTTCTTCCTGTTCCATCAGAGCCTCACTGACTTTGCTACGAGCAAACTGCTGTGCAGAAAGCCTTTTAAAATGTATTTTGGTTTACAACATAAGATACAGAGTCTAAAAAGTGGTGATGGGATTAGGACTAGCTTTTATTTGAGCCAAGTAAATAGACCAGAAATACTGGAATTTTGTGTTTATGTTTAAAGACATCATTTAAATAAGGTAGAATACAATTTTTCATAAAACGATGTTCCTGGATTGTGGAGAGGTAACCAACCAGGAGGATGTGTGGGCACTGGGACAAAGAAAACACCATCCTGCTGGGGAAGCACTGGGGAAACATCCACTTGCCTTATCCTCTTCTGCCAGCAAATTTTCCCTGTCTGTGCTTGGAGAGCCATTTCCTTTGTCTTGGAGCAGTGGGCATGTGGATGTGTGTATGCAGCACAGTGCTCACTGTATCCAGGGGATGACACGGAAGGTGTTCTTGACCCCAGTCCCATCACGCAGAATTTCAGTTAGCTGGAGCTCTGAACTGTTCAGGTGATACTTTTAGAAGTTTTGTGCTGTTTTTGGGGTTAATGATAACAGAAGGTGAACTAAAGAATCATTCAAGTTCAGTTGTTTTCCAAATTAGGACTATAGGTAAAGACTTAGTTTTGCTTTGGTTTGGTTTTTTTGTTTGTTTTTGTTTTGTTTGTTGTTGTTTTTTGTTTGGTTTGGTTTTTTGTGTTTGTTTTTTTCTTACTGTATTATCTGCTGTTTTCATTTGAGTTTGCCCCCAAAGCTGAGAATCTCATTGGGCTGGGTGGGGTGTTCAGTGGAGAAAGCTGCTTGAACATACTTTCTTTATGTTCTCCATTTAACATTACATGGAAACAGATAGCAGTAGTTGAGCTGTGTTTTAAATTGAATCGATATTAAAGTTCCCATCTTCAGGAGGGCAAAGCAGACTTAAGACAATTCTTTGAGCTGTATAGTGTTTTATGTGTCTCTGTAGAACTGCTGTAGAAGTTGCAGGCTTTCATTGTCATGGATTCAGGAATATTTCAATGTGGGATATGTAGCTCTGGATTTAAGACCATGGTGTCAAATTTCACTTGTGTTGGAGTCACTTGCAGGGAGCTGCCGATGGCGTGTAAACATAGCTTTTAAATCTGATTTTGGAGGCATTGAAATAGATTTCTAAGATTTCCAATACACACTACATGCATAAAATTACTTGACTGACCAACTGCCTTTTAAGAATAACATTTTTGAAGGCTATGTCAGGGTTAGGTAATCTTTGAAAGACTTTGTGCTCTAGTAACACGGTGAAGTACATCACACTGATTTAATACCCCAAGGGATTTGGTAATCTATAGCTAACAAATTAGTGCCAGTCAACAGCCTGCTTGGACTTCAACGATCGATTAACATTGGGACTGACACCGATGTGCTCCTGAGTCCTGGTATTTCATTTAGCAGATGAGGACCTTTGTGTAGCAGAGGATGAGAATCTACTCTGGTCTCAGTAAAGTGGGGAGAGTTGTCAAGCACTGGTAGGAATTAATAAATAATTGGTTGTTCCCAAGCTGAACAGGTGCTCGTGGGGGCTGGGGGAGCCAGCCTGGGAGGAGGGGGGGCGAGGAGTGTGTGTGGGACACATATATTAGTGTATGTAGCGTACTAGTAGAGTAGTAGTAGTGTGGGAATCCTGCAAGTGAAATGATCTTCCCTCCCATTTGTTTTTTTTTTCTTTTGACTTCTGCCTCTTTCCCACAGTATAAACAGTGGGGAAGTGCTGATCAGCTAGATCTGTCAAATGTGAGTTGTAATTTCAAGTCAGGCCATTATCCAAAATTGAAGCATATGTGGCAAAGAAATTAGCTGTCTGCCATGGAAATGCAGGTCTGTACTGTACACCTGGAGGTGTTCTCTGCTTCAAAATTAGGCAAAGAATCTGGCCTGAAGTAAGTGTGGCCATGTGTAAGAAAAACATCTTTATCAACTTGTTTGATTATTTATAACATTGAAATTAAATATTTTATTTACATTGAAAACAATATATTTCATTTGGTTTAGTTGTGTAATGCTCTTCTTGATTACACATGAACCATAGACGTGTAGCAAATGGGTACCCTCCTGTGTACTCACTGGCATAGTAGTTATTGTTTTATCCTTTCAGATCATTTATGTGATGCAGAGATCATTAAAGCCTCTGTCCTAAGCTTTTATTCAGAAAGAACCTGTGCTTGATAAGATGTTATGGTTGATAAGAACCACTCGACTAAGTGAGGACTTGAAATACCAATGTCTTAAATGCTTTCTGTTCTGGCTTTTCAAGCACAAGTGGATGAGTAATGGAATTTCCATTCAGTCCAAGGAAAAGTTTACTTAATTTTTAAGATTGGGTTATTTTCTGATGCTGTAACTTTCTTAGTACCTAGAACTTGTTAGTTATCTATGCGAGTATTTTTATCTCTTGCTGCTTCTGACTTTTGATTTGGAGGCTTTGCTACGGTGTGAGAAGGGTGTTAACGGATGAAACCAGTCCTCCCAGATTACTGTGGCAAGAGTAGTATTGCTGTTTGGGCTTTGCACTTGCTGAAACAGTCTTTTTTTATAAATTGGTGTTTGAGACTCCAGGTTGCTGCTGGCATCCAGCACTGAGCATCCTTATGATATGAAAAAGCAACGCTTGTTCACTCAGTGCTGGTTTAGGCTAATGACACCACACGTGTGCTGGTGCTGCAGCCAACCTCAGGGCTTTGCTGGGAAGGACCTTTCCATCGTCTGTGAAAGGTCCCTGTGTCACCTTTCTGCCTGAGGCAAACACAGTGAGTATTGAAGAGGTGTCTGGAAGTTGTACAGGTTGTGGGCTCTAACATATTTCAAAATATTGCCGCTCTTTTGTCCTCTAACAGAGGAAATGGGCATGACTAGGTTGGGCTTGGCACTTCAGAAACATCCTAGGTTGGCCTGTGTTAATAGAGCAGGGAGCATTTCCTGAGGAAAAACTCTGTCAGGAGTTGTCTCCAGCTGAGCTATTAAGATTTTTGGCAAAATGAAGATTGTGTTTTGAATGAAAGTTCACTCCAGGTGACATTTCAAAACCTTATTGATCACTTCGATGAGCTTTGTACAGACTTTTCTTTCCTTGTGTTGCAGTAGTTAGCTTAGGAAAAAGAGTGGTTTATCAGTGTTTGTTTTGTTATAGTTGGGTACTTTACCCAAGTATTCTTCTCAAGCAAAAAAATGAAGGGAAGTCCAGTGTAGACAAGCAGCTTGTAATGACAACTTTAAATCACTGCTCTAATTAGTGAGTACTTCCTAGGGACTCATTAGAATTATAAAAGCATTATTGTTGGTTATGTGGTGGCTGGAACATGTTGAGATTTGGGCAGTTCAACAATATTACCTTGAAGAAAAGAGTTTTGCAGCCTTGAAGGATTTTCTGTGGTTTTTGAGAAAGCACAAACTGCAGTGTCCTAGAAATCCTTTATGAATTAGGCCTTATGCTTGTGCTTGTAAACCAAGAGGGTTTTTTGAGTTTATAAGCCACAGTCTAATAGGTATATAGTGACTGCTTAATGGGATTTACATTCACTCAAACAAAATTAGGTTGGTAAAAGACAATGGAACATGCTGTAATGTAAATGGGACTGACGGCAGAATTAAATGTTTGTGGAAACAGGGCAGCAGATCTATCAAGAGCTAATTAGACAGAGAGTTCAGAGACAGACTTGGGAGTAAACAGCACCAACAAGGACAGAAGGAGAGCAAGAAAGAGAAAATGGAGTCTTTGTGCTGTGATGAAAAGAAGTTACAAACAAGGTTATTTAAATTGGAAGGTCTAATGGAGCCTATCCCGTGAGAAGGACTTAGAATTACTCGGACCTGTTGATTAACACAAGTTGAATGGCAACTTTGATAACTGCTTTTATGTGTAAATAGTTCCTCTTTGTTGCAGTTTGCTATTCATGGTATCTTCCTCTGCTACACTTTGTCATCACAGTATAATGTTTCCATTTGCTGTTCAGCCTTTCTCTCAGACACCAGTTTAAAAACAGACTTTGGCCGAAGAGCAGTGAGAGAAAGCCTCGAGAGCGGCACCAGGGAAGGCAAGAGACTTTAAGTCTTTCCTGTTCCCCTCAGGAGTGTGTGCCTGGGAGGAAGGCATCCCTGCAGAGAGTGATCAGGTGAGAATGATGCCGTTGACATAAGGGCAGACTGGATACACTTGGCACATAAAGGCTGCCGTTTGCCCCTCATGCAATCAGCCGTGTGTCTTTGCCTTTATGGCTGCATTTGGCACACCTACTGCCTCTTGTAGGTTCCTGTTGTGAGGCCAAACGAGCAATATTTGTTTGAATAAAACACACATATACTTAGGCAAATATCAGTCCCTGACTCCAGCAGGAACAGGATTTACTTGAAATAAAGGGCACATGCAAAATCATTAATGAATCAATTGCTCAGGTATTTAAATGATTTCTGTTTAGTGTTCATAAATCCTTTCTTCAAACCTAGTTTAAGAAAACCTCTGGAATTAGGAAATTCTGGACAAGAGATAACATGGTAACTTTGTGATTTTTACATTTATAGAAGGCCAGTTCAGGGCAGGTCACAGCATTTCTCTTGTTACCATCTTTGACAAATGTCAATTTAGGAGTTAGTTTTGTTTTCTTTGAGCTGGAAATAGATGGACCTTGCTGAATTTTGCTGGTGGGTGGTGCACGAGGTTTCTGGAGGGAATCAGAAAAACCCTTGTGCTTTTTTGTTTGTTTGTTAGTTTTAAATTGGAGAATTGTCCCTTTTCTTTTGACAGCAGAACTGGGATTATAAACATGTAAGAGATGGGACAAGAAGCTGTGCTGGTTTATCTGACAGAAAGTGTCATTTTTCACAGGGAGCCATAAAGCTTGTTATGAGGGGTTGGTGAAGCAGCAGGAAGGGAGTGCCATATCTTGGGGCCTTTCCCTGAAATTTGAGCACAAATTTGTCTGGAACCAAATCTGTCAACTCTGAAACCCAGATCAGACAGGAGCAGGGTTCTCTGCGTGAGCTGTCTCACAGCACAACTCTAGTTTCAACAGAAATACGCCATAGAGTTTTGTCTTGTTTGCTCAGAGGTGCTGCCTCTGGTAGGTTGTACGATGTTTATTTCTTGAGGGAGTGTTATTTGATGAAAGACATCTGAGTTTGTGGCAGGAGGATGAAGCCTGTGCTGGGTCCTGGAGATGTGGGATAGGGAAGATGGCTGTCTGCAGACCTGGCTCAGGACAGGGCTCGCTGGTACAGGTCATCCCTACAGGGCTGCTCTAGCAAATCCTCCTGTATTCCCTCCCTTTATCCTAAAAATAGGTGGGAAGAAGAAAGAAGACAGCATACCTGGATCCCAGACTCTCACCCAGGTACCAAATCTCACTGATTACAAGTGGGTGCTTCAGTGTCTTCTAGATGTCAGCTAGACCCCTCAGCTGTCAGCAGTGTGGTTTCCTGGCAAGGGTGATTGTATTGACTGCCCTGTTCTTGTCTGAAGACTTCCAAACACTTTTGATGCAGAATAAAACTGAAGGATGGAGAACATGGGAAGAAGATATTCACTGGACCAGTCTCAACCACCATAAAGCTGATGTGCCTCATGTATCTGTGTAGTCACTGTGGGAATGTCAGATCCGCCAGAAGATGGTCTGGAGCAGAGTCTTAGCTTTGTAGGGTGTAAGTAGCTACATTTTCTTCCGTGCCCTTGCTCCCCACATCTCAGCTACCCTTGAGTTGGTCAGAATGCATACTGGGTTATGACATGCTCGGTAGGGAAGTGGTCTGTAGGAAGTGATTCTGTTGTCTGGGTTTTTTTGACTTATATATTTTTTTTATAAGTACTCAGTGCTTTTGTAGGGATGCTGAAAATCCACCATTCTGCTTAGAGATTACTCTTTTCCCTGGATATTACTCTTGGATATTATTTGAGCTGCAGGGCTGAAAATGATGTGGGCTTTTGGTTGGTTTTTTTTTTTCTCTGTGAAGAGGCATTCCCCAGGAAAAGTAACCTACCCTGGATGTGGTAATTACCCATCAGAAATCAATTATTTACTTCTTTTCTCCCTGTTCTTACTAGCAGGGGTCAGAGTTTCTTTGCCTTTACTTCATCAGAGCAGTAATGAAACCTTATGGTTTTCATTTCTGACTTTTAGAAAGAGCCAGAGTTGTCCAATGAGAGTTTCTTAGAAGAAATGTCCATCTCTTAAGTTGGTTCAATGAATACTTTTCTTGCCTGCCCTCTGCTAGCACTGCTATGTTGGTGCAGGATCAGCTGCTCCATGCTGTGACCAAACAGAAGTGCACATGTTGCAGATCTTACAAATGCTTCAGACAAGACTTGAAGAGTGACTCCGGCTCTCTTTGCCCTTCAGCTTCTTCACATGTGCTGTTAGGAATGCCTTGTTTAAAAGGCTTCAAGCCTGAAAATGCACTAGCTAAAATAGGGAATTTTTTTTTGTTTGGTTGTGTTTTGTTTGTTTGTTTTTCAGACTTACGGCTTTCAGAAGCTCTGTTTCCCTGGGCAGGAAAAAGTTTGGCCTAGATCACTTCATTAGTTTTACAGATTGTTTTCTCTGAAAACATAATGTCTAATCTTTGTCCTGCTCTGGATGGACACACTTCAAGACTGAAGTGACCTCTATGTTCAGCTCATTCTGTGAAGTGAAAAGAAAGGTGGTGTTTTGGCAGGGAGGTGCTTTGAGATCTTGGGTCCAGCTTTGCATATAGTTAGTGTTTGCAGTCACTGGGTGTTGCAGGCTCCAGGGGACTCTCAGATTGTTTCATTATAAAGCTTTGAAGTTTTATATGGTGGGTTTTTTCTTGTAGGAAGTAAATATTTGTCCCAAAGTTTCATCCTCATCATTTTTTAAATTTTAGAACATCTTAAAATGCATCGAATCATCATATATTTCTATTAATTTTTTGTGCTGTTACATACACTATATAATTTTAGTGCAGAGTTATGTTTCTAACATCAGAGTACTACTTTATGTACAAATTTCATTTTATTTCACAATAGGAGAATTTTGAAAACTGAGTGAATTCTTGGATGTAAAAATCTGCCACTTTGAAAAATCTGCCTGCTTTGAGATTTGACTTCATATGGCTGTGCTGAATGCCTGGGTTGCTCTGCTGTTATCTTCTGTGGTGTTCTAGTAATACAAAATTGTATTGATTGATTATAGTTGCCAGATGCAACTACTGTACAGGAGTACTCTTGTTTAAAATTTCAGGTGTAAGCAGATTTCAGTCCATGCTTCTCATTTCCCTCCTAGCTCGTTTTTGTCCACCCCCTCCCACCAAGCATCCTTGCCTGCTCCCTCACGTGATAAATAACACTGTCTTATCAAGGTCAGTCAGAAAGGCCCTTTTTACATATCTCATAAATTTTAGCCAGGTGCCACCGATGTGAGATTAATGTAATGGCACTCCAGCAAGCACTCAGGCTTGTCTTAATTATGCTAAGGTTGCCGGTTCACCATTTCTCTTCATCTGTCTCCCGCTTTAGGGAACACTAAACACTATGTCATTAGATTGTCTGTTCCACAACATTGGCCCTTTGCATTTACAAAGTCATCAGATGGCTTATGACCTAGCTTTTCTAAGATATTAAATTAAATAAATAGTGAAAACAAAAAAAAAATTAGGCAGAAAAGGAGCCTGTCTGTGGAAAGAGGGCAGAAGGGGAGAGCTGAGGGGGTATCAATGCACATGCTTTCATGTCTGGCTCAGGGTCTGCAGTGGAAAGGGCTGCAAGCTTGGGGGCTTTTCCTGTTTCATTTTTTTTTATATTTTGCTTTTCCTTTGGAAGTTAAAAATCCTCTACTGCAATGTTTGGGGCATGAGTTGAAAAGGGGCTCCCCAAGGCTCAAGCCAGCCTTGGATGTTTCTTCCGTTGGCTCTAGGAAGGGAAGACAGGATAGCAGAGTCCTGCGGCAGAGCACCAGTGGCAGCTTTGTGTCCTGCCAAGGTAAAGCTCCCGTTGAGGCAGGGAACCATTTGTTCCTACATCTGGGACATTATGAGTAATACTTCTTGGACATTTGTTCCTTTCCATCTGCAGGCTCAGTTTATCAGCCTGGAAAAAGCTGACCTTGATTTTTATTTTATTTATTTTGTGCTTTATGGCCACAATGAAAGAGACTTTTGTTTCTAGTCTGAGCGTCCTCTGCTGGCTTTCCAGGGAGGAGAATTTAGAGATAACCAGATAGTCCTATCTGATGCACCAGTTTTAGTTTCTATGAAAATAAATGCCTCAAAAGGGGTCTGAACAGGGCTTGTGTCAGAGCAGTTGGACTTGGTGGCTGTACTGGAAGTGGGGGAGTCTGAAATTTTCCCATGAGAAAAGAGAAACCAGGTGTTTTGTATATTCAGTAGCATCTCCCTGCAACATGCTAAGGTGACTCGCTCTTAAATACTCCAGCAGTATGTAAAAATGAAGGTGTGTATTGCAGATGAGACAAGTTTTACTGTTGGTATTCAGATCTGTATGCTCTCAATACATCAAGTCTTAATAATTTATGCAACCAGGACTAAATTAGAGGATTGGTCTCCCTTCACTTATTAGTACTTATAAAGAAAAAGTAACATTCGTAAGGAAGGGCCTTATGTGAGGGTAGAAAGCCAGCCCAGAGCAAAGCAGTGATGCTTTAGCACACAGGGCCCACTCTCTTCCAAGCTCACTAAGTGAAGACAAAGGACATGATGAAGAGGTAATGAGAACAATTTATTTTTTTTTTTCCAGTATTGCACACTGCTCTACAGAGCTGCTGATTTATGGCATCCATGTGCTTGTGATGCCAGCCAGAACCCTGCATGAAGAAGAAAGAACCCCAGTCTGTGGCTGGGGTTCAAACAGGAGAGAGCATGGAAGCACAGTGTGCCAGTGGGAGCTCCTCCCCTGCCAGTGCTACTGCTGTGAGAAATAGCTCTGTAGGACCACCTTCCTCTCTGAGTGGATTTCCTGAGCTGCCTACAGGCACCAGAGGGCTTGCCAGGTTCTGGAGGTCCCTGCCTTGATTTCCCTGATGTTGGTGATTAATGCAAGAGCCACACGTAACACAGTGTTTTTCTGCTAGGAGCGAAAGCGCACATGGTGCATACCTGACCTTTTAAAAATCAATTGTAAAAGTTTAGGGGTTTTTAAATATATTGAAGCTGATCTATTCAGTCCAAAGCTAAAATTGCTGAAGACTTTCCCACAGAGACTGAGTCAGTTACTGGTTACTCCATCAACTGTCAGTGGCTCGAAGGCACAGATGGGGTATCTGTCACTTTGATGTTTAAGTGTCAGGCAAGGGATGTTAGCAATAACCAGTAACACAGAAATTACTGTTGTCATTTTATTAATGTAATTTTGTTAAGTTTTTGTTTAACCAGTAGACTTTCTGTAGTTGACTGTCTAAGGCATACTTATTTTTTAACCCTTAGATATTAAGTTCAACTGTAATTTGTGCGTAGGCAACTTAATTGAAAGTGTTTTGAAAATAATATTATCACCTCTGTTCAGCTTCAGTCTCCTGCTAGCATAATTCCAGTGAAAGATTCTGTCAATGGTAGTTTACTGGTTGCTCCCAGACACGATAACTGGAAATGTGGTATCTAGTAATGATCTGTGCTGTTGCATTATCATAGCATTATAGTGAAAATAGCTCCTGTCACCACAGTAGGAAGCACATCTATGACTTCCTCTAAAATGTCTATTAGATAGACATGGCTATGACAAACCCAGTCCCCTAATGGCACATTACAGGTCTTGTAATATCAACTTCTCTTAGTGTGACAAGATTTATTTTATAAAGTGAATTTTTTGAGGTGGAATTAGTATACTCGTACACAGCTTGAATTTCAGCTTTGTTTTGTTTGTCTGCCAGATAGAAAGAAATGCCACTTTCTTGGGTTTGTAACATTTTTGCAGAAACATTCAGGGATGGGTTTATGTGACTGTGTTCTGATAAGGGTTCCCACAGAAACCAGAGCCCTGTGCCTGACTACCAGAAATGTGAGTAGGATGTATTGTTCTCATCAAACCTCTTGCATTTACTGCAAGGAATATTGACAAGCATGTGAATGTTCATCCTGATGGCTGTTGGAGGAAGGCTGGAGCAAAAACGTGGACTTCATTGGCTGATCTACCTGTAATTCTCAGAAGTAAAGGAAAAAGCTCAGTGGTCCCAGTGTGCCAGTCACTGACAGCTGCACCAAAAGCTCTCAAGGAGGAGTGGGTTATGGGGGGCGGCACGGCACCATTCCACATTGGCAGAACCCAATCTGCTCCCTCCAACGTGCAGGGTTGTTTTGAGCCAGTGAATTTCTTTCAGTCCTTCTCAAAAATGAATGACAAATGGCATATGCCTTGTTTTGGTAGGAGCCAAAAAGTTTAAAAATCAAGTGCAAATGTAGTGGAGACGGATGTGCTTTAAAACACCATTATTTTTGACTGAAAATGTTCAGTCTTGGGGGAGGTGTGGGGATGTCTCTGTTTACCCAACTAATTTACTGCTTTGATTGAGAGCAGTAATCACATGTTTAAATGAAGAAAATTACTTCATTTAAACTGAAGTTTTATCTCTGTGTCAAAAAGCTTGTGAGCAAACTGGGTGTCTCTGGCTCTTGTCTTTGCCCACCACCACATTCCTGTGTTGACTGGCCTTTTGGACTTCCTTGCTCTTGCAAGTAGTAACTTCTCTTCCTACTACCCAAAACCCTGTGGACAACATCACCTTTTCTGGCACTGCATCCATATTTCAAAAGGGAGACTGGGAGAAGATGTCAGTGGAGTGAAAGATGAGAAAAAGGAAGGGAAAAGAGAAAAACGTGGAAAGGCCACCAGCTCTGAGTATTTTGAGTTGTAGGATAATTTTGAAAATGGTTTTTTCACTTAGAGGGTGTTGGAGTTAAAAAATGAAAATTGGTTTTGCAGGAAAGTGCACCATAAGGTCTACAGGGACAGATTAGCACAATGGCTCTGTGTGTCCTATGCAGTAAATGCTGCTTCAGTGGTTGCTGTAAGATAGGATATGAAGGTGAGAGAAGTTAAGAATGAGCTCCTGTGTTTCACAGTTACCATCATATTGAAAGATAGAGGAGCTCTGGTTTTACTTAATTGGCAAAGACAGCGGTGGATCAATCAGAGAGTTTAGTGCAGAGGGTTTTTTGTTGAGTGTCTCATAGCTTCGTGAGCTGTTTCTGTGTGGCTGTGACATAGGAAGCTTCATTTTCCCTTGATCAGATGTATCTAGTCAAAACTGTCTTGATGATGGCCTGCTTTGAGCCTTGCTGTACATGTGTGAAAGGAAAGGCAAGGTTTAATTCACCCTGGTACTGAAAGCAATCCCTCAGCCCATGAACAACTCGGTGGTCCCAAATTAGGGCCAGAATATCGCTGCAGACTTTGAGAAGATCAGAATTATCCTTCTGACATTTAATTTATTTATTTAATTTAGGAGAGGTGTTTGTTTTAGAGCTGTCTCAGGCATACCTGTGACTTGGATGGGAATTCTGCACTCCACTAGAAGCATTGTTTATGTATTTTCTGTGAGCAGTTTGTCTTCATCTTTGATAACACAAATCTGATTTCCCTTGTGATCATAAAGCAAGAGATATATAAGAAATACCTATGAGAAGACATATCTGCTTTGAAGTATTCATTACTCGGTTTCGGCTGGGAAATAAAGGAGGGCTTTTGACTGGCTGGAGAGTGAAGTGCTGGAATGGTTTTGCATTCGGAACACTGGCAAGAGGTGTCTTGGCAGGTTTTTGTGTGAGCCAGAAAAACGAGAGGCAGGTTGTGCAGCCTGATGATCTGCCATGCCAGAGACTTGCCCAAAGGACTCGAGGGCCATCAGTCTGATTCAAACTAACTATTCAGAACTGGGAAGGTTGCTTTTGGTTCTGTGTAAGTTACTCATGCAAATGCAAGTTATTTTTGGTGCAAGTTACCCAGGATCCAGACGGTTTAACAAGCCTCTTCTCCTCCACTCTCTTCTCACACCCTTGAGCTGAGGTACAAGCACGGAAGGCCAGATATGGAGCCAAATCGTGGACATTATGTGCAGTCAATGACCCACAAAGCCTCTGAGATGTAACTTGAGGAGAAGTGCTTGGTTAGACATTCTGTATGCTAGAGAGATTTGTGTTCACCCACTTTTGTCTGAAGGCTGGCAGAGGAAAAGGGGACTTCTGTGCATGCAGTGAGGTCGTGTATAGCTGAGAAAACTGAGCAGTTGTGGATCACTTCCCTGGGTTATGGCAAAGCCCTTGTTGAAGAAGAAAATAAATCCCATAAATGGATTTGATACTATTAGCAGAGAGGGCATCAGAATGTATGTGCAGAAGAAGAAAAGATCATGGCTGGGTATGCTATCTTAATTGTACTGCTTTCTGACTTGACCTCAGAAAAATGTCTTTTTCAGTAGGGAACAAAGACATCAATAATAAGACACAAAACAAATATATACATTTATGTATCCAAAAAAATCCTTCAAATCATTATTCAAATCATACACATGCTGTGTATAGCTGGTGGACCAGGTTTATGGGCTGTCTCTTGCAGATTTTGGGTGCCATAGAGGCAAAGAGTCTCTGCTGAGGAATAGAATTTCTTGCGTTTTCCAGGTCACAAAGGCAGTGACCCAATATGTATTAAAAATGACAAAAACCTGAACAGGATAAAATGATGGTACAAGTAAAATGTTGTCTGAAACATGCCGAAATAGGTAAATTTTCAGCAAAGGAGACTCATTCCCTTGCAATTTCCTTCCTCTCATGTTTTAGTTGGCTACCTGGTGGGTTCTTGTTCCACCAAGCCAATGAGTCCAGTTGGTGTCAATTTGGCGAAGTCTCTGACTTGGGCTTTGTTGGCCATGTGTGCATCAAAAGTAAAGCTCAACAGAGGACTTGTCACAGGAGAGGGACTTTTCACAAGGGCATGTAGTGATAGGACAAGGGAGAATGGCCTTAAGCTGGAGGAGGGCAGCTTTAGAGTAGATATTGAGACGAAATTCTTCCCTGTGAAGGTGGTGAGGCACTGGAACAGGTTGCTCAGAGAAATCGTGGCCTTTCCATCCCTGCAAGTGTTCAAGACCAGGTTGCATGGAACTCTGAGCAACCTGGTCTAGTAGAAGGTGTCCCTGCCTGTGGCAGGGGGTTGGAAGGAGGGGATCTTTAAGGTTCCTTCCAGCTTAAGCCATCCTGTGATTAAATGCTTAAGATTTTACTATAGTGGGCATGGGGTGTGGAGGTGTATAAAGTGATTATATCAAACATCCTCTTGGGAAGACAGAGGTTTGTTTCCTTGTCATTTTAGTAAGACTGAGTAAAATGCTGCAGAGAATTTCTTCTTGGTACTGAGTTCTTGCAGATTTATCCTGGTTAAATAATTACCTCTTGTTTTAGAGAGCTTGTGTTTGCAGGTGCAGAGAAGGGAGGGAATTACTTAATTTAAATGAAGCTTTTGTTTTAAACTATAAATAAGGACCCATCCTTGTTGCTTACTCCTTTAATCAGGCAACTTTTTATTAATCTTATTTTGACATTTGTGTTGGAATTAATGTGATTGGCAGCGGAATCCAATAAATGAGAATTTCAGAGGTGTTTCTGTGCCTCTAAATGAACCTTTGCCTGCAGTTTGACTTGGCAGCACTTGTAGAGTTCTGCATCAGCTGGATTTTATTGTGTGGGGAGATAGATAATCAAAAAGGGAATCGCACGTGCCTGCAAATTAAACATTTTGCTCAGAGTGCTCACTTGCTGTTGAGCAGCAGTGTAATGTCAGGGAGAGAAGGGGGGGTACAGGAGCCCAGTGCACCGAGTGCTAAATGCCTCATCATACAAAAGCACAATGGCAAATGTTCAACAACGCAGTTGTGTCAAAACAAATCAGATCATAAGCAGCATTGGCTTGCTTGGCTTTTGTTTGCAGGGAAGTTCTCCTCCCTGCCTCGTGATGAATGGTGCTGATAACTTACTGTATACAGCTAATGTGTGCTTTAATACCCCTTTGAATATTAATTTCCTAGCAGAGATGTTCTTGACATTTAGCCCTTTGCAAGCCTTCCAGAGTAAGTCATGATAGCAGTACACTAATGCTGTAATTGATTTAATTGTGCCAGTATATGATTTTTTTTCCTGCTTGTTGCATTCATTAGGCTTTGCAGTGGGTAGAGAAGAGGTGCATCCAGAAGTGGACATGACTTCTCTTGTGCTGGGCCAGGAGCTTCAAAATCAATGGCTCACACTCTGCTTCCTGGATATAAAGCCAGTCCTACTGAAGAACATGATGCTAATTTGTCTGAGTATTGATAATATGTTGGGAGAAGACATTCCCCTCTCACTCCCCTACCTCAACGGACCTATTGATCCTTTTGTTGTGATTCTGTAATTTATAAACCTCGGTCTGATTGTTAAAGAAAATTAGCTACTGAGCAAGCTAATTTTCAGTGTATGTTTTAATACATATGCTGAGGGAGTGTAGGTAACATAAAGCTACAGTGTTTTTCCATTGTGTGTGATGGGACATGGCATAAGCCCTGTAGCCACCAAGTTTTAATAACTTTAGAGGTATTTGGCTGAGTCACAATTTGTGAAAACAAGCAATGTTTAAATCTTATTAAAGGACTCCAGTTCTCCTTGCTGTTGTCATATTTGGAACATTGTCTTCCAGTAAAATGCCAATAGTTGTTGTTGTTGCAGCCTTTCTTGGGACAGGACGAGAGTGGATGACTCACTGTTTCAGTGGTTTAAGCTGGCAAGGCACAGTCTGTAACCACAAGTTTTTGCTTTATTTCTGGAAGGCAGTACTTTTCCTAAAGATCCCACCTTCTCAGTTATCTTCCAGAGTAACTTGATGCCTTTTTTCTGTGACAGGTAGACTGGTAAACAGTAATGTATTCTGCTGAAAACTTGTGGTTTGGAATACTGAGGGAGAGACCTTTGTGGACTGAAAACTGGTACTGCCATCCTTTTTTTTTTTTTCTTCTTTTTTTTTTTTGGGGGGGGACAGGATGAGGAGCTTTGTGCTGCTGAAGTGAAGGAGGATTTAGACATAGAGCAGGAGAGGTGCTTGGGGGCAATTGTGAGTTGAGGCTTGTGCATGGTCTCACCTCTTGTTAAATGTAAGACAGCGCCGCAACTGCGCTACCTTTGCGGTCGGGTGCTCCAAGATGTGCTGCAGAGTGCTGCCCTGGCCCTCTTGCTCTTCATGTTGACATATTTCCTTCCTGGGGGCAGCCCTTCCAGGAGGAAACACACGTGAGATGTATTAATATGGTTGGTGCCATAGCATTCACTGTACAGTTCGAACCAGGGATGATGATACAGTGGATTATGCCAGGGCAGGTTTTTCGCATTATTCTCTTTATGGAGTGGATGGAAGCTAATGGAACATAATGGAACAAACACATCCCCAAGCCTTATTAAAGGAGCATTTGAGTTGTGGTGGTGAGCATTTGGAAAATACCTCAGAAACGGCATTGAACATGTAACTTTTACCTTTTTTTTCAGGTGCTATGTGAGGTGGTCTTAAACTGCATAGTTCTTTTCTCCTGAAAACCTTCTTCCTTGGGCAGGCTTTGATTCAGCAAGGCATTTAATGTTATTGACATCAGTGTATGGATGTGTCTGCTTAAAGGGGTGCACCAACATCCTAGTGACACACAGCTTACACAGGGTCTGTGATGGAGACCGTTGTTATAAGGGTTGTTTCCTCCTTTATTTACAAGTGCTGTTTACACACATACACACACTCTTCTGTTCTTCCATCAAGTACTTCAAAATAAATTTTCTTAATCCTTCATTGAGCCCAGACTGGAGGCATCTCTCGAGCTAACAGGAAGGCTTGATCAGGTACCTGGGAGCTGATTTACCTGGTGGTTTTGCTCCTGGCTGTGCCATGATTAGCACTCTCCACAATGGGTGAAATGAAATAAAGTAACAAAACGTGTCATGGGTTACCTTCAATAGTATTGTTTAATGAAAAAAAACACATCCCAGCTTTATTCTAAGCAATGTTTTAATCACACATGAGGCAGGAGGATTGAACATTTTTCCTATTGCCTTTTTTCTTTCAACTTACAACAAAAACATTAATGGCAAGCAGCAAAATATAAACTGAAGCAGTGTATTCAAACAAGGAAGAAAAACCATCTCAAGGAAAGCCGTGGGTTTGAAATCTGAATTCTCTAAATCATAATGAATGTATTTCATCTGGCTTTTCTGACCAGGGGTTTCAGCTCTAAAGGGCATGCTGGGCAGAGCTGATGGGCAGAACTCAAAAGATTAGACATGTAAATGACATGAGCTGCAAAGAGGATTTCATTTTTCTTGGTGTGTTGAGGGGGGAAATCCGTCATCAAATGTGTAAAATTTCTTTAATAAGTAGACCTGTCAGGAAAATGCATGGAGTTCCAGCAGTGATAATTGGTGCTTCAAGTCTCTAGAATAACCAGTCAACCAAAAGATTTGCGTTTACCTAATTCCTTCAGGACTTGAACACGTGAATGTCATTGCTTCCATGCCAAATAAGGGCACACACAGGGGGGAAAAAAAAGCCCAAAACAAAAAAAGCAACCAACAAAACAAAAGAAGGGGTGAGTTATGTCTATAAGTCTTTTTTATTGTGATTTAGGGATTGCCTTCTACAGATCTTTTTCAGTGCTAAATCCATTCCGCCCAGTTTCCCACTGCAGACAGGTATTGGCCTTGGAGCCTCTTGAATAGCCCCCAGAAGCTGGTGTTTAACCCCCCTTTCTCCCACTGACTTAGCCCTAAATGCATGGAAGCATGTGTTTACCCCCTGCATCCACCACACCCAGTGGCATCCGGTTCGACTGGTATTTGGAGATCAGAGCTTTGAAATTCTCACTCTGAGCTTGTGCTCATTTTTTAATGTGCAAACCTTTGCCAAAATTAGTCAGGATGGGCAGACCTGTCCTCTGAGGCTCTCTGGATGCTGCAATTTAGCATAGGAAAGTAGCAGCCCCCGCCATCCCGGGGTGGGTGGGTCACTACCTCTGTTCCTGGGGGTGCAGGCAAAAGGTGATTCCCTCAGAGGAAAGCCTGTGCATCAGTTTTGTCTTGTTTTATGTTCGGATACAGGATTTCAGGGGTGAGGTGTCACACCTGAATGTGTTTCACTGCAATGTGTAAATCCCAAATCCATGCAAGTTGAACATATTTTCTATGTTTCTTTGGCTGTGGCTGCCAGTTTTATTGATCTCTCTTTGGATGAAAGCTGAGTGCCTCTCTTGTCTGTAGCCCTGTGTCTGGGAGGAGGCTTCTGGAAGAAGCAGGGTCAAGCGTGCCTCATTTTCAAGGCTGACCATGCTGCAGCCTTAGTGCAAGGTACAATTGCCCTTCCCCTCCACTCTCAAAATACACTCTGGGAGACCTCAGCACAAAGGTTCCTACTTCAGCCCCGAAGAGCTGGAGCTGCAGCAGAAGTAATTATTCTCTTTCTCTGCTGCTGCTGGGCTTGGGGGCCCTCAGCAAGAACGATCAGTGAGGAAATGTCTGAGCTCTTGAGCAAGGAGTAAGAGGGTACTCCTGAAGGGGTGCTGACCTGTAGCTGGGATATTAATGCTAGTAGTCTGAGCTGGGAGGAAAGCAGGAGCGCAGTTTCTCTCCAGCCCCTGCAGATGCTGTGAGAAGCAGTTTGCTGTGCAGAGGGTAGACTAGACCTCGGATTTAAAGGCAATTTAGAGCTCCATTGACTTGTAAGATAAAACGGTGATGTGAGTTTATTTCATTCCTCCCGTGACTAAGGGATGGTGAGCCAGTGCAGGGGAAATACGAGCTACTTTCACACAAGCACAGTTTTTACCCAAAGCTTAAAGGTGAGCCAGGGCTCTGCAGTGTCTGAGGAAAATGCCCTTCTGCAAATTCAGCAGGGAGGCAAAGCTTGTGTGGTAGATTTTACCCTGCACCATGTGTTGGGTTGGCTTAAGGGTGAAATGGTATTTTGCTGGAGTGTTTGCTCCAGAAGACTTGAAATACAATAACTAGAAGTAGGAAGATGGGGGAAAATTCAAAGATACTTTGAAAAAGCTTTATGTTGTACTCTACCTGATGTTTCCCTCACTATGGAGTTGGGAGAATGTGTCATCTTTCCTTCTGGTGGTGTTGCTGTATTTATTTATTTTTTTCTTTCTCAGGGCAAATAAAAGTAAGCTTCAGCAGTGTCTCTGAAAATCCTAGGTTACTGAATCGATAGTGCTACCTCTGCTCTCCTAAAATTATGAGCAGCTTGGTTTTTAAAAAGTGACATGTTCAAAAGCCAGGCAATCCTGCATTTCTTGGAGCTGCACAACAGGGACTGGGAGCAGCACGTGGTTACGCTTAATTAGACAGCCTGGGGCTGGGATGTCTAATGCTGGCTCCACTGAACCTGGATATGAACCTCAGCAGAAATCTGTCTGCTTTTTCCACTCTGGTAATGGCAAAGAAGGGGACTGTAAGAGGTGCAGAGCTGCTTCTGGTGAGTCAGCTTGTGAGATCCCATGTCAACTGTTCTTCTGCACCAGAGATGTAAAGACTTGGGGCTTTGGTTCCCACCAGATTATCTTAATGTGGTAGATTGACCTGGATTTGTGCACTGGAGTCTCTGGATCTGTGTAGCACTGTGTAACCTTTCCTTTTGTCACTTACAGAAGTTTGTGTTTTAGGTCATTTATCTTGATAATGACTTCTGTTTCACACCACTTCAACAAGCACAAGTGTAGAAACAAATACTATTAGGGAAGGAGGATGGTCTGGAAGCTGAAGTTTCCAAAAGAGAAATTGGGTTTTTACCTCTGGCAGTACATAGAGGTCTTTCATTCTAATACCTAGCGAGCACCTGATATCCTTGCTAGCAAGGAGGAGATGCAGAGATGCATCTTTTCCTTCTGCTCTTTCAGACAATACCAGCTGAGAAACTCAGCTGTTGTCTGAGCGGTGCCCAGGATGGGGACTTGAAAGAGGAGGAGTCCTTTTCTCTCTCCAATTGCAGCCTCAGTTTTGCAGTTTAAAGCAATGGTGGGCATCTTCTTTTAGAAACCCAAGTCTAAAAATGGAGGACTCCTCCATGTAAAGTGTTTTAGCCTGTCCCAGAAAGTGCTGCAAATTAAAAGGCTTGAGTTGAGGGTTTTTTATTAAATGAGACAGATTGCTGCTGAACATCTCCAGAGGACTGCTGCCTGTTCCTGCCTCTCAGAGAAATTTTGTTGTGTGAGTGAGCGACAAGAAGGGCTGGAACAAAGCCCTTGTTTACTCGTGGTATGCGCTCCCCTTTTCTCACAAACTGCAGCAGAAACTTGCAGGAAGACAGGAGCTATAAGGGCACAGCTTTGCAGAGAACTGGTCATGGCTGCCTGCCAGAGGGATTTGTTCCCTTGGAGGTGTCCTCCTGGGAGGATGCTTAGACTGACTCTCCCATGCTGGTGTGTGAAAGGCTTCTGCCAATGACAGGCTCTGAGATGGGTTTCTAGGAAACCTGGATTATCGTTCCACTTCTGTTGCGCTCTTTGGAGCATTCATTGATCTGTTTATTTTTATGACAGGAGACTTGTGTTGGTTGGGCTGTACTGCAGGGTTTGGTGCTAATGCCTGACACAGCAGATTTTTGTTCAGGGGACTAATCCCTTCATATCAAGGTCTTGCTTACAACCCATTAGTCCCATAGATAGACTTAAAGCTCTTTAAGGAAGGACTTTACTTGTGTATATGTGTGTTTGAATGGGATGTACCTGACACAGGAGAGCCATGATCTGGCATTGAGTGTTTAGGCATTCCTGCAATGGAAATAACAGTTCCATTTCTCCTCTTGTATGAGCAAAGATGTGCTTGACTAGGAAGTTAGGCAAGGGTGGTCTGATCTTGCATCTTGGGCACCAAGTGCCCTGTCCTTGGCATATTTAAATGCTCCAGTTTGCAGGGGATCCTGAGGGCTCTGTGGGTTAGGAGGGGCGGAGGATTGGCCCTGGCACTACTTAACAACATTTAGCTGGTTTCAGCTTGCAAGGTGGAGGGACACTCTAGTATTTTGGGCAACTTCGAAGCCTTTCTGGGCCTTTGTTCTCCAAAGGAGAACCAGCAGCCCTGTACTGTGCTGGAGAGGGATAGCACAGCAGTGCTTGGAGCTGCTGTGGGAATGGAGCCTTATGAGCCTTGTGAAGGTGGGTGGATTCTGCACAAAAGTTGCTCTGTGAACTGGCTGGTGTTGCAGCTGGTAGAAATACTAGAGATGTGAGCAATTCAGAGATCTTTCTGGGCATGTTTCATTACCCTGAACATACTGTAATACCAAACAAAACTGGACCTTTTTATGAGAAAGTAGGTTCTTGAGTCTCGTCAGTTTTTATCACTTGGGTTTCCTTTCTGCTGGTTGTGGTTTGCAGAGTCTCCTCTCAGTGCCAAGTAGGACATCAGTGTTCTGGAGACCCCTGAGTGTAGGAGGCTTCCCTCTTCTCCGTGTAAGCATTTTGCCAAAGCCAGTTTTTCTTACACTTTTTGTGGTCTCACAGGCAGCAAGAGGAAAGAAGGAAAAAAAAACCCCACAGTTATATTTTAAAAGCACAGAACCATGAATGTAAGTCAGACCACTAACACCCTTTGTACCTCAGAGTAGTCTCAAGCTGAGGCTGTTGGGTTTTAAAAAAAAAATAATCAAAAACCAAAATAGCACGTCAAGGGTAAGGACACTATATGTTCTGAAAGATTTTCCAGGGTTTAAGTGTAGCTATTAGCTGCCTCCTTTTAAATGAGCCATTTCAGGGTGATAATCTCTCCCTATCAGATCATGATTTTGAGCAATTGGTATCTCTGATATTAGCTTTAACCTCTCCCGTGTAAGCTCATTAAGATGGAGAAAACATACACAGGGCAGACCACACAGAGCTCATCTTTCAGTGGGCAGTCCTTTCTCTTTAGCAAGAGAAACAGCTTAAACAACACTCAGTAGTATGGTGTGGTTTCTCCCGGGAGAGCACCATGAAATAAGAGATTGTGGATTCATGAAAAGTCAGTGTAATGTGTCACACAGCAGTGTTATTAACTGGCTCCAATGCTGTCACATGCAGGCTTTGGTTTGGGTTGTTGATCCTTCAGCAAAACCTGGCAGAAAGGAGCACGTGAGGGAGAACACAGCAAGGAGAAGCAAGGTGCTTATTGGTACTGCTGAAAGGCGGATTTTTCAGGAAAAAAAGCGCCAAACATGGTGCTTTTGTTTCCTTCCTGCTGTGATCTCTGCAGCAGATCCAGCGTTGCTGTTTGCATTTCACCCTAATCTGTACGATGTTGATCTAGATGTTTAATGAGTGGATTGGTGTGAAATCAGGCTTCAGGCTCCCAGACAGTGGCTTAGTAAATACAATAAGCAGCCGCTCTTCTAGCCTGGAGGGGTTGTTATGAATTTTTTATCACATACCATTCTGACAGCATTTGGATTTGTAGAAAGAAAATAACCCCAACCTCTCACTTTCCCAAGAAATCTCCATTTCAAAGGTTTACACGCTGCAACAACTACTACCTAATTGTTGGTGAGTAAGCCCCTTGCATGCTTATGCAAGTGAGGGGAGACAGACACTTGAACAAATCATTCTGATATTTGTTCTGACAGGCAGATATATATTGTGAGGCTGAGTGGAGGGTGTCAGGCACACTCTGAGGAGCTGGTGGGGAGCCTGGGGACAGGCATAACCTGCTGAAGCTCACATCAGTCCTTTAACTCTTTCTGCCAGCTGATGGTTGAATTTTTAGCAGTGGTGCTTTTGCCATCCATGTTATTTATCAATGCTCAAAATGCCTCTTGGAGCAGCAGATGGACCAGCTCTCTGCAATTGCCCTCTTAATACTGTTTCAAAACTATTGACTTGCTCTTAGTCTCTTCCAAAGATTAAAAGCCCACCAGAAGACCATAAAATTAAAAGCAGCCTCTTAAAGATAGCTCTGCTAAATCAGGGGGTGAAGCCCTTTCAGTAGGAAAGCTGAAGGCAGCAGAGGCAGCCCAATTCTCCAACTTTTATGATGAGATTACTTGCACTATAGGGACACATAGTGCCAGGGGCTGTGCAAATACATCCTTGGAGCACTTGAGTGCTCTGTAAACAGAAGGGGAGAACAGACCAGGAAAAGGCTATGCCCTGGTTCCCCAGAGCCGAGGGGACAAGACCCTGTGCTGGCACATGCAGGAAGGGGCTGGGGGGGCTGCCCTGCTAGAAGGCAGGAGCTTGCAAGCTCCCTACTTGCAGACCTCCCCTGGGGTCCTGCCCTGTCCCATGGGACAGTGGTGAGGCTTAGTGGGCTCCAGGTGTATTCAGATGTGTGCCAGGCTGCCCTGGTCCCAGTGAACTCGTCAACATTTGTCTAAAGTAGGTGTAAAATGCTGAAAATGCCCTTTGCATGGGCATAAACACCTGTAGTGAGGAGACAGGTGTGTGGCTCCGAAACACCTGTACCCAGGGGTACAAGCAAAACCTCCTTACTCCCTGCTGCTCTGTGCTGGTGAGCAGGGACTCTGGGACAGCTGTGGGGCTGCTCTGGCTGCAGGAGAGCACTGCCTGCTGCAGCTCACACAAACTGGAGAGATGCTGGCCCGCTATTAAAAATAGGTAATGGGCCGTGACGTCCACCAAATGAGGTCTTGTGATAGTCACAACAAGTGAGGTGTTTCAGGCAGATGAACATAATTCTGTCAGTGGGATTAAAAGGAAATGCTGCAAAATTACACAGATGGTTTTCAAGAAGTCATAAAAAGTTAATTGAAATGGGGGTTTTTTGTTGGTTGGCTTATTTATTTATTTATTTATTAGTTGTGTGCTATGTTATCACAGAGGACTGGGTGTGCGGATTAAAAGGCTGTGTGGATTTTCAGGGAGGTGAGGTAAAGTGAGACATATTTGATGCTTAAAAAGAGCTAAAGGGAGGGTTTTTTTCTTGTCCTCTCCCACGGCTTTGCATCTGCCCAAAAAGGAGAATGCCCTTGTTCATACCTTTATAGGAATGCCAGCTGAGAGGGGGAGGCAGGAGCACACCACACTGGTGCACTTGGCCATGGCTGCTGGGGTGCTCGGGACAGCAAAGAGAAGAATCCATTTTAAATTGTGTTTTGTTGATTCTTGCCCGGCCAGTGCCATTTTGCTTGCGCTGAGGAGCTGGCCAAGTACACAGCCTGCCCTGGCAGCTTGTGCAGAAGGCAACAGTGTCCATTTTGCCCAACAGTCTGACTATGAAAAATTACAGGAGTCCGAGGAAACCTCAGATGCATATGGGCTTTCTCATCCGAGTACTTCAGCTGCAGCCCTTCCAGCTGAGCTGCAGGCCCTGGCTTTCAGCCTTCACAATCAATTTGGTTCCTTGAAAATTGTGTGTATGTCACATTCATAGCACAGATTTCAATAGAGGTATGACTTAATTTGGAAGGGTTTTTTTTTTCTAACAGAGAGGGCTTGCTGCAGAGATCAGGGCTAGAAATTAAGTAAATTCTTCCTGCTCCTTGCAGAGGCAGAATCTGCAAGCTCATGAATGGGTTTCTTCTTCATTGCACATCTGAGTCCTGGAAATGGCTGATGATGGTCAGACCCTGTCTGTAGTATTTGCATACTTGGCAGCTTAAGTCAAGGGTGGGTTTGGGAATCTGGTGAGATAAATGCACAGAGTTTGAAATACAATTTCTTAAAAATAACAGAGAAGCACCCTAAGATGTGAACCACTTGTACAGGAGATGACCTCCATCCCAAACACATCATGGACTAGTCAGACATGGAACCAAAAACCAGCGGCACAGAGTCTAGGCAATTTGCTGAATCCTGAGGGCAGATTCTGCCAGGTTATTTGTGTGTCTGATGCCTGGGTGGGGTTTTTGGATCCTGGACACACTGAAGATGCTCACATGGTGGTCAGTGCTTCACAGCAGTGCTGCGGGGACAGCACAGTTTCTGGGGAGGTCGTTGTCATCCCATGGGCTCTCTTGCAATGCCTTGTCCCCACCATGCATGGCTCAGGCTTCAGTGTCCCTGAGACATGTGGCAAGTTTGTGTTCCCTCCCTGTTCTGTGCGAACACCTTTCAGCTACCAAAGTACGGGACTGTGAGGGCTGCTATTGGGAAAACTGACTCCATCTCAGCCAGACCCAATGCACTCCACTACTGATTTTATGAAAGCGGTTAAAAGGACAGTTGGGAGAGCAACAGCATGGGAACAAGCTGTGTACAGTGAGGTTTAGATGAAGGGGAGTGGCAAAAATTATCACCTATGCTTGCTAAGTGGCAAAACTAAGCTANAGGTCGTTGTCATCCCATGGGCTCTCTTGCAATGCCTTGTCCCCACCATGCATGGCTCAGGCTTCAGTGTCCCTGAGACATGTGGCAAGTTTGCGTTCATGTGAGGGCTGCTATTGGGAAAACTGACTCCATCTCAGCCAGACCCAATGCACTCCACTACTGATTTTATGAAAGCGGTTAAAAGGACAGTTGGGAGAGCAACAGCATGGGAACAAGCTGTGTACAGTGAGGTTTAGATGAAGGGGAGTGGCAAAAATTATCACCTATGCTTGCTAAGTGGCAAAACTAAGCTATGAGATGCCATCTGTGTTGGCACCTCCCTGGTGGGGAGGTGGAGCAGCAATGTCCTCTCCCAGCATAAGCCAGGTGGGCTGCTTTCCTGGGTTTTGGCATAGGCACCTGAGCCTTGAGGTGTCCATGGGCTGGGGTGGTTCAGACCTGCAGTGTGGTCTGGATGGGGCCCAGGGACTGGCACTGCAGCCAGCACATGTGTCAGCTGGTGGTAAGGGTGTGAATAGAGGCCAAACCCAAGTGTCTTCACAGGGCAAACAAATACTGAGTGTGGTTGGTAGAGGTGGGCAACCTCCCTCGAAGCCTCTTTGTAAATGTCAATCTGAACCACAGCAGAAGTACTGTTTCTCTAGAGGTGTTACCAAGGAGGATGGCCTCTGTCTCCATTCCAGTGGGATGCACAGACCTCTGCTAACAGGCTCCTCCGTCATCACCATGAAGGCAGTGCCATGGGAAAGTTCAGTCTGGTCAATGTAACATTTCCCTCTGCAGAGCCACACCTTTATTTAATGTTTCCTGGTGACCTCAGGTGTGGTGATTTTATCCACTCTCTGAATTCTTGTGTGTTGTTTTAGAGCTCACTTCTTGGAGAGGGATTTTTGGATTTAAAGACCTGTGTGGGGAAATACCTTTCAAAGATTTCCAAAATGTTACGGCATTCAGTTACTGCAGCATTAGAGAGTTAATTTCTCAATTTAATCCTCACCTGATGTTGCTTTGCCTGTTGTAGAGCTGTGGGAAACACTGAAGAGATTTGCATCGGATTTGTTTGACCCTGCCATGTGGCGAGTAGGATCAGGTTTTAGCGGTTTTATCAGCCTGTCAGCATCCATCATTTTCTCTCAGGGGAAATAAGTGATCCGCTTGCCTTCCCTGCTTATTTCACATTTGACTTGATGCTCCCACCGTGGCAAAGATATCGTGAACCCTTTTAGTCGTGCTCCTTTGGAGGCAGAGATAAAAGAATGTGCTCTCTGAAGGCATTTCCTCAGCCTGTGGGCTAATTGGGGCCAGTGGTGATTTGAAGTAAGCATCCTTGTAAATGAGCCCTGGCCAGGTTTTGCATTTCTGTCTCAGTAGTCCGCCCTTAGATTTTACGGATTTTGATCATCAAGACCAAGTCTGAGGCACCAGATCTTGGTCATAGCTGTGCTTAAAGCAACTCTTTTTATCTCTCTGAAGCAAACTCTCCTAATTGTAAGCAGGTAAGGAGGATTAATGCTAGTTAGTAACTTGTCTCTTGCTTTTTAATACACGTGTAGCCCCATGGGGGGACACGCTGCCTCCAGTGCCTCAGAGGAGGCAAGCAGCTAGAGGGCTTGAGTGGGCCTTAGGCAAGAGATAAATCCTTGCCTTTTGCTGAGATAGTCACCCAGACTTCCCTCTGGCTTGGTAGCTTCAAAATCTGCTCCAGCAGCCCCACAGCAGTTCTGTGGAAGGCTATTGAAATCTACAGCCAAACACAAGGCAGAACTGGACTGTTTTGTCAGAAATTCATCCTTGCATCTGGGAAGTACCTGGGTGGATGAGTTTTAGATTTCCCGTTGTAATTTCGCCAGATTTGCTTTATATGAACTGCTTTGAGACTGAAATGGAAGATGTGGCCTTGTCAGACAACTTGCTTTGTGATTTGGGCTTGTTCCAGCCTCAGTCAGTAAGGGAAAACAGCAGCACGAAAACACCCCACTTGAGGTAAAGAGTATGAAAATGTGAGATTGAACCATGGCCACTATGCAGTGACATCCCATCAGTTGCTGTGACTTGCAAGGCCACTGGGAGGTTTTCTCAGACATTGTCTTGTGCAACCGTTCAAAAGCAGAACACAATGCAGGAGAACTGTTCTAACCAAAAATCTTGGGAACTTCACCGAAGAAAAGGTTTAATTAAGACTGAAGAGGACTTCAGTGTTCTGAAACACTTCTGTAGTGCTTAGTTGAGTAAGAATAGACTGAAAAGGTTTTTTCTTGCATGCAGACACTGGCAAAATCAATCCTTTCATCTTTGCAGTAATTCAGGTGCCAGTGTGCATAGTCACAATCCAAATACTTCACATGAAAAACTGCATCTTTTAATAGGGGCTTTTTAACCAGAGCAATTGGCAGCTACCTGCTTAGCTTGAATGATTTCAGTAGAATAAATTAGCCATTTTTCTTTTGTTCCTTCACTATTGTGTTTATACACAAGCTTCTATGTGTTCTTGTGTATTTAAGGCACTTAAACTGGATAGGTGGAATCTCTTGATTCCTGGTAACTCAAGTAATTAGCTGTACTTCATTGACAAAGAGGAGGAAACTTTCCTGTTTTCCTAGTGAGAATTTAGTTTACTGACTTGTGTAATGGCACACAGAAGGTGCATCCCTCAGAAGCAATGACTGTCTGATGGCTCCTTACCACATGGATGTGCACTGGTGCTGCCAGTAGACTGTGCTTTAGTTGAGGGGAGTAAGAACACAGTAGTGGGTCAAACCAAAAACTCCATCTAGCCTTGCTACCTGTCTCCAAATGCTTACAAAAGCATTTTTGGACCAGGCAGGACAGAATGTATTGGGCTGCCCGAAACAAAATGAAACGCTGTGCTGGTGATGTCATGCTGCTGCCACTGAGAAGGGAGAGGAACTGGTAGGTTTTTGCAGTCCACTCTACAAGATGCCAGAAACAACACTTAATTTGGGAGAAAGACTTTGCTTCTGTGTACAGTTTCCCTTCACATTTCCAAATCTTGTTGGTGTTTGTTGGGGATTTTTTCGTTTGTTTCTCAATGCGTTGAAGTTAAACTCTACTGTCCTGTTTTCCAAGTGTTTTCTGCTCTCCACCATAGATCCTTGGCATCTTGCATAGCAGTAGCTGAACTGCAAGAATGCTTTAACAGTTTCCAGGGAAGTTGAGTGATGTTCAAAAGCTACATAGAAGAAACTATTATGGATGCTGGGTGTTTCATTCCAATGTTTCCAACACGGTTTGATCCAGTTATTTTGTCATGTTTTTTGAGATGACCTCGTTCTAACTAAGCTGTGAGCTGTGATGGGGTGGTGCTAGAGAGGCTGGGAGAGTGCAAATGGAAACTTGAACAGCTCAAATGGAATTACATGTATTGAAGGAAGAACAGCCAACCAATAGTAATTATCTTGAAAGAGCAATTAAGTTGTCTTGGTTCACTGTTGTGGGCCAGTGATTTTTCAGGTGTTGGAACAGGATCTGGGCAGCTACAACTACAGGTTGTATCACTATGATAATTTTTCCTCCTTTTGTGCTGTCAACTTCCATTTCAGGCTGTGTTATGTTCAAGCAGGCAGGATGCCTTGTGAAAATCCTTGCCCATGTGCCTTGTTACTCTCCTTTGTAGCTTGTGGGGTTTTTTTGAGCACATCATCTTAATACACCCTGTAGCACAAAATGTCATTTGGTCACTTGACCATCCTTTTCTGATGCTTTCCTAGGCAATCCACTGCCATAACTGTTCTGGACATAACCTGCATTCCTGGACAACATGTATAGCTCTCTACCTGATTGGTTCCCTATCACAATTGATAATTTTAGGAGGTAGAACTTACTGCTTCATCTTCTGCTGTGGGTGATGAAGCCCTCTGCAGGTTGAGCGGAGGAGGAATGTGGCTGGTACTGATGTAGCATCCTGGAGGGACACTGTGCTTGCCCTGACTGATATTACTGTAAGGAACGTGCTTGTTGTTGCTTCATTCCTTGAAGCTATGGTTGCTTCTCCTTCTAAAACAAATACAGGCTTTGCCTGCATTGGAGGATGTGCACCAATTACAGCTAATGGTGGGCAATTAGTTTGAATCCGGCAGAAGCTCTGCTGTCACAAATTGCAGCTTAACTTTTTTCTTCTCCTGCTGTCAGCAGCTGTAATTGGGTCAAATGCTCCAGCACAGAGGGGGCTGCTATTCCCTGCATCCCACTCAGCAAAGCCCCTGTGCTGCCGTCCAACGCCCCAAAAAACAGGTGATGGCTGCCAAGTCCAGACAGGGCTGGGACTGTGGGTTGCACTGACCAGACACACCCAGTGTCAATTAGTTCCAGGGCAGCCCGAGAAACAGGAGGGAGAGGATGCAGCACCTGGTCCGGTATTTATCTTCTCTTTACGTTGTGTGAGTTGGCACTGACAATGTGGAGAGGGCACCTGCATCTTTTGCTGCTGTGCTTCTCTGTAATTAGAGTCCATTCCTGTTCTGAAAACTTCATGGTTTTAGATAGGTTAAGTGGGAGAGAAGTATGAATTGTTTCCATTTTTGCTGGTGGGGGAACTGTGAGGCAGAGCAGCGCTTGACCTGTCCACATCACATTGCTGACATTTGGCACAGCGGAGTATTTTGAGCACAGATTTCTTGAATGTCAGGCCAGTGCCCTATAAACACAGGTTGCCTTTTGTTGTTTGCTGGGCACAACTGTGTGGGAGAAGCAATAAAGCAGCTCTGTAGGCAGGGCACTGAGGAATGCTGCTCGATTTGCATATGAAAACATTTATCCTAATACTCAGAGCTTACACAGCCACCAGTGAGGGGTTTCCATGGGCCTGAAGTCTGGCAGAAAGAGGGTCACACCACTCTCTTCAAATGAACTGCTTTAATTTTAATTAAGTCCACTACCTCCTGGGAAGTTGCAAGCTCCCAGATTTCTTAATTACCTACTGTGCAGCTGAAGCTCGATTGTAATGCAGAGCTTGGAGATTTTTTTTGTCCTTCCTTTCTAACTGTAAACAGCAGCCGCAAAGGAGCGTGTACAGCAGTAGATGCTCGGGCAGTGACAGATGAGCCAATACAGAGAGAGACAGAAATAACATGGCAGATTGGCTGTGGTTTTTAGCTGTCTAGGAACGAAGCAGAAGAGCTCTGCCCGCACACCATCTGGATGAGACAGTGAGAGGTGGCGAGCTTCACGTGAGCACGGGAAGAGGAGGGTGCTTTTCACTTGTTGGAGATCAGAACTGACACTTGGATGTGTTCAGGGTGCCATCTACCCTGTCTAAATATTTATTTCTTGTGTTGTGCTCAGTCTAATGCAATCAGACTACAGTGTGGAGGGCTGCCATATCCTTTTAACTCTGAATTTGTCTTGCAGTAACAGGCTCTGCTGCCCCCAAACTACGCATGCATATTGCAAGTGAGCACAAAAGTTGGAGCACCAGCTTGCATTACGGCACCTCCTGTGTTGCCTCACTTCTTGCTGTCAATTAGATCTGACAGAGCTTTCTCCGTGGACTACCTTAGGTTTTGTTGTGCAGAGCTAGAGAGAGACACTAACCAATTTAAGTGCAAGCTTGATTCCCTTTATATTAGTAGGAAGATAAATGAGCTAGCATTATCTTTTGAAATATAAAAATGTAAATTAACTTCTACTGATAATAATTTGTTTTACTGTTTCCACTGAATGTTGAACAATAATGCACTCTGCATGTTTTCCAGATATTCCCCCCAGCTGAAGAACAGTGTGCTGTGACAATACCAGTCTGAGCAATCTCTCCGTTGAGCAGAAACATGCTCATTTGAGCATGCTGACCCTAAGTTAAATTAACCATTGTCCATGCACTCTTCCACTCATGCACAGACTATCCTATGAGGTAGGCTGGCTTAGAAGAAGTTTGGTTGTTTTTTTTAAAAAATCATTTGATTCCCTTGGGCCTGGGTGAGATATGGAGTTGGATTTGTTGAGCATGACACTCTCCTTGGTGCCTGTTACCATCAATCCTATCGTGCCTGTCACCTTGGTCTGCAGAATTGTCTGTAGTAACTCGTACAGAATTGGTTGCATAAACACGCATTGAGTAAGGAGGGTAAACAGTGTTTTAACTGGAAAGAAGAGTGCTTATTCTGCTCAGTTCAAGCATGATTGTGATAATTTTGTTTGGTTCTTTGTTGTTGCAGACTTTTATTTTTTTTTTATGATGGTTAACTTGAACTCACTACCCATTGTGTCTGTAATTCAGAGTAAAACTGTTTCAAATAAATAGCATGGAGAGCAATTTTTCAAGCTTCTAAGTGTGGAAGAGCTGAATCATCAAGGACCGTTCTTGTACCGCTGTGTATTACTGCAGCATATGGAGGGAAGAAGTTGAAATACAGTTAAGGAGTGACTTGACCCCATGCAAGGAGTGCACTGTTAAAATAAGTCATTTCCTTGGTTCCTACAGCTGCTATAGGTAGCAGAGATTTGGAGCATACCTGGGCAAGTCTTGGTTTTGAGTGTGGAGAGACCGAAAAGGCTACAACAAGCTCCTGATGCCTATAAGCCACTTCAGGGTAGCCCAGACACTTGCCAAGTGCTGGTAAATGTGGCACTGGACTCATAGGAGAGCTTCAGTGATGGAGGAGGCCAGGCAAGATGTTTGAGTGTATTTGAAATGCCCCCATATGTTGATATCTTTGTACTTGGGTATCACCTGACCTTTCCAAGCCCCATTGTCACTGCACCCTCACAGAACCTCCCAGTTACACCCACGTGCCCTGCAGGGATGGAGGAGCTCCCAGGGCTCCCTGCCCAAGGTCTCTGTGGAGTAGTGGGTGTACAGTGCTGTCCCTTGGCTTTGTTTTCCTGTGTGTCAGCTGTAAATGCCACGGGACAGGGGAGTCTTTCTGCATGTGGGCATGTGCCTGCCAAAGGACTTGCTGCTGCTGGTACCCAGTGACCAGGATCCAGCCCTGCCCTGCTGTCCAGAGCCCTGCTATGCATCAGGGCCACTGTGTCATCTCTGCTCCCTATAGAGCTGGACTAGGCTCTACTGTGAAAACTTAAAAATCACAGCTAAACTAGGAAAGTATTCTGTGTTGTTTGTTTCTTTGGTTTGTTTTGGTTTTTAAGTAAAATTTACCTCATTTTACTATAATCCATTCTTATAATCTGTTGCAGGTGTTTGATTTACTAAATTTAAAGCAACAATACTCTCCAGTTTGATAAAGGAATTACAAGGGTAATCCCTGAAAAATTTTGCACATGTGCATGTATAAATTAATTTTCATAATCTTGTATAATTTATATATGACTGCCTATGTTCGCTGTGGGATTTATCGTATTTAGTTACTAATTGTGTTCAACATCCTTTTAAGTTTTGCTAACAACTTAATGCCAGATAAGTAACTATGCTTATGATTTAAAGGCACTATCAGCTGAATGGGAACTGGTGACCTCAGCAAAGAGCAGAAGGGATGTCAGTTGTGGGCTTGGTGTGTGTTTTGTTAAGGTGTGTGGGTCCATGAGTGTTGATAGATGAGGGGCACTGGATGAATCATTGTCCCTATTACAGTCCCAGGAAACATTTTTAAGATGTCACGTTACGAGGGTTTTTTTGTCTGAGAGAATAACTTTTTAAAAATAGCAACATAAAGGTCGGTGCCCAGAGTCAGGTAAAGGACTTGCAGTCCAATGTGAGGCTCCCGGAGGGGCTCAGACCCAGAGGCTCATCTGCAGCAGTGGGACAGGCTTGACAAGGTGTGAAGGTACCTTGCTTCCTTATCCTCTAATGAGAATGAGAATAAGAGACAGTGAAAGCAATAGTACTGCTTAATTAAAAGATACACTGTTGTCCCCTATGTATATTTTCTGGTGTGTATAATGTAATTAACATTACTTTAAAGATGCTTGGAAAAATACCTGGTCCTTAGGGGACTTGTTAAGCAGCTAAAGGACTTTGTGTGCAATGTCACCTCCTTTATTTTTATGAAGTAGCTAAATGGAAAATAGGTGTTGAAGAAGAGCAGAAAGGCTTTTTGGATTGTATAGCACTGCTCCACGAAGGGTTCTGTTTGTCTGAGTTAGGGAGGGACAGCCTGTATTCCTCTCTGCACAGCAGCTGTCCTGAGTGGTCCTTTGGCCATACCAGGTCCTGTGACCATGGTGCCAAGGCAGATCAGGGTCCCCTGGGCACTAACCCTGTTCCCAAGTAGTCAGAGCAACATCCTGCCTTGCCAGTGGCTCTGGGACCACAGGGAGAGATACCCCAACTTCTCCAGTAATCAGAAAACGACACAGGAAACGTGTGGGATGCTCTCCCTTGTCTCTAGCAGCTAAACTAAAAATTAGGATGAAGGAGAGTGAATGAGGCTGCAGGAGAAGTGAGGGAGACTTGCATGGTGCTGCTTTGTGGTCCTTAGGCTCCAGTTGTGGTTTCAACCTTCAAAGGGATGCGTAGACCAAGTATACCACTGGTAGACAAGTTCTTCTGCCCTGTATTTATGGCTGCAAATTAATTTCATTTCTTTAGGAACGGTTTATGCAACTGTGCCATTGCTTAGGTCTTACAGCCCCCCCCAGCAAACACAGCCCTAATGCTCCTAAGGTGTGTTACTGAAGCCTTTTGTATAACTCCCAAAAAAAGGTGTTCAGTTTAAATGAGGAAATTTTACCATTCCAACATCTTTCTATCATCTTAGCTTAGTTTACCCCTCGGAGGTTGTTTCCAATTCTTCACTCTCTTTGCATGAGGGATTAAAAAAAAGTGTTATTCCTAGCTCTGTGTGAGATCGCTTTGTTTATGAAATTGTACCAGCTTGAGACACAATTACCACAAATAATTGCCAGAATGCTTGCTCTAAAAACGAAAGCTTATGGTTATTGTTGGCAATGCTTTTTACAGATGGAGATTGGCTATTTAAGGCTGAATATTGTATTTTTATACTTGACAATCAGGCACTGAGACTCTGCGCTCTAGTAAGATCTTATTATCCTTAAGTGGCATTTTCCTTAATTGAAGGAATGAGAGTTCTTGGTCCTTCAGGTGATGGGGACAAAGAGTTTGGCAGTCACTTCATCATCCTTACCACCCTGCCAAGGAGGTGCCATGGTGGACAACAAAATCTACAACCAGAAAACCTTATCCTTTCTGACAAAGGAAACTTAAAGAAGGTTTTCTGCTACGGGACCACATTTTCTTAAGTTATTTTTCAGCTGCACCTGGTGCTGTTGTGTTGCCCCATTAGTGCTACAGATGTCTTGTCCCTTTCCTGTGTGATGGGTGACATACAGGCCCTCCTTTGGCAGTGTTCCTGCTGGGCTGCAGGAATGCTGCTGTTCCAGCATGGAGGATTAATGCTGCTTAGCACATGCTACATGACAGAGCTGCTTTTGTTTCTTTTAGTTTACTTTTCTTCAAAAACTTAATTTCTAGTGCAAATAGATATTTTTTAGATTTTTATCCAAATAAGAAGTTAATGACTAAAAGCAAGCAAAAAATTGGGGGGAAGCGGGTGGGGAGGTGTGCTTTGGAAGAAAATGGTAGGATTTTGTTGAAAGACATAGATATATTTTTTTTCTTTCATCAAAATAGTTCCCAGGGCTGCAGAGAGGGGGGGACTGTAAGAAAGGCTTTGCATTAAACTTACTCCCTTGAGAAACACAGGACACAGGAGAATGACGCTGCTAATAATAGACAGTGTGGGGTCTTGCGTGTTAAATCCATCTGATCAGATAAGAAACGAGCATTAGCTGAGAATTTGGGGGGTGAGTCCTTGTTCTTTGCAGAAGTTGGACACCACAAGCTGTTTGCTGTTAAATGATGAAAATTGGAAGGTATTGGAGGGCTCTGCTGTGCTGGCTGGGCGCTCGGGTGCTGCCCTGTGTGCTCAGAGGATCAGCAAAGGGCTGAATAATGCTGCACTGTGCTCTTGCATGGGTTTCTGGCAGGAAATCAGCATCTCAACGAGTTCATGGCTTTAATCTCAATAGCATTTTGTTATCATTTCCCCCAATGGCTGGTGTATGCTTTTATTTTTAGATAATGGGTGCTGGTGGGGCTGTTTTTCCCACCACCCCCTTCACTCAGGAAAACCTTTCAGCTTGTCAAAACAGCCATTAAAACCAGGGTTGACTCTTTTCCATGGAAGGGAATTTGCCCTGAGTTGTTATAAGTGAAACTGTCGCTGGAAATGTAGGGTTTTAGGAGGAATGCTGATGAAGGCCAAGAAATTGGGAGAAGTATTGACTGTCAGAGATGGAAGGGTTGCTGTGCTGCGTGCTCACAAATCTGGCTCCTATGAAAGGGCCTGGGTTTTGATCCTGCCACTGCAGAAGCAGAGCTGACATGGTCATTTCACAGTGAGAAAAGTTCCAACTGGATGGGAAAAGGTTTGGATGCTGGGATGATAAAGATTTCTGTAACTTTAAGCAGCCGTGAAGCAGAATGGCTGCTTTTTTTATTTTAAATTTATTTCCAAGATACTACATATGAGCTCTTCTTTTTACCTGTACAGAATTATTGTGTAAGCTGCACTTTGTCATACCAAAGCATCGGGTCTGATATTCAGATCCTGAATATCTGCAGATTCCCCTAGCTCCAGGCGGAGTTTCAGTTCCTCTCAAAATCAGTGTTGTGATGTTTTGCATTCCTAAAGCCCAAATTCCAGGAACTGTGTGATTTATGAGAATTCAGCTTTGATAAAAAGAAAATTGGAAGAGAATGTAAACATTAAATATATAAAACAAGCCAAGGAAAACTTTGGCTTTTATTTTTTTATATATATGTATCTATATCTTATGTGCAAATGTGTATAACACAAATGGTTCTGAGGAAGCCCGCTGCATGATTTTTGGATGCTGATGTGGTTAAATTAAAAGTGTTAAGAAGGTCACATATAAAATGCAATGCAACTATTCACTGGGGAAAAAAAAAAAGTCTTCACATCAGGAAAATGTATTTTCTTGTATGCCTACGGATATTTCACTGAGTGCAATTCCAGGTCAGAAGATCTTTTCCTCTCACAAGTAAAATGTGGAGATGTAGCGGGATGTCCTTAAAAACAATTCCTTTGTGAAGAATAACTAACTGAATTTACTGCAGAAAAAGCATTACTTACTGTCAGAAATATGGCAGAGCTCTAGACACGTGCTCTGGGTTGCTGAGGTAATTGAGAAAATGAAAGGCTGATCCTATTTGGCGTGAAGTGCCCGCTCATGAATTGGACTGGGTGCCTCATACAGCCTTCTTGGAAGTCACTGGAAGATGCTGGGGTTCCCACAGGGCCAGACTCGAAATGCGTATTTTCTTCTGTGTTGTTTTCACTCAGATTGTTGTGTTTCAAACTGGAGGATCAGTTAACAAGTAACTTATTAACTGGACAGTTTTTTCCCCTTTAAAAAGCTCGCTCTATGCCTGTGCACGTCTGGCTCCTGCCAGCTCCCAGGCATTTGTGCATCTTAAACCCTGTGAGTAGCTCCCAGAAGTCAAGGGCATTGCTCACATGCTTTGAGTGTTTGTAGGGCTGAGACCTTAAGGAAACCTGGTCTAAATAACAAACAAGTATCTGAGGCTGCTGCACCTGTGAGCGATTCTGTTATATTGACTAAGTGCTTTAGATGAACTTTATTGCCGGGTGAGGTTCTTAAAAACAGGAGGAAAGATACTGGTGTGCTCAAAAGCAGCGTTTGATTTGGGTTAACTCCTGTCTTTGGGATCCTGCCTTGGAGCTCAACTGAGCACACCATGAACTAAGTCTTCAGCCTTGTTAATGAGTCTGATCCTAAGGATTGTGAGTTGGTAACCATTTCTGAAATGCTGGCTGAAAGTAAAAGGAGGCAGGGAAGAAAAAGAAACGCCAGGAAGAAAGCTAGCAGGAATAAATAGTTCTAGACAGAGATTGAAATAAGTGATGGACAGTTTTCCCTGTTTTTATATAAGCTCTTCATCAGTGTAATAACATGACTGGTGTGGCATGGCCTTTGGCTGGAGTGGGTTGGCAGGGAGCCACTGGGTCTCACTTGTTTTTTGCTTAGACAGGGCATTGTCAGAGGACACAGTGGCTCATCGCTGTAAATCTCACTGCTATTTATCTTGCACCACCGTGCACGAGTCTTCAGGCAGGAGTCATCTTTCATGAGTTTTTTATATACTGACCAATAATCCATAGAGTCTGAGCGTGATCTCTTCCATCTCTAGTCAACATCAAAAGAAGATGGCAGTGTGCTGAATAGGGAGTTTTCTCTCTGCTGCTGTGGTTGGGGTCTAGTGATGGGAAAGCAGAGCACAGTTCAAAGATCTGCGTTACTGAAATTGCCTTGTAATGCTTTATTCATATCTTCGATACTGCCTTACAGAAGGCAAATTTATTCATTCTGTTGCCTGGCTGTGATAGAGAGCTTAAGTCCTAGAGTAAGTAAGGTAAGTAGTTTGCAGAGATCCTGTTTAAAGCCTTTACCTGGTTTTGGGCTGTGGAATGACAGAAATGCCACCCGAAGTGGCCCTTTGGAGATGACCCAGCTCAGGTTTGTCCTCCAAGGAAGCCCTAGCACTGGAGCAGGCTCCTCATGCTGGTTCAAGGAGCATCACTGTATGCAGGGATGGGTCCTTCTTCCTGTTGGGAAGATAGATGTGGGCAGCTGGTTACGTCCTCTCTACCAGAATAGGGAGCCCCACAGACAGGTGGGTGACCGTGGTAGCCCTCTGACTCTTCTGTGGGCCCCTGCATGGTGTTAGCCTGCACCCCTAGGCTGAAACGGGCCTTTGCCTTATGAGACCGCACCAGGTTTCTGATATTCATCCTCAGGTTTATCAGGATCTGTCTAGTGTGGGCTTCCAGCTGTTTCTTAGGTTGCCACCTCCTGTGGTGTCCTGTGCCCTTCAGATTTGCAGAGGACATGCTCAGAGTTGGCCGGCGTGTTGCTGATGATGACCCTGATATTGATGCAATTTCCTCCTTGTCCTTCACTGCTTGGAGATGGATGCCAAGAGGGTGGCTGCCAACAGACTCACCCTGTTCTTCCCATGCCCTCCCTTCCCTAAGGGTGGGGGGAAAGGGTCGACCCTTTCCCAGATGTCAGGGACCTCCCCTGATCACCACTTTTTCACAGGGGATTTTCCAATTGTCAGTTTTAGGGGGGTTTGGGTTTTTTTTGTTTGGTAAGTGATGCGACACACAGAGGAGATATTACAAGCTGTAAGGTTTTATGGTATATCAGGAACAGAAGCAAGCAGATCTAGCTGTTGGCAGCAAGTATTAAAAATGAAGCAGGTTTAGAGAGGATTATTTCTGCCTTTTCATTTGGAGAAATAATCTTCATGTAAAATTTTGTTACTAATATGCCCCATGACTATACATTCATCACTACCCCTAATAATGGATTTTATCATTAATACGCATGAATTTTCATTTATGTTATAATCCAATCAGAAGCAAATCTCCCTCTTTAAATGCAAGTGGAACAGGGACTTGCAAAAAATTTGTAGTTGAGTACGATGGCTCAAACACAGCAGAGGAAGTTTAATTTTTGCAATACTCTCTGATACAGCAGAAGTTGCCTTTTGCTGTATAATTTGTCTGTTCATATGTACATTGTGGATGTGTGGAAAGAACTAATTGAACACCCTGTGCAAACTTGGAGGCCAAGGAGAGGAAAGTCAGGGCTCAGGGATTTGTTGGGTATGGGGAAGGCACTATTGAGAGGTTGTGGGTAACAGGACTTTCTGGGAAGAAAAAACACAGTTGAGCCAGAGACTTCTGGAGAGGAGAGTGCTCTCTTGCCCTTGATTTGGCTTATCTTGCAATTGCAATCATGTGCTTGGATTATCTTCATACTCACCATGAGCTGCTCTTGAACATCAGGGTCTCTTACAAACACAACTAGAAAACTGAATGTTTGCTTGGGTGGCACAAGAAGGCTATGGAATCATTATGGAACTATTCCTTTTGATGCAACCCAGCCAGCACTGGGGCAGATGTAGCAGCAAACCCACTAATCCTCTATAAAGCTCATGAGGTCACAACTTCCCAAAGTGTGGCACTCTGGTGTGCCTTAAAACTCTCTGGAAGCGGAAGGGGAGAGCTGAGTGCTTTACTTTCGATCCACCTGGTGCGAAGCACGCAGGGAAAAGCCTCCACCACTGCTGCTTTGTTAATGGATTTGCATCATGTTCCCAGGCACGTGCAGGGTGGGCTATCCATCACTGCCACCTTCCATTACAGCAGGCTCGCCTGGGTTGCTGCCTCTCTCACTGCCATTGTTGAATTGGCCCCTGAGAGCTCCTCGCTGGGACCACGGCAGGCCAGCAAGATTTGAATGCTGATTTTGCCTTGTCTTTTTCCTTGGGCAGAGAGTAAAGCTTGGGTCATTGTTTGCCCCAGTTTTTATGCCCTCTTGTGCTGAGCTACCAATTTAAGGTAGTTTTGGTTTTTATTTTGGGAGCCCCTGGTGGTCTAGTGGTTAAGGACACGGCACTGTAACTGCCGAGGCCCGGGTTCGATTCCCGGTCNTAGTTTTGGTTTTTATTTATGCCTGTGTATAGCCTTGGCTTTATCAATTTGCTGTCCATTGTCACTGACCAGTGACTTGGGTAGAAGTGGTGTTACTTGGGTCTTACAGGAGCCTAACAGGCTGCACAGGGGGAATAACTGGGTGTCCCACTTACTTCTTGCATGCAAGGTGTGCTTTAAAGCCTCTAGTGGCTGAAGAGGGCAGCCAGATGCAAAGGTGGTACCAGGTCTTGCTCCTATGTACTTGATTCAGAGCCTTGTGATTCGGGCAGTGTACACATGTGTGAGGAAACATTGTGGGCCCAAAGGGAGAATCATTTAACTATCCATCTGTACAGAGAGCTAGGGGGAACTTAGCCTAATAAAGGTCTTCCTGCAGCTCCTGTTAAGGGTCCTGTGCCTGGAGGGTTGAAGGTCTCCAGTCATACAGAATAACTCGGATTATCTCGGAACGAAAAAGAAAACTAAATTCCCTGTTTTATCATTAAAGCCTAACGGCATGCACAGAAACGTTCCCAATGCCAGGAGACCTGGGGGCAGAGATTAGAATTAGGGATTTACCAGGTTGTGTAATGCAATGCTCCTTTTAAATTGCTTGTGCCACGCTGATGCCTCGTAGTTTGCAGCATTCAGAAAGGCCTTACACCTGCCTTGGGGTGAGGGGCCGTGACTTACAGACAGGGGAGCTGGGCTGAGGGCAGATGGACTCGTGCTGTTTTACACAATGGGGTCAAAATTGCACATGGAGAGAGTATTTAGGAGAAGGTAAAAATAAACCCACTGAGTATTTGGATAAACCTGTAGCTGTTCAAAACGTTGATGGCTTGATTATTTGCCTTTGTCTAGTTAAATGCTGGTTGTTTTAATCTTTTGCTACCAAATGGCTGATCTCAAAAAGATTTACAGTAAAAAAAAACCAACAAAAAATCCCATATTTAATTTGGAAAAAAGTCTTGCAGGGAGGAATGTATTTTTGCTGGTTTGCACAATAAAAGAGCAAACCACTTTTCATTCTTGCCTGATTTCAAAGACAGAAAATTGTCATTTTGCCATGAAAGGCTGTTTTTGCTGACACAATTGGTGGTTTAGCTCTGCTTTGATTTCCTATTCTAAATATGTTGCAAGATTATAGGGTGCATCCCAAGAAATATTCAGCATTTTTTTTCCTTTTGAATTGCTTAAAAATTAAGATAATGAGTATGAAAATGGCATAAGTCTATGCAAGATGTATTTTTTTCCTCTCATTGACACTCAGTGTGTGCACTCCTGGGATGGTATTTTATTACAGGACACTAATTCAAAGAGTATGTTTTGAGTATATTAGGAATTAATTGAAAAGTAAATTTAAGTCCAGAGTCTCAGCTGTTGTATATCGGTGTCACACCACTGAAGTCAGTAAAGCCATGACAATTTGTCCCAGATGGAGATGTGCCTTATTTTCTCCATTTGCCCATAAGGCAGAGCTGGTTTTGCCACCATAGGTAAAATTTATATATCAGGAATAGACGAGGGGGTCAGTAATTTCAAATGGTAAGAGTAATTTAAATAGTTACCTCTCCAAAATAGGCAGAGATAGAGCTCACAATGATTGTTAGAAATATTGATATCGTCTGATGGATTGAATTACTGGGTATTTCCTCAGTGGTTTCCCAGCCATATAGAAGTTTTACCTAGCTATGGAAAAAAGTGTTCCATTTCTAATTCAACTGGCCATTCACTAAGGAGAGGGGATTGGTTTGGGATTTGCCTCTCCTGCAAAAGAAGTGGAAGTCAAGCCTTTGTAAGTGATTAAAAACTAACCATCTCCTCTGTACTTGGTACTGTTCGATGCAGCAGTGACCTCTGGTCTCCCTCCTCTCCAGTTTTAAGGACCTGTGCCAGAAAAATGGATGCACTGGGCATTTTTTACCTTTCCAGTTTCTCAGTGGATCAGTCATAAGAATTACTTTTAGAGATGAAAAACATTTTTCTTAAATCTCATTTGTGCAAACAATGAATCTGTTTTGGGATTTCCACCATCCCCCTTCAAAGAAAGAAGAAACAGGGGCGTGCTGTAGGGGAAATGGGAGCCTGAGCAATGCTGTTGGATTCACTCTCGTAACAGGAAATGTAGTGTCAAGGTAAAGATACTGCACTATCTGAAATACCTCTATCACTGTGGCCTTAAATTAACCTTGAGGTTTGACAAGTTCATTGCATGCAGCTGTTTACACCAGATTTTTAGGAGAGTTTTTATTCAGGGAGAAATCCATAACCGTACTATTTTTATAGGCAAGGAACCCCTCCTGGTGAGGGCTGGGGTTTTTTTGTGTACTTATTGATGACAAATGCTTGCAAAACGTGTTACAGATCGAAAAATCCAAAAATACAGCTTTTGTTTGCGTGGAGTCACTATTGCAAATGTCATGTTTGCATATTTTGAAATTAAAAATCAATACACCATTACATATCAAGAAAGAATATTTCACAGCATCTGTTGTAAAAAGGTTATGGATTTCCTCATTAGCAGCTTGCTTGGAGTAGAGCTCAGGAAGAAGGACTGGGGCTCTTGGTAGGTGGATGGGGCAGTTTGGGGCTGTGCTTACAGCCCCAAATTTACAGCTTATAGCTCAACCTGCTGCCGAACCTGGGGTTTGGAGAACACACCCCTCTGCTTTTGGGATATTAGTCACGCTCTGAGTTGGTGCCTTGTGTATTTCTTTTGTAAAGGCCACATCAGAACTGCTTATTCTTGTGGTACAATATGTATCAGGTAGAGGATTAGTTTTTTTTCTTGTAAGTAGCTGTTGATGCAAATCTACCAGGACAGAGCTAAAGAGGAATGAATCTTAAATCCATTTAAAAAAAAAAAAAAGAATGTACTGGGAATGAAAATGATAACGCTCAAAACCTGTTCCTTTTTTTTTTTTTCTTGTCTTTGTTTAACCAGTCAAGGCAACTCAGTCATTACAACGTGTTTTGCTTTCACAGAGTTTCCCTGTATGTCAGTGGATAGATACTGTACAAATCTGAATCCCACCTACAGCTGTTTGGTGTTGTGGATGCTTGGGCATATTTTTATTAAGAACATACAGAAAAAGCCCTCTGAGCAAAAGAAACCAGAAATAAGTGCTCGCTGGGCAACAAATTACTCGTCCTGAGTCAAAGCCAGTGATACGGTATTGAAGTAAGAATTTCCTTATTGTTACAAGAACACTGGTTTTTGGTGGGTATCACATAAAATTTATTATTCATTTAGCAACACACATTTTGTACATTATGTGCTAGTGATCACAGAACTCACTAGCCCTAAGGTTCTTGTATGAATGTACGTGTGGCTAATTTGCTATCTGGGATAGAAGCAAACTGCTCTCTTCGTTAATCACAAAGGCTCCTTGTGGGCCACCCGTTCCAAGTGATCTCATTTTGGTGCACGTCTTTGAAGTTTGTGGAATGAGCCCATACATAGAGATATCTGTAGGCTAAGTGCTGGATTAGGTAAGCCCTTGGATGGATAAATTTTTGTAGCACAGCATCTGTCACAACTGATCTGGGGGTCGTAGTCTTATGTAACTTTTTTTTTTTCCAACCAGTATATGTCTTAACAGCCTTTACCAATTTTACAAACTCTTCCAGGACCAATCATCCTCTTTTTATGTCTGTAGCAGACCATTCTGAAGGTGATCTGTGAAATGACAGAAAAGGAAAACCAATTAAATAAATACTTGGGTGGTATTTTGTGCAACACTCAGGTTCAAACTGGTAGGTTTTCATGTCTTTCGTTTCTAAAATTTTTTGACAGGGACTGTAAAAAAGTTGAGAGTTGGAGCAGCTCACATTCTTCAGAGATGTGTCACCTCAACTTGGGGTAGTTTTATCTTGTTTGTTGGGTTTAGCCCCTGCTTTTCTCCAAGATCTTTATACTATGAAGATGTGCTGGTTGGCTGAAGGAGTGGAAGTGTCTACACTGTGCTTTGGAGACTGTGATGGCAGTGAAGCCACATCTTTAGTCTGTTCTCAGTATTACACCTTTTCAAGGGGGCAAGAGAAGAGAAGTGATTATATACTGTCTAAATCATATGCTTCCTTATCAGGCAGCTTCCACCAGTAAATCCCTAAGCTCAGCTGCTGTTAGCTTTGTGTGACTCTGTGCTCCTGGAAGATTAAAAAGTGTATTAAAAAAAAACCACCAAAACCTGAAAAAACAAACATGCAAGTATTCTATGAGTTTTTTAAATATACTTTGATTAAAAAACCCTAGTGGAAAAGGTGAATTACTCCTTTTCTGCTGGAGGAAAATAGAAAGCATGGTCGTGCTGTCGTCGACTCAGGACAGGCTTTTGAAGTAAGAGAGTTTGGTAAAATGCAAATGGGCATTGCTCAAAATGCTGCTGGAAAGATAAAATGATTGCATGTGTTTGGATAGATGGTCACTGAGTAAAGATCTATTGTGTGCTGAGTTGTGTGGCAATAAAGATAGGCAGATAAATGCAGGTCAGCAGAGAAGATAAGACAGGCTATATAATACCGAGCCACCGTTTGAGGGAATATATAAAACTGTAAGAGCTTTTGCAACAGATGATGTGAAAACTTACAGCACCAGTGTTTTCCACACAACACCAGCGCAAATCTTTTTTTTATTAACTAAGTTGAACTTTAAAATTATGTTATGACCAAAAATCAATAAAGAGAAACTGATTTAAGTTCATCCAAGTGTGAAGGGGTTTATTACCAGTGCTACATCACTCTAATGATGTACTCTTAAAAATTTGTTTTTGTGATATATTACATCTATTATTGCTAAAAGGATAAAACTGCAAAGCAATAGTGGACATTAATAAATCAATTTAAAGAAAAATGGGCAGGTAGCCAGAGGAAAACAAAATCCAATTTGCAGTTTTTAAACATTGTGCAATTGTAATGTATGCAAATGACACCCAAACCAAGGCCATGAGTTTTCAGTTGCTAATGGGATTCTCTCCTGGTGCTTATTTTGTTTGTTTGGCCTAGGATAATCCTCCTTGGAAACTACTCTGTGACAGTACACCGATATGTAATATTTCTAAAGCTAATTTTCTCGCTTAACCTTCCAGATAGATCCACACTATAAAAACATCCCATAGGGCTTTGCTGGTCAGGTTGCATGAAGCATTTCTTGGAGCTGTTAAAACACAAAACATCTGTCTTCCTATCTCTGCTTCCATCCTAAATTTATTGTCCTGGTTTTGGAGCATGTGCTGTGCAGAGAGGGACTGAAATGGTGCTGTCTTTCTGCTTACTAATACTAGAGTTAGTATTAGTAGTATTAAAGTACAAGCTGTGCTGGTTTTCTTTGAACAATAGCTAGGCAAAACTTTTCAAAAATGTATTAAAAAGTTTCCCCCTTCTCTTCACCTAACTGTAACCAGAATGGACTTAGGGATGGAGTATATTTTTTGGCAAAGCAAACTCTGAATTCCTGCTGGGAAGCATTCATTGCCACATCTCCTAATGCTGTGTGCTTGCAGAGTGTGTTCTTCACAGAGAATTACAGAGGATCCCTCTTTGGCTGTGACCTTTCTTATTCTAATGGCACCTGACAGTGAAAAATGCTAGGATTTTCAAAGGAGCCTGGGAATTTAATTGGACATCCACCTCTTTTTAAAGCTCTTTAACAAGCCAGGCTTATTTGTTTTTATTAGTATGCTCACACCTCTAGGAGAGGGCGATACAGCTGAAACCAACCCGCGTACATGATTACAAAGAATTTGTGAAACACAGAGATGAAAATAAGGTGGCAGTGAATAAACACGCTTTTGTCAGCCCTGCTCTGCAAACTCTTCAATCTGCTTTAAGTGCAGGGGCTTCTTCATTAGGGCACCGTCGTGCCGGGAGAAGCGACACTCTGACAGTGGCAGCCTCAAGCTCTACGTTAGTTATTTGCTAACGATTGCTATTCCAAATGTGTTGGGATCCAGGAAGGGAGGAGGGAGGTTTGTACTTGGAAGCATTAGCGTTTAACCTCCAACCCGTGGGTGTCACCTTGCGAGGAGGTGCTTGGTGCTGAGATGCAGTGCCAGCTGCGCCCTCATGGCTGGGTCTGGCTTGCTCTCTGGTGGGTGTGCTGACCTCCTAGAGCGGGCAAGGATGAGGAGCTGTGGAAATATGTTTTTCCTTTTTTAATGCCTGGGTTGCAGAGATTGGGAGACAAGATCTGTTGAGCACGCGTCTCTTTGTATTTGTTATTTGCCGAGCGCTGTCCAATATTGTGAGAAGATTCAAGGAAATTAAACTGTTAGGAAGCGTGGGATTTTTGTTTGTTTGTTTTCCATTTATTTTGGTGTTTGGGTTGTGTTTTTGTTTGTTTTTTTTTTTTTTTAATAGGAGCTACAGTTGCATGTAGTGCTCAAGGAATGTATATTCAGATCAGTTTCTGTCCTCCCACTGCTCCCCATAAGCTCAGGAAAAGCTCAATAAAACAGATGCTCTTGGAAGTTGTTGTAAGCATCAAACAGGACTGGGATCTTGCTTTCTCTTAAGTCATCTCAAGCTTGTTGGCAGCCACTTTAATTTCTTGTATCAGTTTTGAATTTCTTACAATCTCACACACTACCAATGCAAAGTACAAACTTTGGGAGCAGGTAAGCTAAGTTGCTTCTATACTTGGGAGTTGGATCAAATGATGATTTCTGGACAGCCAGAAGCTCAGAGCAGAACAATGGGCAGATCACCTTCAGGAAGCTGGAAGGTAAACACAGCCCAGCAGTCAGCAGAGACATGGCAAAGCTATTGCAGGAGGATCACTACAGCGATACTTGAGTGCACATCTTTATTAATATTGAAATGTCAATGGTATTTTTAGCCCAGCATTTATAACCCCTTTGAGTAGGGTGCCTAAATGAATCCAAATGTCTTGATAGATGTCTTTCCTTGGTGCCTGCCCCAGAATAGTTGAGAACCAAACAATAATTACAATCACTTCTATACAGGCAAGAGAATGATAATCTTGGATCTTGCAATTTTCTTGTGTCTTTAGCTATCATGCAAGTCTGTCATTCTTGCAAGTTTTAATTTCTGGCATCTGCTTGGCAGGGGTAAATTAGCTTAATTGCCGTTAGATTTTTCAGAAAGTCTTCCAAGCATTACTCCAGCAGACAAATTGTGTTTGCCTCTCCACAAAGAGAAGCAGCGATGGTACGTGTCCCAGAATGTATTACATCCACTTACTAACAATTTCACTGCAAACCTCACAGTCAGAGCACTGATAAAGCTGGCCCTGGAGAGCAGCAGCAAAGTTATCAAGCAGAAAACTTCTCAGTGAGTAGTGATCTCCCTTGATTATAGAATCATGGGAGGTGTTCCAATTGATTAAAATATGATGACACCACAGGTGATGTAAGTCATAGCTCTCTACTGTGTTTTCTATTGAGAGTTGTCCAGTGAAGCATTAAACTGCTGCTTGCTGGCAAGGATGATTGATGAAAGATGAATGTGGATTCAGTCTTTCCCAAACTTTCGGGATGCTGAAGTCTCTCAGGGGCCCGCTAGCGAGAACACAGCTAAGAGCATACTGAGGGTGTCTGTGTAGGAAGAGGCAAACACCCACCCATCTACAAGAAATCACCAAGACATTTGAAACGAATATTTATTAGCTTTACACAGGCTTTTGGGAGGGGAAATGCTCGTTGCCATGTCAATTCAAATTACTAACACAGGTGGCGGTTTCAGAAAAGGGTGCTAAGTCCCCAAATCCTTGGCATGGTCTCAGGCATGGGGTAGCTGAAGGAGTAAGACAAAGGAAAGTCCCACACGTAGGATTATTTCTGTCCTGCCCCCTCTAGTGCTCTGGGAGGATGTGACACAACAAAGAATGTAAAACCTAAGCTTAATTTATTTTTTTTTAAAACATTAACAGAAAAATGGATCTTAAAAGAGCATGAGGAAGTAATTTTATTTAATTTCCAGTGCCACCTCTTGATGTGGCTGCATTGTTTATCCACCAAGGATTAATTTGTTACTCTTTTTAATGATGGAAGCCATTTCGGTGCGAGAGTCTATTTAACAAAGTATAATAAAAATAAAACTTGTGTTATTCAGCATCATGGACAGGGCTTCAGTATCTTCTAATTTCTCGTAATGTAGAGATTCAGCCTCAGAAAAACACAGCTGAGCTGGGAAGAAGGAATACTTCTGTCATTTCACCTAAGGCTCAGCCTTTGCACTTCACATCATTCCTGTGCACCCAGGGTCATGTACTGTGGGGGTTTGCAACCAATCAATAGATTTACTTTCATTTAGTGTTTTGTAAATACTGAGGCACAACTTGAACCAGTGTCCTGAAGGTGTTATTTTAGGCATTGATTGAGCAATTTCATTTTTGTGAATTGTGTTTCTTTTGGCCATTAGTTTTGAATAAGTCTGTCTTTGCATTGTACATGTGATGCTTTCTGTACAGCTGCTATCACAGCTGTAAGTCACCAGAGAGCTAAACATGCCGTGTTCCTCTCCTGATCTACAAGATTTTCAACTTCTTCTAAGAGCTGTGCATGAAACCATCGTGTCAGTGAAAAAAGACAACATTCCTGTTGTCTTGAATGATGCTGCTTTTCGTACAGTCTTCCAGAGACCCAGAGCTTCCAGCAAATGTCAAGTGATTTTTGGCTGTGTTTTAGAATCTGTTAAGTATCTGTTAGGTCACAGTCCTTATTTCATCAGTCCCTCCTCTACAAGCAGTGCCTCTAAAATTGACGATAAAAGGGAAGTATCTAAAATGGTGAGATAATTACCTCAAGCAAGCAAAGAAGAGAGTTGCTCTGCATTATTCAGGGCTATTTCTTGATAAAGGCTTCTCTTTTATGTGTTTGTTTCTGCAAGGGCATATTGAGTGAGAATTAGATGGAGCCAGTTTGGCTGGATTTTGTTGGCAGAAGATAAACACTGTAGATGAGAAACATGTTTGTCTGGGCCAGAAACCTGGTATTGCAGAGAACAGTCCAACAATATTCATTGATGTCCAGTTTTTTTGGCATAAAAATGGGTGCAGTTCTTTCTTTCAAGGTACCTTCTGCTTCCTGTGGTAATTTAGTATGTTTGCCTGATGATAGTCATTTAGTGTTAACAGAGCCTTAAGTTCAAAGTCATCAGCTGCAATGAACTCAAGATAGAGTTGAGATTTATTTAATTTGTGTTCTGCCAAAATGAGGAGGTAAGAGGTAACATCAGTCAAATAAAGCATTGCCACTTGTCAGATTAAAAACCTGGTGGTTCTGGTTGACGGGTTAAACTAAGCTGCTAATTTAGTCACGTCTGAAAGGACATGTTGTCTTTTAGTAGAGAGATCAGAAAAGCTGTAGATGTCATCCCTCCGAGCCATAAAGCTTTCTTCTGTCACTGTTACAAACTCTCATAAGCCCTTCAAAAACTCCTCAAGGCAGTGTAGTTAGAAGTCTCTTTATCTGTCATTTTGTTTGAGTTTAAATACTTCATAGAGACATCAGATTTTCCACAAAACATTTTGGATGTAAATGTGCTTTTGTAACCTGGGATAGAAGGGACCAGAGTTTCAGTTTCTGACTTGCCCAACATGGCAGGTTTTAATGGAGCTTTTCTTCCCTGGGACTACACAATTTGTGATTTCTGTGAGAAATTCCCAATAGCTCAACCTATGATGCTTCAAGTGAAATGTTTGTTGTTTGGTCTTTGTTCGAGTAAGTCTTACCAGCCCTAAGTAAAACTGTCTGCAAGCAGGCAGTTACTCTCCCAGCATTTTGGTGCAGTGGTTTATTGATGAATGTGGGGGAAATAAGAAGTGGTGAGTGTACAGCTCCCCAGGAGACCCAGGCTGGAAGCAGCAGGCTCAGGACCTGAGATGTGAAGTTCCCCAGCACTTGAGCAGCCCTTAAGGCCAGACCTCCAGGCTGACCAGTGCCTTCCAGAGTCCCCCAGATGAAATCCATGTTCTGCTGTATTTAGTGCAAGTGCACTAAAGCCCCAACTTACAGTGCCTGACTGCTGCTTCTGGAGGTTTATTAAGATCTTTTAAAGAATTTGTAGTTACGTCTTTAATGACCTTTCCCAGTTCATTGTTGATTAATTTCTAGGCTTGCAAACTGGGAGGATGAGGGCCAACAGTGCATTTTCTGCCAGGCCTGGCCTTGCAGGACTAGTTGGGTATCTAGCACATCGTGTCTGTTCGCATTTTCCACCGAATTTTTCTTCCCTCCTTGTTGGGCAGACGATGCCAGTGTTTAATCTGATCTTACTTAGATTTCCCCCCCCCTCCCCCCCCGTCATTGGAAGGGGGTGTGTGGGAAGTTATTTATCCTTGGGAGGAAGTTTACCTTCACATTTAACCCTGGTCGTTGAGTTCAGTGGCTCTTTAACTGTGTTATTCAATTTACTAGTTGGACTGAGTGTTACATTTAGCAAGGTAACATCTGAAGAATGTTGTTTAAAATAAAGAACAGCTGGCAAGGGCTATGCAGTTGGTTGCTTTTGGCCAAAGTCTGTTGACATAGGTGATGTTGTTTGCACAGAAAGGAAGTTTAAAAGGCAAATCAGAATTCCAAGACTTTAATAATCTATGAAGTCTCATGTGGGACTATGGGGGCATTTTGCTCCTTCTTGTGTGATTAGAGAAAGTCAGAAGTAATGTCTGTGTGGGTATTTTTTAAGCTGGTACTACATGGCAGAAAAGCAAATATCATTCTGCCTTGATCTTTAGGCTGTGATGCATTGGCATTGAGCCAGAGCCAGTCCTGCCAAAATAACCTGGCTGGGACACCAAAGACAAGGCCCGTGGCATATCTGGAAACAAGGAGTAGCTCAGAGTCAGGATGATTGAATGGTGAGGACTATGTGATTGCAGGCGTCTTGGCAGTGACTTATAGTTCCTGTGTCGTCTGTGCTCTTACTGCTTTCTATTTTCTGCTTTTCTTCTGCATTTTTGGCTAATAAGTTGGGGAGACTGAGGTAGACTTGGCGAGATGGACTGAGGAACTTATCTTTGACCAGACACTGGGCAGACAGATTGAGAAAGCTGCAAGCCTGAGAGCAGGAGAGCTCCTAGGAAAAGTTTTGTCCAGCCATTTAGGCTTCTTCTGATGATATATCTGCTCTAACTCTGCCCTGGCTTGGGTGTAAAACTGCCCTAGGTTTGGTGATCCTGGACAACTCTTTATACACTTCCTAAGCTCTGAGTTGCAAAAGTGATATTGCAGCACGGGAACTGCATGATGGAGGTTTGTTTGTGCACCTTATCTAATGAGGTCCATGGGTGACAGTTGAATTAAATCACAAGCCTGGGGAAATAACAATGTAATGGCTGCCTGCAACCAACATCTTAGGTTCATTTAAAATTTTCTCCTAAGATAATCAGTGTTTATTAAAAAAAGACATAGGTAGCTGGCCCTAAGACCTTGGGATTGTGGCAGTGTGTGCTGTGCCATATCCACAACACTTCTCTGTGGCTTTGCTGGGGCAGTGGGGTACAGTATATGCTGTTGAGATATATTAAAAAAAAAAATCTCTGTGGTTATGTTCTTCTCATCAGATGGGCTTAGAGACATATAATATAGGGCAATAACAATCCTCTGGTCATGATTAACTATCAGCAGTCTTGAAGAAACGCTTGGTTGGCATCTGTGCAGGTTTCTGCAGATCAGCCAGATCATCTGATACTCAGTTGCAAACTAAAGGAAACCAGTCCTCAAATGCTATGCTGCTTATTGATCTAGTACATTTGTTGGTCCTGAAATACAAAAGCAAGGAAGAAATGAGGAAATTCAAGAGCTAATCTCCAAGGATGTGTTTGATGCCAGCCGTGTGTCTCATTCATGCTGTGGTGAACACAAGGCAGAGGCAGTCACATGCTGGTGACATCTGACATAATGCCACTCTTTCCCCAGGAGAGAGAGAGGAAAGCTCTGGTATTTTTAAAGAAAGTGCATTTTTACAGTTTAGTGCCTTCCATTTTTGCCATGAAGATCACTGGTAGAAGGATTTTTTTAGAGCTGTTCCTTTTGTCACATCAGAACTGTGTTCACAGAGCATACAATGTTGCTGAACCCCACAAGTTGAAGGAGTCTTGAGTATTACTTTCTCTTTTTTTCTGTTTTATCATAACCTTCATGTAATTGGAAATGTGTTTCTGTATTTTCTCAACTATGTAAGAATATGTATTTGTCACAAAATCCCATTAACACAAGTACTGCTTCTTTCCAGTTTAATAGGCACTGCCAGCAAACTTCCAATTTGAGTTGTTACTTTTCTATTCTTGTGAATTAACTAAAATAGACGAGTTAGCATAATAACTGAATTAGTTATGGTCAATTTATCTAATACCAAAACGAGGTCTGCAATGCTGCAGCTGCTTTGCAGCAAGAACACCAGGAAATTTTATTGGTGTGTGTTTTGCAACACACGTCCTAACATCAATATATTTATTTCTCATTAACTTTATGGAATTACTTAAATCTGGATGGTATGTGTAACAACAGATCCCACCTTTCTTCAGAGTTTAACGAAAGGGAAGGAAGTCAGTCTGAAAAACTCAGTCCAAACTACTTTTTTGCTCTTGAAGTTTGGTCCAAGGACTTAAAACATGACCAGAATGAAAATGAATAGTGTCAACCTCTGTGCTGAGCAACCCTTTCCTGTGCCTTCCACAGTTATTCTGGTATCATTCTCAGGTATGATTTGATATACTGTAAAGGGAGAAAGCAACACACTCCATTGATTTTTATCATTCTGGGGTAATTTGATGTAGTAGGAGCTGCATGTTGATCCACTGATGACAAAGAGGGGAATTAATCAACAGACATTACGTCCTTAAACATTATGACAAGTGAAGGGAGAACTTGTAGAGTAAAGTCAAGAGTTCTCTTTTTCATTGTTTTTGATTTGTGTTAATTCAGGCTTCCTGTGGTTGCTCATTTCAGAATAAAACAAACATTGTAAGTGAAATTAGTTTGCACTAAGAACATGCAACCCTGAAAATCTATTTTGTGAGTATTGCAAACAAATATTCCTCTTAACACCAATCTACATGAGCAAGTAGTATTTACCAACAAGGAGCTCTGATTTTTCAGTTAATTTAATCCCAGAAAGCAGGCTGATTTTGTCCATTTCTGTGTTTGCATTCATGGGGACCTCACTGAGCAGCACAAAAGAGACCATAGGGTGCAGTCACTGTTGAAATGAAGAGCTGGTGATCTCTACTGCCTTTTAGTTTGAGTTTCCAGGAATTCAGGGAAGAGACATCTGTGGCAGAATATTATGAATGAAAAGAAAACACACTGAAAATAAATGGGCCAGCTTGAAGCAAGGGTGAGCATGAAAGCACTGACCTGTGCATCAGCCACGGTGATGCTGCAGAGAGCAGGGACTGTGTGGTACTGAGCAGCTGGTGCTGGACAGCAGGAGATGTGATGCTGTACTTCAGTTCTGCAGTTGCCCCTATCACCAGCTGATCCAGTTGCAAAACCACAGTGTTTCAACTGCTTGATGCTGTAAAGTGAGTATCCATCCAAAGTCCTTATTTCCTTCAGGTCTGTGAGGTTTATGCAACTCATGTTTTTGAGGCACTGTAAAAACTGTAATCTACTATTTCTGTGTAGGTAATGCATAGCTCTGTGAAGCACTATTCAGTTTGCCATTTACTAAGTCTTGTGGGAAAATAATGGTATTTTTAGATACTCAAAGACTTTGAGGCTAGACCCTGCTTTCTTCAAAGCCTGTTGAAAAATGAGCAAGATGGGGCAATCAGCTAGGGGGCAGCAGGCAGGAGGAGAGAGGTAATTTTGCTGGTTTTGTGTGGGTTATTTTAATAAGAGAGCAGTGATTCAACATGACCTAGAATCACAGAACATAAAAAACAGATCAAGAAATCTTTCACTGGCTGGGTTATGTTGCTTTTGTTGCATTCTTTAGCTGTGTGTTTGTATGAAGATCTTGAATTGAGAAATTCGGTTTGACTGGCGCTTTTCAGTGGTGTCACTCAGAAGGGACAGGATGAGAAATTCTGAAATGTTGTGAAGCACAACAGCCTTCATCTAGGAATTTGCTCTGCTGTGAGGGTGGTGACATTGAAATTGCTGGGCAGAGTCCCGTTTGTCTCAGTGGCTTCTTAGTTTCTCATGTGATTTACATATGGAATCTCAGTGTAAGTGAAATACAGTCCTCCTTTAATTTTCTATCCTTTTGGTGCCATGGCAAGTCTTTAAAATGTCGTGATGAAAAACAAGCCCAGCAGTGCTGAAGAGAATTCATGTCTTTAGTTTGTGCTGCTCAGTTTCCAGGGGTTTCCAAGCACATGTGTTCCTATAAGAGGAATACCTATATCTAGCTAGCTATCTAAAAATACCTATCATTATACATGTATATGTACATACATATAATTTGAAGAAGAATCAAGAACTAAAAGTAGTTGTCCTTTCACATACCAAGACCCTAAAAACTGTGTAGCCTTGCAGGTGTGTGGTGGGTGCACAGGAGGGTAAGGGGAGGTGCTAGAGCCTCATGCTTCAGAGACTTTGCTGTGTCTGGCCCTCAGGGAAGGCTGAAACTGCATTGCGATGGACAGAGTGCATTTCATTAAGTCCTGCATTGGTGCTGCTTGTGAATTCTTGACGTGGACTTGTCTGAAAGCAAGTTTGGGGACCTTCTCGAAGAGCAGAGAGGAGAACCACTAGGTATCCATGCTTGGCTGAATCATACTATCAGCACATTCTCCCCTTTTTGGGAAAGGAGGAGAAGGTGAAGGAAGGACTAATGGACAGGGGACCTGTAACCATGTGAGTGTTTATTGCCTGTTTTGGTTGGTTTCATGTTTCCATGGCAACATACCCTCTGTGGTTTGAGATCCAGTGAAATGATACCTGTTGTGTCCATGAAGGGCTGAACAAAAAAAAAAATTCATGAAGCAGGTAAAAAATAGCTTAGCTTGGGGCACAGTTGGTTCTGGAGCTAGATTAACCTGATAGACATATGACTTCTTGTGGAGACAAAGACCTGGGGAGTAACTGAAGCGTGCTACGATTAGGTCTTGGTTCAAGTGACACAAGAGAGAAAATGCAGAGGTAAACAACCTCACTGAACTTATTTTTGTAGTGAATTAATGAAAGTGCCATTTTTAAGGCAGACTATGAAGTGAACTGTGATGATTGAGCGCTATGAATGAAGCACTTCTTGGGGATGAGGGTAATGTTTCAAGGTAGACAATACAGAGAAAATGGACCTAATACTTTGGGCTTGTGCCTTCCTTTTCCAACTGGTTGTCTTTTTTTCCTGCTACTATCAGTTGGTCTGTTAAAGGTACTGTTCTTACTATTGGGCAGAAGCTGGACACCTCAGTACACAGTCCTGAGTTCACACTGCATGAACAGCTACTCAGCACCCATTAATTCACTTAAACAAGCTGAATTTTCAAAATTGCATGGCTCTCAACACTTCCCAGATCTCTGCTGGCTCTCTGTTAATCAGGATTTTTTGAAAACAGAACTCTCTGTTAAATAGGCTAAATGCCTAAATAGGCATTTATCTCCTCTGAGAATGTGTTCTGAAATGGTTTTCCCCCCACAGATATGGGAGGAAGTAAAAACCATGTGCTTGCAATGGCTCAGAGTGGGATGAGCTGTTGGGAACTGAGCTCTCCAGTCTCTGGACTGTGGGACTCTGAACAAGAAGGTGAGCCATGAGCCCAGTATCACAAACCCAAGCAGTAGTAAAATTCCCTCTCTGTAAAAGAGAGCTTTGGAGTGTGGTTGAAACCATTGCTGCCTCCTGCAGCAGAGGTCTTCTGTTGTTGGATCAGTCTCTGCACTGAGTTTTGTTCCATGCCGGTCTCTGTGCCACCTACACCACTAAACATGAGCATCTCTCAGTGCTGGAATGAATGCTGTGCATTCTCCACATTGCTTGTAATAACATGTTTTTATAATATTGGACAAGGCCCCTCATGACCCGCTTCTGCAAGTGGCTGGGACCACCCTGTGATGTGTTCGGTTGATGTCAGCTCCCTGAAAGTGCCCAGAGGTCACCTTCCCAATGAGCCTCTCTGGTCCTATTTCTGACCCATCTGCCTTGTTTTTCCATCCTGAAAGATCATGGATTTTGTGTATGAAGTCCCTTGCCTATTGTTGCTCTGCATTCCCAAATACTGAGCTGGCAGACTGCGTGTTCCCCGAAATATTAATCCTTAAATCCCTCCTTATACCACTAAGTCTGAAGCAATTACAATCTTTTCCCCTCCTCTGCTAATTATATTCATTTGGAAGCAGACGTAGCTTTCTCAAAGGACCATCCTTTTAATTTCCCTTCCACGTGTAGCAATTAGCTGGGGGTTGTTGCTGGCTTGAACAGTGAGTGCTCTGAAGGGATTGGAGTGTTAAATACAATGAGGCAGTTGTAGGGCCCTAATGGGTGAACATGGGATGTTGTCAGCCAGGGCTTGACATAAACGGTTTATTGACGGCTAAGAGAGGCCTGGGGAAGCCCAAGTCCTAGGGCACACATTGGTGGCATCCCACTTAAAATAAGCTTTTAAAGAAAAGATTAATGTTTTTGTTTTGGTTTGGCTTTCCTTGCTCCCACACTATAGGAGACACCAATCCTAAATTGCCCTGGGGAGACAAGTGTGTGGGGTTTTTTTCAGGGCTGTACAGAGAATTCGGATGGTGTAAGTAATTTTTGTATTGTCTGGACTACTCGTTTTTCATCATAACATGTACATCTATAGCCTTTTTAGTGCCCTTTTTTTTTTTTAAGTCTTTATCACTTGGCAGGGATGTAAAAAGTTAATAACAGATTTATAATTTTATTAGCATTTATGCTGTAAATGCTAGAGAGTTCCCCAACCCAAATTTAATGCATCCTTAAAGTCCTTTTTATTAGCTTGTTAATTCCCAGCAGTACCATTTTATGGAAATGCGAATTACATGGGTTTTTTTTCTAGAGAAGAAACAGTGGTTTAGATCCAGATGATGAAAACAGGGAGGTTTTTTGTTTGACCTTTTTTTTTTTTTTTTAAAACAGGGGGAGGGGATGATTTTTCATTTTTATTTCCCCAAAAGTGACTGTTTTATTGTAGCGTTAGAATTACTTTTGACAGATGTGAGTGACAACACCAGGTGACAAGGAGTGGGTGCCTGGTGTCATCCTTTTCAGCAGAGAAACATGGCTGAGTACCGGGCAGGTGTGAACACAGTGCGTGTGTAGTGGGAGCCAATGACAAAAAGCCTCTTGGTGACCCAAACCTGCTCGTTCCCTTCTGTTTTCAGTCAGACTTGGCCCAGTTCACACATGGGTTGGATAGGTTTTCCTTTTTTCATAGGTCTGTCTGTCAGGGATATGCTTATTTTAAGAGATACTTTGACCATGACTTTTTCACACTATGAGCCTAGGGGATTTATTTTTAAAATAAACATTTTCTCATTCCATTGATAAGGTGAAATATAAATTACTTTGGGGGAGTAGCTGTGCATATATTTCAATCTATTCAAACTGTGGGATTATACCCATGTTATTTTTATTATTCCTTCAGATAATGGACAGTGTGGTGTAAATTAAAGGTGCGTGGTAGCTGTTGAAACCTATGTAAGCCCTCTGCATTGCTTATGTAGTCATCCATCTGTACTTCCACGTGGGAGCAACAGAATTTCTGTGGTTATTGTTCTGTTTTGTACATAGCAGGAGCTGGCAGCAGACGTGTGCAGTAAAATACATTTCAAGCATTTCCTGTATCACTAATTGTAATTTCCAAGGCTCCCTCTGTGACAGAGCGAACAAAAGGGAGCTTTGAGAAAAACTATCATTAGCCTCGTGGATCAATATGGTTTAGGAAATACAAAACAACTTCAGTTGTTTAAAAACAGGAAGTGCCAGAGGGGGTTCCTACCACCCTGCTGAAAACAAATCACAGCATTGATCTGTCTGCAGTGTAACTGCAAAATTTGCAGAAAACAGGTGAACCAGCTGGGAATATAAATAGAGCCTCTCTGCAAGCTGTACCTGCGTCGTTTTTGCCCTCCTGGGCAACCCACAACGGGTCATCTGTAAGTGAGATAGTTGCTTACTTTGGGGGCAGTAGGAAGAGAGTTAATGCCAACCAGTGGATGCCTCTCACAGCGTAACATTGTTGTATTTCTCTTTTTATTAATGGTTTCTTTTAATCTCTCTGCCCCTCTCTCAGATCAGAAGAGTTTCTCAGGTAAGTCAAAAGCCTATTTCAGGAAATTCACCTACAAACACAGCACAGGTCATGAAAAGAGAGAAACCCAAACTGAAATGACAGTGGTAGCCTAGCCCTAGGTCAAGTAAAATGCTGAGAAACAAGAGGACACCTGACCTTCTGAATGTTTAAAATCCATGGAGCAGTTGTATGAAGCTCAGTAAAATGTTCCTCAGGTGATTTTTCTTTGGGGTTTCTGAAATAAAAAGCCTTTCATTTCTTATTTACTCTTCAAGGTTAAACTTTTACATCCTGCTGTGAAAGAAATTTCCCCTTCTCTCCTTGCAAACCTGCCTTCAAAATGTCTGTGGGCTTTGGTGATGTCAGCCAGCACATTCTCAACACTTCGATAGGAGGAAGAGTTTAGAAATTTGGTGTTATTCTGAAGCATGACCGTTCATGTGTGGCAAAGCAGCAGAAGGCCCACAGGAGTTGTCCTGTGAAGCCGTGTGTGGTACCCAGATATGCACTTTGCTATTAACAATTGTTGTGTGAACTCTTTATGCACAGTGAGGTAGGAGCCTTCCAAAGATCACAGATATGTCATTCACTGGGCTTTTCGGGGATTAAGGTCTGTAGACTTGCTTTCTGGTATTTATTAATGAATGATTTATGAAGGCAAGTGCTTAGTCCTCCACTGTTAACTCCAGATTGTATTACATTCCTTCCCAGCCCACGGGGATAGTTTTCAGGAAAAAGACAGCGAGGATAGGACAGCAGCAGCTCTGATTTTTGCTGCATGAATTTTGCTTGTGAGAATGAATGTGGGTAGCTGTAGAAATTTGAATCACCTGGTGAGTACTGGGTCCTGTCTTTTCTTGACCATAACCCACTGCAACTAAAGTTTCTTTCCCAAGTGTCACGTTACTTCCAGGCAAGGAGGAATTTTTGAGTGTTTGACTCGTTCTATTTCTATCTCAACTTGCCAGTACTGAATCTGCTACTTATTTTAACTGGTATTTTAGCTTGCCAGTAGAATCCCAAATTAAAACATCAGGGTGATGAAAGTCATCTTTGTCTTGACCAAGAAGGAAACTGTGGCATCCCAGGACTAAAAAAGTAAATTTCTGTGGGCTGAGCACATGTCTGAGAGTTTGTTTACTGAAGCAGTGGCTGGCCAGCCCACTGAACACAGGATTCCTCCCAGTCTGGCAATTCAAAGTCAAATCAGCTTAGGGGAAAACTATCCTTGTTCAACTGTAACTCCAACTTGGAAAATTTTGTTTGAAGGATAGTGATTAATGATTTTCAGTGAGTATTAAATCAATAAAAAATTACTATAAAACCTCGATAAAATCTTTAAAACAAAAGAATTGGAATCTAAATAAGCCTGTATTCAAAAACTAGAGAGGTTTTCAATTAGGTTTTAAGAGATGCTGAAATATAATTTTGCTTAAGTACTAAGATAACGTGCCAAGATTCCTGTCTTACAAATAGATACCTCTAAGGGTGATTTAATCCCAGTAGGAAAAATCATTTGTGGCTGAACTGCCATCAGCTGTGCCATCCTCTCTTCTAGGCTGTTGGCAAAACTGACTGGTGACACTGTGTTACACATTGGGATGGCTACAAATGCATAGAAGGAATCCCACTCTTCCTGTTACTGAGACCTCTGAGTGTGTATTATTTTTTAAGAATCACTAGCCTAAAGACACACAAGCAAGCGTGACTGTCTAATCCCTAATTAACCTCTTTGCTGAAGGCTTTATAGAGATTATAATAATATATTAGAGGGTTTCTGTGGTTTCTCAAGGCATGCTTCAATATCAGAATCTGCTGTTATGTGTTCAGTGAGCTCACTGGCATTTGTGCAGTAGATAATAGCTGAGGGAAATGGCCTTTGTCAGTTTAGTACCATTCACTGGAAGCTGCCAGGGTTTACATCTGAAGACATCTTACACAAGAGTTTCTTTAAATGATTTTTTTTTTTTGGTCTTGTGTGCTCAGTCCATGCTGTCAAGCGCATTCCTAAATGCTACAGTGTGGTATTTCAAGACAAGTCAGACTTCTCTGAGTCTCTGAAAGCTCAACAGTTAAGTTTTACATGCCATTAGTGAAGGTACTGTATGTCAGGTAGGACTTCTATAAAAATCAGTGATATCCCAAAGATCTGGGCTTTTGAAAATACTTGAGGTAAGGATATCTCATCTTGAATATTCAGTTTTCATAGGGTTGTTCTGAAACTTTCTAACTTTTCTTTGTTCATGAAGGGCTATGTAGTAAATGATTTCTTAATTTTTTTTCCTTTCTTACTTTGAAATGTGTCCCCTTTTCTCAGTTTGACCATGGTTTTGCAGAAGAAACCACTAAAAGGCAAAACCAACCCTATGTCTTATACTCTTTTTTATGCCTTTGTAGTTAGTTATTTACTACTGGAGACAGAGGAAGATATTTTGGTTATATACCCATATTTTCCACAGTAAACTTGATGGAGGAAAACAAACCCTAAACTTGAAAGTGCCTAATGAAAATTCTTAATTTGAGTAAATATGCGTACAGTTTTATTTGAAAAGGAAAGCTTTGTTTTCAATAAATAACCTCTTTTAATAGTTGTACCTAAACCACAGATGTGTGAAAGGATACTTTTAGCATCCGTCCTTGGATCAAAACAAGGCACCTGAGATGCAGAGCTGTTTTTCATGGGCCATAACACAAAGTGCATCTGGGGATCTGGACCTAAATGTACCCCTAGTTTAAGGCGTGTTGCAGTGATTTTGAAGTTGGTGGAATTACTCACATGCTTTAGTGTAAGCACATGCTGGAACACCTTGCTGTCCTGAGGGGTCAACAACTGAGTCTGAGACCTGCCCAGCTTTATATTTTCATTGGAGCAGCTGAATTCTTCAAACTGAGCCGTCCCTGTTTCTAGTGCCTGTGATGCAAAAATACAATGTTGCAGAGAGGAAATAATAGGCCAAATTAAATCTTTAGAGGCTCCTCTGCAGCTGGGAGGGTGGCAGATATTCCTATTGGCATGCTGATTATTGTAGCAGGGCACTGGAAGAGACAGGCGGTCCTGGTATTATCAGTGATGGCAGAGCATAATCTGAAATATTCAAAGAACAGCTGTGGTGTTTTGGCTGTTGCAATCTTGATTGTGTCAGCATAGATAGATTTCTTTCTATTTTTCCCAGAGAACATAATAGTCAAATGAAACATGGCTAACTGCAGCCTTGGGGCTGAGCCGGTGTTCTCCACCTGAGATGTGATTGCGATTTTTGACAGGAAGACTAATGTGTGTTTTATTGTTGTGTATTTAAATTTGATTTGGAGGTAGAGGGAGAGAACATTTTATTAAAAAGAGAAGGAAAATAACTTGTTAAAATATTTCCTGTTGCTCCTCAGGCGGACTATGGAAGAGAAGACAGGGAGATCATGCAGTGCTTTTCTTTTTGAGGGGGTGCGGGCACCACAGAAGTGCTTCTGTAAGAATTCCAATCCAGTATAGATGTTGATTAAGCAAGATGATATAAGTAATGGCTTAAACCCATCCTGGTTCAGCAATTCAGTGAAGGTATGAATAAGCACTGTCTAAATATTTTACTTCAAAAGCTTCAAATCCTGGCATTCCCCTAACTAAGCACGGTGAAAGGGTGTGTGCCATGCTGATCACTTGCATGTGAGCTTTGTGACACCAACTCGTGTTCAGCAGCAACTGGGTTGAAAACCTTCCCCTTTGAGCTCCCACTTGCTGAACACACCTGCCCTCCTTCGTTGGCAAAGGGAGCTTAAGGTGCTCTGGGTGTAAGAGGGTGGCACACTTTCCTTCTGACTCTGCCTGACCTCTGGCACAATATACTTTTGTGGCTCTGTTCTCCTGTGTGATGTGGTTTGTCCATGTGAAGTTCGTTGAGTCTTATTTTTCACAGACTGAGCAGAGGGAGGTTATTTCTCTGATGGAGCCTGAAAGGTCCAAGACATGTGATGTTGCCACCATCCAGTGTAGTTGTACCCAGAGCTGAGCTCCTGAATCAGCTGAGAAAATTCATGGGGGTTTTGGGAAACAGCTTTTGAATTTGCTAATAGTTCTTTCCTTCTGGAAAGCATCTGGCTTTGGAGAGAAAAATGGGGTTTAGGGCCTTATATTCTGAAATAAGGACTTTACATCAAAGTTACATATGTAAGGTATGCAGTGTGTAGGAACCTGTAAACAGCTCAGGATCCCTCTAGAATGGGATTTAAAAATTGTGATCTGTCATCTTAGAAGCCTGTGTGCATTCTGTGAGAAGGTCCGTAAAACACGAGGAAGAAAAAAGGTTTACTGTTAAGACATACATTTTCTATGTGCGGTTGCAAGCTTTCACTGTCAAATTTCTGGAGCCCATAGACTGAAAAAGATTGAATCTATTCTTTTGGCAGCTCTGTCTTATATTGCAAACCCTTGTGAGGGCCCTGGGCATGGAGGGGGAAAAAAAAATTATACAGTAAGAGGAAACAATGGGCAAAGTGATTACAGCTTCACAGTTTTGTTTGTATATGGTTGGGAACAGGCTGTCTTTGCTTTGGAGGAGATACGTTTTCAGGAGCTGAACATACGTGGCGCCAGCCAAAATCATGGGAGCATTTTTACTTTTAAGTATGTGGAACCATCTGTAGGTCCAGTAAAAAATAAAATAAAAATCCTGTGTGACTTGACAAGATGGGAGCCAGTTTAAATGATGGATGAGCCAAATGTAGATGGAATTTCAGCAATTTACAGCTCAGTTCATCTGCCACTTGAAACTCTCAGATCTGTAAGAAGCACTGTCATTCTGCTGGCTTGGTGAGCTGCAAGAGTGCAGGTGACTTGCCTGCTCTTTTTCTGGTCTTGGTGTCCTAGAATTCTTCTTGAAGAGGAGTTGTGAACTTTTCAAACTTTCTTCCCTCTCCCTCTCCCTCTCTTCCCCCCCACCTCTGCCACCCAGGGAGGCTTGATGGGGGTGGGCAGGAGGGGATTGTACTGGTACTTGCCATTTCTATTTCACTTTCTCAGATTTTCTCAGCCCTCAAGGCAGGATGACCTTTAGCAGCCTCAAAATGAAGGAGTGTTGAGTGATTTTTCATTTTATGAGATATATAATACAGGTGGTTAATAAATTAAATCCTTTAATGGGCAGAGAACTCACCCAGATGTCGGGCAAGTGAAGAGCATGTTCCTAGTTGAGAACTGCCCTGTGTAGCTTGCCATGACTGTCAGCTTCTCTCTGTGTCTTTGTGTCCATGTACTGTGGGGGAGCCAGTGGTCAAGGATGATAAAATAAAATAGTTTCACTGCTGAAAATCATAAGGAGAGGAGAAATGAGTGTAAACAACCCTGCAGGTTGTTCCTGTCTGTACCGTGTGGTCCTCAGTCCTACCTTCCTGGTGAGGTTCAGTTGCTACATTCAGAGAGAGGGTGGGAACAGCTGTGAGAGCGAAGGATAACAGTAGCATAAGCCTGGTGGTAAACTGCATTGATGTTTGTGAGTGTATTCAGAATGAAAAGTGAGATTTGATCCAACTCTCTGAAGATTTGTGTATTCATTATTTCAACCGTTGTAAAATCCTTCGATTCCTCTGTAGATCCTCCTGGACTTACATTCATGTTACCTGGCGTGAACTGTAGGATTTTTCACCTAAAAAACCCCTATCAACAGTGGAAAGGTTCATGGGTAACTAAAGGGATTTAGCTACTTAGCTGCTCTGAAGCCACCAGGGAGTCCCATGGGTGTACAGCCTTAGGTTAACTTTCTGAAGCCTGGCTGGGAGCTGTCACTCTCCCTAGACCTGGAGATATCAGAGAGATGCCATCTGACAGGCCCTGAAATGAGTGGTTAACAATCTAATTATTAGAACTACTTAGTCACCAGTTTTTAGGGGAAAATAAGTACTAGGATTATTACTGCATATGGGAAAAGGGGTATCCCAGATATAGTGGGCTTGCAGATAAAATGGGTTGAAAAAGAAAAACAACTCCATGCTGCGTTCAGTCTTGGTGCTGAGCTGGATCTGACTGCTCTATATGCACTGACTTCAAGCTGCCTGTCTCCCCTCTGCTGCATTGCCTGCAGTTGTCTCAGCTTCTGGCAAAGCCTGTTGAAGTTGGTGTGACTTTTCCCCGAAAAAACTATAAGTACCTTATTAACTCAACTGGGGTCTGATGTAATTTCTGTAAAATATGGGGATGTTGATTTGATGGTGTGGCAAATGCTCTCCCTAAATGCCTGTTGTTTGAAAGCTGGTGCTTTTATTCTTCCCTCCCTTTTTTTTTTTTTTTTTTTTTTANTTTTTTTTTTTTTTTTGGAAATGATTATGGGTTTCTTTTATTCAGGCTGTTGTTGGTGTGGTGTGCTATACTGCTTGGTAGAAGTCTGTCACAATGAAAACTTCTCTGTAGGGTGTCCCCTGCATTCAGTGTTTCACTTCCATAATAGTGATTAATGATAGCACAACGTTAAATTAGTATTAGGCTTTTTAGCAGAGCTGGTTGAGTGCAAAAGCATTTAAAGGTGTATCATCATTCAAAAATCAAATTTAGGGTTGTAAATTGAACTTAGACTGTTTTAGGAGCTACATGCAATCTGGTAATTTCCCTCCATTTGCTGTCATGGTGTCTCCATGCTCATTGCAGCACCTACTGTTGGGGTTGAGGGCTGGTAGGACACCATTTGGTCCTGGAGAGGCTGGTTCAGCATGAATAGCAGAGGAGAGTCTTCCCTTCAGAAGTATATAAAGAAAAACACCAGGAAAATATCTGGGTTTCCCCCCTTTCCTTATTTCCCCATATCTTACCTTGGGAGACTGCAGGCTCTTAAATGATTGTGGGCTGTAATTGGAAATCGAGTCCCTTCCTTTTAAAATCTTTTCATAAGACTCTCTCCTACTTCATTAAATCATTAAATGAGTTTAGCAGGTATTAGTTTTGAGCTTTATTAATTGTGACTTGTTTTTCATTATGAGATAATTGTCAGTCACGAAACATAACTGCTGTAAGTTATCTAAGCAGACAAAAGTTTCCAGGAGGCAGGGAGAAAAATATGAAAAGGTCGCTTGTATTAAAACTTAGTGAAATAAATCCTTGCTAGAGGTATTTAAGTGTTCTTGAAGATACCTTGTCTGGGATGGAAAACCAGCAGCTTAAAAACTTGAGGACCTCTGGCAGGAATTTGGTGAAGAACATGATACATTTATGGTTTGAATTGGGTTTCAATATACCCAGTCCTACCCTCAACAGAAAATATTTCCAATTTCTAAGCATTCTTGGTTAGGTTGATTTACAAGCATGGCAGAGCTACCGAGCTTCTTGAAGGCTTGGAGTGTACTGGAAACTGCCAGGGAGATTCAGTTCACTTTGAGGCCTGGGGTTGCTTGCAGCCAGAATTGCTCTTTATTTTCACACGCTAGGCAAATTCTTTGTCTTCTGTGGGTCCCTCTAAGTGTGTCAAAGTGCCCCCCATGTTGAGGGGTATGACAAGAATTATGAGTGGGTGCCCCACGGGCTCAGAGGTTCAGCAGTCCCTACAGTGACAAAAGAGAGACTGGTACTGAAGAGCGCCAGGCCTGCCTGCTCTGCGTTGACAAGAGCAGTGCAATTTATCTTGAGGTTTTTTTCAGGAACTTCTGGGAAACAAACTGTGCATAATTTTAAAGATGCTTTCATGAAACAATTAGGCTGCATTAAATTATTTCTACTTTAGTGTGTAGCACAGGCAAACCTTGATGCACAGCTCCAGGGACTGAAGAACAAATCCAAGCTGCAAACCCTGTTTGGAACTAACGCCTGGTAAATACAGTTTAAAGGGTTTTTTTTGATTCTCAGTTATTAATCTAAATGTAACTCATCCTTCCACTCAGAAGAAATTACAGTTGTAATGCCAACATTTGCAAGCAGTAGTGAGTGATACTAGTAGCTTCTGAACACCCATTCTTTACTGAAAATAGATTTGCCACTGCCAAGCGATAAGATAAAATCTCTTCTGCAGATGATGGCTTCTGGAACATAAAAAAATATAGTTTCTGAGAATCTTGAGAGTAAAAGATATGTGGTCTTTTAGGGGCTGTGTCTTAGAAACCACAGTGCTGCTGTGATTCCAGTAGCCTGGCATTTCATCTGTTGTTTAATGGGCTAACAGAGTAAAATATTACCCTGTAATGATTCTTGAATGTGTGTGGGTTTCTTTATAGCCTTTCATGGAGCTGCAGGCTTCAATTTTGTCCTGAAGAAGCTCCTGATATAAATTGGTAATAGATCAGTAAATCAGATAAGACCTGCTGGGTGGGGGGAGCAGAGAGCTGGAGCAGAGGAGAGACGAGCAGCCACCAGTGATGGCAGCTTGTCTGGCTGAGCCCCTGCAGCCTTGCTGCTGCTCTTTGCCTTCTCTTCCCTCCTCGGTGCTGGGAGTCTGTCACCCGGTGGGCCACAGGGAGCTTCTTGACTCTTCAGTGAGGCTGGAGTAGACAAATGCATCATCTCTAAACTGGGTAGCTCAGACTCATTCTTTGAAGCACTCACAGGGGGATTCACCGGGTAAACTCTTTATCTTCTGTTCTTTACTTCATTATTGGAAATGGTTCATTCAGGTGCTGCTACTGCAAATGTAATCTGAGGGAAAAGCTTTTATAGAGAGTGAATTTCAGAATTGGAGCCTAATCCTGTGTGTGGCAGGACCTTGCTGTAAAACATTCAGCACGTTGTGTTGGAATGGATGTGAAAGCAAAGAAATTCCCTGTAATAGCCACTATTAATATGAAGGCAATGTAGGATAGTAAGCTGAAAGCCAGGCATGAGCTCCTGCAAAGAAAGGCGGTGTTATATTTGGTGTTACAAAGAGAGTATCTCATGAGAGGGTGTGAGTTGTCTGTTGGCTGTAACATTGCACCCAGTTTTGGACTGAACAAAAAGAGGAGAAGAAGGATGAAAAGTTTGGAGTAGAAGAGATTTGGGACAGAGCAAGATTGCTAGTATAACATGTAAAAACTGCTGCAGAGAAGGACATTTAATGAGCCATGGTCTTAAATACCAGCCAGAAGGACAGAAGGCAGGAATTAGAGGGTATCTTTGTAACACTGAGGATGGCGAAGCATTGCAATAGATAAACTGGAGAGATTGTGGGATCTTCATCACTGGAAGCTGTTCGTAACAAAAATTGTTTAAATAGGGCTGTGTGTTTTGTCTCAGAGATACAGGATGTCTGTGACAGAAACCTGTAAAGGTGAAGTGGGATTAGGTCTGGCTATGTGTAACCTGAGTTACATGAGTTAGAAAAGACGGCCTCTGACTTCAGGCACACTTCACGTTCAGACGTCTATAACCATTTTAAAGTTTCCTAGGAGTAACCCCAGGTTAGTAAAATAATTTTGAGTTTCTTCTAATGTAGCATTTTTAGGAGACAGGATTTACTTCTCCTTCATCTGGTTGGGGACAGAAGCTGAGTTACTAGGTTAGGATTTTTTTAAAAAGCCTTGCTTGTAATCTGTACTCATAAGCAGATGCAGTTTGTTCTTAAAGCTGATATATATCTTTTGCTTACAACCCCAGGAAAAGAAGTAGATATTCTCCTGTGTGTACTTGGAAAGCTTCTGCCACAGATTGCGATTCACTGCACTCAGTGGAGTTTGAGATTGTGCAAAGCCAAACAGCTCTTTTATGGAGTCAACGGAAATGTTGTTTTTTAGGGCTTTTTTTATCTAGCATCTTCCTAAGCAAAGTTGTCATTTTCCTCTCTGCTTACAAACTGTACCAGAAGCTAAATGTTATGTGCTGGAGGTAATCAAAAGGCTGAACCTGATGGAGTTCCTGTCATCATCTTCAGCTCTCCCTAAAGGATGAGGGCAGCTGGAATTACCTTAGCAAAGTGAGAAGGAGCAAATACTGCGTTAGGGTTATAGTCCAAAAGATCTATGCACCTTGGCAGGCAGATTTGTTTATGATCACCTTGCAGGAGCACCAAGTGAGTGATCTGGCTGCAATACTAAAGCCATTAGGAAGGACGATTATTGTAATGAATGCAGGTTGACATGGAGAGCTCTCCCAGTCTCTCTGAACAACAACTGTGAGGGATCCCCCCAAAATATGTCTGCTTTTGGCTGGCTGTCAAATCCAAAATGAAACACCTGTGTGCAAGATAAATTCATGGCTATGAGTGCTAGCTAGTCATCTGTGGTCCTGACCACCTGCCAGGCTTTAGGAACCTGCATTTTTTTGTGTTTGTGTATATTTAATACCTAGTTGTGATTTGTTTGTTGAGCTTTTTTCCTGGGTCATCTGTAGTAAAGGTCAAGCAGTCTGTGAATATGTTGTTTGTGCACGAGGTGTTGTGGCAGGGAATGGGAGGTGTATTCACACTTTGCTTATTTGCCTTTAATCTAGACCCCTCTGCTAACATTTCAAGCAAGTGCCTGTGTTAGTTTTGGACTTTGCAGCTTCATTTTTTGTTTTAGTGAGCTTGGACTCCCTCTTAAAACCATTTCCTCCATAAGCACTCGGCTAACCTGGATGCCACTCCTCAACACAAAGGGGAAGATTCAAGGTCAAACTTGATGGTACTACCTCATTTTCTCTTAGTTCCATTAGCATTCACAGCTGAGACTCTCTTGTGCTTCAGTCTCACTGCAGAAATATATAGGCTCTCCATGAAGATAGGATTCCATATGTACCGCTTTCGGTGAAATCTGTTTATCTTCGCAGTTGGCCAAGAATAAATAAAACAGCCTTATGGTTCCCGTGAGTATACACTATATGCTTCAATTATTGGTGCATTATATTAGTAGCAGATGCTACATTCCCCCATATAAATGGGAAGAAGATTTCTGAACAGTAAAACCAAATTTTTTGCTTATGTGCCGTAATTATCACCATTCCTTCATTTCAAAGGCATCTGTCTGACGTAGCCTAATTGTGATGCGTTGCATTACCATTTGCATTACATTTTGTTCCTGAAAATAACAGTGACAGTGGTGGTTAAGGTTGCAGGAAGGTTTCTGCTCTGTTCAGGTACTTCGAACCTTGCCCTGTAGCATTTTCTTTTTAGCCTGAACTGTTTCAGGTGTGTCTTCTGGGCATGTCAAATTGCCTGTTTGCCCTCAAGAGAAGCTATCCAGGGCAAGGGCTGGACAGATGTACAGCTCTGGTATTTCCAAACATCATTTGATTTGCTTTTACTTCTCTTAAATACATTACTACTGTGAATTTTGTCTCTCTTGTAGAGTTTTGGGCAAGGGGAACCTATGGACTCGCTTGTTCTCCAACTACTCAACAGAAAGTTTACAGGGTGCAAAAAAATCCCACAAAACTGAGGTTGGAATGAGCCTTTTTGCTGATACTGGCTGCTTCCTGTAGGCTATGGTATGAAATAAAATAGACAGTTTTCAATAATATTAACAGACTTTCTCCCCGAAGGACATAAAACATACTTTACTTCAGTGTCTTGAGTCCACAGCTTCAGCGTGCAGAAATGTTGCCCCTCATCTCTTGCAAAGCCCGACTGAGAACTGCTCTGCAGTGTCATCTCCCTTTCATTGTAGGCAATGTGATAGTAACACCACAAAAGGTATTTCAGCTGTCTCAGATTCTTGTACCCGTAAAACTTTTCTAATATACTTCTAGCTTTGGCAGGCTCCTCCCTGACATGTTCTGGCCCTCAGGAGATCAGCTCTTCGTAATTTTTCAGCTTCACCTGTGTCCGCCGTGAACTCAAATGTGTTCCTTACCATTGGATTTCATTGCCTTTTGAAGCTTGAACCTTACTGGAATAGGATGGCATTTCCCCCCCTTATTTAGCACACAACTGCATCCTCCTCTGCACCTGTCCCCGCATGAGAGCTGATGTGATGGAGGCAGCTTTGCAGGGGGACAGGCGGAGAACGAGGACCTTGAGTGTGTGATAGCTGCAACCCCTCTCCAAATTGCCATGTAAATATTGTTTCCCTGAAAAACCTCTTGTGGGTTATCTTTGGAGATGTGTTTCACTCTAATTCCCTGCCCTACCTGCAGTGTTCAATCAGCATGGCTGCAGCAGGAGGCTGGCTAATAGCAGACCTTTTCGGAGACAGGCGGATAATGGGAACAGTAGCAGGCCCTGAGGTGTGTTTATACAGTCGGTCTCGCTTCCTCCATTCCTGTGATATATTAACTACTTCGGAAGTTTCCCAGCTGTTTCAGGGGATAAATAATGGCAGCGGGAGCCCATATTTAACCTCCACTGTTCAGGCTGCATGCTTTGTAGTTGTCGTCTTTTATGTGCGTGGCTATCTGGGAAAGGATGTCTTCAGACGTCCTCCTGCTCTCTCAGCTGTGCTGTTCCTGCTCTCTCAGCTGTGCTGTTCCCGCTCTCTGCCTGCTGCCGTGCACATGGAAAGGCACAGCCACTCGTGTTTGTGTCGGTGCATTTATGGATGCACCACAGTGTGGAGGCTGGCTCCCCCAGCAGCAGTCAGGGAGTTCCCAGAGGCTGTCTCAGCAGTGCCTTTGCATCCTTTGTCTCCAAGTTATTTGCTTAGATGTAGCCTGTCACTCACTTTTGTTGTCAGTTTGTTTTCCTCTAGCTCGGTGACTATCAAGTAGAGGTGATTTGAGTTGTTTTTCTTTATTTCAGGCAATGATACATAGAGATGCTTTGGATAAAAAAAGCAGTGATTGTGAGCTGTGAGATTCTCTACACCTCTTACTTCCCAAAAAGGCTCCAGTCTGGAAAACTCCTGGCCTAGCATGAAAGAATTTAAGGCATTAACTGTGACAGTGTTGCACCAGGCTGCACTGGGAGTCAAATGCAGCTATGCTGAGACATCTTGATGATCCCTACTTTAACTCAAATGTTACTTACCTGGGATTAAGTTTTCTGGTTTTAAGTGGATGGAAAAGAATGAATCAGATGTTTGGGTAGGCTGAACTCCCCTGGAGTGATAAAACCCAGTAGTGGTCACCATGGATAGCACTGTCACTGAATGGCATATGAGCACTGAATGTATTGTGGGTCTGAAGATATTAAATACTACACTATTTGGAAATAGAAAGGAAAAAAACAGGGTCTATTCTGCATTATTTTGGGCCACAAAACCATCATATATCTTAATGGACGCTAGAGCCATAAAAATAGAGGACTGCATTTGGGCACGTGGGGCTGAGTGTGTAGCTGCTGGTCTGCTGGTCTTACTGACCTCTGGCAGGGAGCTTGACCCTGTAGAAGATACTGTCATGGTATTTGGGGTGACTGCAGGGAGGTGAGGGGGTTGATGTGCACCATCAGTGCAGAACACATCTTCTGTCCTTAGCTGTTGTTCATGATCTGCAGTAATGAGTCACCTGTACAAAATCCAGGGACCAGAGAAGCAGGAGAAAGTTCTTCTCACATGACAGGAAGTCAGCTGTAGAAAAGCCACGAGTGTGGGGCAGGGAAGAACAGGCAGCATTGTTCTCCTTCACATTTACAGAAGGAAGAGGATTAGTTTGGTTACCATTCCTCTTACTATCAAATGCTGTGGTACACTAAAATAATGTAGAGATAGTCCAAGTCCTCATGGTTTTGCAGCACAGCATTTGGACAGCAACTAGTAAACAGGCAAATGAGATAGAAAAAGAAGGTGGCAAGATTGCAGCAGAGACACAAGGGCCATATATGTTTATTTTGACCATGGAGTTGGTGGCCTCAGGTACTTGTATGGCCATATAACAAACTATATCCAATAGTCATCCTAGTCTTTAGTAGCATGTGAGAGTACACAGAGAATTTGAAGTAATATTAAGGAAGATTATGTGGCTGGGCAGAGGTCTCTTGAGACCTGCCGTTTGGATTCTAGAGAGAAAAGTTTTGTGAGAGCACTTTTCTGCAAAATTCCCTGGGTTTGCTTGTCGTACTGCTTTACATGTACTTTGTTGTCCACCCAAACAGCCTCTTTCACATCAGTGCTGAGTGCCTCTGTCTCAGGCATTTCACCAAGGTGCCAGCTTCAGGAGCTGCAGGCTGAGACATTCCTACTCTTACAAAATATGCATGAACTTTAGGATCATTCAGAAGGCACAACAATCTTGCACTTTAGTTTTTGTCTGAATCTAAATTTCAAAACAGAAAGAGTTTCTTCATGTTGGTTCAAGGGTACTCACCTTTGTTACGCTCACAAAATGAAAATTCATGCTGTTCCAAAACAAATTGACTTCTGTCCTTGATACAGAGATGAGCGCGATACTGTTTTCTCATGTCTCTGACTTGGAGGTTATAGAATTATTGTTGCTGACTGTAAATTATATCCTTGATTATAAACAGTGCTGGAACATTTTGTTTAAAAGTACCAGGTTTGGGACATGAGCAGTTTATTCAAGACTAGCTTTGAAACCCTGAATCTGGTATCTGCCATATAGAAAGAGCCTTTTGCTTCATGAACTTATGGGCAAGGCAGTGAGAACTGTGATTTACTAGGAAATAATCTGAAGCAAACTGATAGTATAGAGTTTTTATGCACTCCATATTCTGCTTGTTCTCAGTCCATCTCCCCTTGGACTCTCAGCAGTATCTGGTAAGAGAAACTCGTCCCTGTGTGACTTGGGGTTAAAGGTGTGTGACCCAATCGACCAGACAATTCAGTGTGGTTGGCTTCAGGCATTGCTCCATTCCTAGTGACTTAAGTGGACTTCTACAAATAGCAAATGGAAAAGATCTTTTCTCCCTCAATTGGAAACATAAAAAAAGAATGTGCATTTTCAGCTTGGGAGCAAGTCTTGGAAAACCTACTATTTATTTGAGCTTATTTGGGGTCCAGTCTTCCTTTTAAGCCAAAAAAAGCATCCTTGCATCATCAGGGTCCTCAAATCATTTTGATAACCTTGTCTGAGCCATAAACCAGTCACAACTCTCTGTCCTTTTCCACCTCTTACACAGGTGAAAGTTAGCAAGCGCTGTTACATCTCTCTTTGAGTTGCTGGTTTTATTTGGACTCCAGAGGGATGGCAGTGGAGGATCCTTGCTCCGCTAATGAATAGTGCTCAGAATCCATTTAAGCCCCTTGGAAGCTCAATATCTGAACAGGTAGTGCCCACTGATGTCTGCCAAGCTCCGCCGCTGCATCCTCCCTGCTGCGCCTGGCGATAAGGCACAGCTTGAGTCTCCAAATGCCACTGGGAGGATGATCAATCTCAGTCCAGCCCTCCTCCTCTCCCCCAGACAGCTTCCACTGAGAAAGAGAAGAACACATAAGAGCAGTGGCTTTAGGGCGTGGGAATTTGGAAGGTGGCGAAGTTAAAAATCAATCATGACCCACAACAAAGGGCTTGCAACTTCATCTCAGGCAGTGTTACTGCTGTGCGATCCCAAAGGCAAGTAAGAAACCATAAATTGCGCACAAGAGCAAAGAAAATTTTTGTATTCTTATTATTATCCTCAGTGGAGGAAAAAAATGCTTATTCTATCCACTCACCAGGCAAACTGAAGTTAAGATAGAGGGGATCCTACTTATCTGATGTTTGCAGCAATGCTGTGCATATGATATGCAGGAGGGAATTCACATAACAGCAAATCTGACATTAATCCCCAAGCAACATCTTACAGACCTAAACACAAGATGCTATGGATTTTAATCAAGGACAGGAGGTTTTGAGTGATATATTTTGAATCTTTTCCTTTGTTTCACTAATTTCAGCAAATGGAACGCTTTCAGGCATTTACCTGATTCTTTTAAAAGCTTTTTAAAAGGCAGTAAGACTTAACGTTTCAAGGTTAGGGTGGTTTGTTTTTTTTTTAATTTTAGTGGTGGGGTTACCCCCAGATTCTTGCAAAAGTCTCCTTCTTTTTACTGGGATTTTCCATCACATTTGGAAAGTGCTTGTACCTATATGGCTCTCTAACACTGTGAGTCAGATACTTTAAAGATAGGAACTAAAAATCCATATTTTAGCCTGCTTTGTGTCAAAATGTATTTTCTGGTAAATCATGCTTCAATCTATGGGATGTAGCTCTTTATACTACCTGAAACCAGGCAGTGATTAAATGCTTGACTGGTCCATAACTACACAGTGAAAGGCTTGGAAGTTTTAAAACTAGATGTGAATTCTAACAGGGAGGTTAATTTAGTTGATGCTGTTTTATAAGAGATACCCTGTTGCTGTTAATGATTTGACAGGCCATTGAATTAAAGGCTTGGAAAACAGTAAAGAAAATTCTTATTTTAGGCTTTGTGATATCTTGCACCTTCCTGACCTTGAAACCATGTTACCTTCTTGCTTTCTTATTGGGTGTTCCTCTGCTGGCTTTTATTTTAATCCTTGGTTTGGCACATCCCACAACTTTAATTGTTTGATATTGAGAATACTGGTTGTCTGTCCCTCTGAACTTTTTCCCAGGTGAAGATTTTGGATCTGTGAATCTTTCGTTTGCAATAGCTTTTTCTCTCCTCTGGTATTTTGGAGCCCTCTTGATTTAGAGCACTTGAAATTGGGATTTCACCGCTGTTGCTCCAGGAGCAGAGGTGGATTTGAGCAGCTGGGGGGCAAGTGTGAGCCATCTGGGGAGAGGGCTTGAATTCAGTTCAAAATTTGGTGCCAGGTGAGGTGCTGTTTTCTCACATACACCCCTGGGCTGCACTGCCATACAGAAGAAGGTCACAGTGATCTGTAGCCACATGACTGAAGGCAAAATACAATCAACAGATATTATTACACCCAGAACATACCTAAAATGAAAAAAGTGTTGTCAGAGGTGATTTCCCCAAAGCTATAGATTCTTTCAGAATCAAGTAATCTAGCAATGGCAGTGATCTGATGGGGAGGGGAAAAAAAAAAAAGGAGAGAAAATGCCTGGATTTTCTGTTAAACTTCTTTTTTTTTATTAAATGCAATAGTCTGCAAAACATGGAAATCTCCTTCCTGTCTGCTTTTACATCAGAGCAAAGGCTTAATGTCTGTGTGTACTCCAGGTCTGCTCTTTGCAAGGTGATTTATCTGTGTCAAGTTTGCTGCGTGTCTATAAAACCGGGAGTGTGGCTGAGTAAATTAGAACTGAATGAAAAGTTTTTTGTCTGGGGACCAACAAGATGAATCTATCATATAAAATGAATCTGAATTTTTGCCGGGTAGTGTTGCTTGATAGTGTTTCATATTATTTCTTACAAGACTTGATAGGAGTTGTAGCAGTTTTTCCCAGCTGGGAAAAGGGAGATTTTTCCAATACACTCCCTTTTTTTCAAGTCCAACTGAACTTTTACAAATAACAGTGTTAACTCCATGTTTAGAAATAGGTTCTGCTGTTCTGTCACTTGCAGAGGTTTTATTTCAGGATGATAAAAAAAAAGTACACGTGCTTCCCCCCTGCATTCATGCTTTACATCTCTTGTGTTGCCTCTCAAATGAAACACTGAAATGCATTTGGAGAATCTCACAGTAGCAATGCAAGAGACAACTTGTGTTTTCAGTTAAATTCTGAGGTTAGAATAAATGTTTAATTAACTTCTTCCCTGAAGTTGGAGTTTGAAATGATACTCAAATACAATGATTAATTTGATATACTCTGATTTTTTCAGCAACAATGAAACATGTTGGGGAACCCATCTGCTATTTTGCCTTTTTATGGTTGAGAATTTCATTGATCTGTGCAATTACAGGACTAGAAAAATGTGATCAATGTTTGCACACAACTTAGCAACAGCCTGTAAGAGCGGGAGTTGGGGGGGAAGTGGTATTGCACAAAGTCAATCCTTTCAGTCACAGTTCACTCCTGTTTACCGAGTCTTGAACTCTTGTCATTGACTATGTGCTTCTGGAATTTGCTGAATCAGCGCCTTGGGCAGCACTGCGGTTAGCCCTGGTGCTATTTGGATTTCCCTCCTGAGGAGCTGGGTTGTTGGCAGAGTGCTCCCACCCCTCAGTGCTGCGTGGATCGGGTGTGTTGGGCCAGTTGCTGCTGCTTGAAAGGTTCCTCTCACCTCACCTGGGTGGCTTTGGCTCCCCGTGAGCGGAGATGTCTGAGCACAAAGAGTGGCCCTGCAGCTCAGGCTGTGTGAGGGGTGGCAGATGAACCCAGTGCTTGGGGCACTGCTGGGAGAGGAGGGGCAGAAGGAAGGGTGATAAGGGAGAAGGACAGATAAGGAAGGAGGAGCATGGCCAGGAAGAACCTTGAGGGCAAGGACCAGGCGCCTTCCCTGGTGAGTAGCCCTCTCCCTGGAGTGCTGTGCTCAGTATCACCACCTACAAACAGTGTGAACACTGGGCATTGTGTGAATATTAGAACCAGGAAACCCAGGCCCATAGGTGGAAATTATCTACTGAACTGACAATAATAATAAAAAACCCCAACCTTGCAAGGTCTTCAGATCCTCTGTGAATAATTCCACTCCTCTTTTCCCATCACTTTTGGTGGTGTTTTCCAGCAGGTGGTATGGTAAGCACAATAGAAAGGAAATCAAAAAGGCAGGGAAATCCTCAAGGGTCTGCATACAACCTTGATGCTTTAATGAAGCAAAAATAATCTGTCTTTAAGAGAAAGATTTTATTTATTCAATTATATTGGATTGAAATTTGTTAATATCTAATATCCTGTGTGCTGGGAATAGCTAGTGAAAGAGTTGCAGCCCCAGCCTTTTTCCAAATATGATTTCAGAGCTGGTTCAAGTACATTTCCTCAAGGAGAAGCAGCATGAGATGAGAAAGAATTCAATCAGTGTTCTTAAAAATCTATGAGGAGCCAGCTTTTTTGGTTGTAATATCAAGTTAGTGCCTTACAATAAATGGCAGAAGAAAATCATAGATATCCTGTGAATCATGAGGGAAGATCTTTCCTCTGCAAAACTCTGTGTTTGCAGCCAGGCAGGGCTCGGTGGTGGCAGAACACTTAGTTGGAAGAAAGTTTCATGGACATGAGGGGTAAGGATGGTCCAGTGGCCACAAGAGAGTTGTCTGGCAACTCTGACTATCAGCCTTTGGATCCTCTGCCACATATTCCTGGTACACTTGAGACTGAGGTGTTTAAGTGCTGTAGGAATTCAGGGATGGAGTTAGTGTTGCTGTTCTGATAACAGAAGGCAGGTGCCAAAGGCAGTGGGTTGCAAACCTGCATTGCAGCCCCACGCTTCATGTTGCCTTTCCTAAAAGCATTTCAGGATTCTCCTAACTGGTGGCCCAGCATTGGGGAGGATAGTTTTGGATCAAAAAAAAAAAACCCAGCAAAAAAGATAGAAGAAGAGCAAGGGATGTAACTGGAATAACACTAGTAAAAGGAGGAGCTGCCAGTTGGGGTTTCAGATTGTATAAACTGTTTTGCCGTGATGCATTCAGCTCTTGTTATGTGAAAATCCATGTGCTGACAACATCACGGAAGGGGAAGAGCTTTTGGAAAGAGGAATCAGTCTGGTAACAGGGGGATGTGCCCTGGCATCCCAGGTGATCAACACTGTTGGTAAATGGGATGCAGAGAAGATAAAAAAAGGAAAGTAATTTTGGGACCATCATTTCCACTTCTCCCATTACAAAAAAATCATGAACAAGATGTGTTTTCAAGTAAAAAGCAAGCAGCTGTATAATATTACTACAAAGCAGCTGAAGGAAAGATCATTATAGAATCAAATAGAGAGAAAAGCAGTTATGGCTATGGAAAAATAATCTTGGTTGTTTTCCTACTCAAATACAGGTATGTGGAGGAACATCACAGCATGGCAATGAGGTGATACTTGTCATTTGTGTGACAGAGACAAATTAGAATCCAACCATCTCAGGGTGGGAACGATTTTCGTGAAAATTAATGACTTGATTAGGAGGAGAAATGAAGCTTCTTCAAGGGGACATGCAAATAAAGGAGGAATCACTAAAACTGTCACCTGATGTAAAGCGAACATTACACAAAGAAAGATTGGTGGGATATTGTACAAAGACAAATTTGATGTGATATTAATCATATAGCAAGAGAGGGAGAGAAAGGATTCAGCATTGGTATATGCCTGGTTTAGGGAAGTGTTTGCTGCTGAAGTAGGGGATGAGCATCCCATTCCCAGGCAAGCTGGATGCATCCTCTGCATGCCCAGACGAGGGTACCTACCACTCTCTGGTGAATTTTTCAGGTCCTGTATTTTTCTGGGTGGTGCCTCCAGCCCAGTGGAAGAGACTTGCCTCGTTTAATCTAGAGGCAGGGGTAACAGACAGCCATTAATTTTAACAAGTGCTTAGAGTTTCCCAGTGGAAAATCTGCAGAGCGTGGTGGGATCTGTATTGGGGGATTTCTGCCACCTTTGAGAAAGTGTTGGGCCACAAAGAACAAAATCCAGGGGCAATTAATTTCAAGTTCAAGCCCAACGTTACCTTCCTGGGGAAGAAACATGCTTGAGGACAAGCAAGGCAGCTGCACCAAAAGCAGTGCTTTTCTTAAGCAGGAGTATTTAGTGCATTAATGACTACAGACATGCAAGTAGCATGTTCTCAGAAGGCCTTGGTTTGAGTTTGAGAGGTTCTTGAGAAGTTTTATTAAGTTTTCTCTGGGTCCAAATAACCTCTAATGTGTATATTTTTCTGCCATCTCATTTCCTCAGGTGTGGAGAGCCCCAGGCCTTTCAGCCTGATGTGGGTAACACAATAGGATGCAAAGCTGTTCATCAAACGCTGTTTTTTCTTATCCAGCGCTACCAATGGGAAGGAGACTGACGCCCAACTGGCTCCCTTGATTATGTATTTTGCCAAACACAAGTTTGGTGGGAATTTGGTATGGCAAAGTGAGGGATCTCGCAGATGCCTAAGAGGAAATTAAAGGCTAGTGCCATGCTCTAGCTGCACATGACAAAAGGAGATGTGAAGATAAATTGGTGAGTTCACGATGTGGTGATCTCGACTTCATGGCTACTGAGCATTGGGAAACACCAGTGGCATCGAGGCAGCTGTGTGCCCACAGGATGGGGATGCTGGGGGCAAGGAGGATAGATTTGTTCTGCTGGGAAGCATGTTTTTGGCCCATGTGTCTGCAGGCTCTGCCAGAAGCCCTGGAACAGTTTTCATACTTTGAGACACGTTTTTACAACGTGATGGCTTAGATTCTGTAAATGATAAGGAAAGAGTATGTTACTGAGCATATGATAGCTTTCCTTTGGACAGCAGGGCCCTGCTGAGGCAGGATTTGTCGCTCGTCTTAGGGCAAGAAGCACCCTCTTTCATTTCCAGTTTTTGCCCGCATGTTCTTAGTCTACCTACTTTAGAAAATGCCATTTTTAGTGTTGGTCAGGAACCTGACATACTTGGTTTTCTGGCTGCATCACACCTGTATCAGAGCAATCTCCAAGCATACTCCCTCCGGGCCAAGCACTGCCACCTGCAATTCCCTCTGTCTGCAACATGGCTGTGACGTGTTCTCTTTTGCCAGGAAATAAATGGACTTTGCTAGTCCATACAGGACATTTGTTTGCCTGAGATGAGGGTGATGGCTTCATGCAAAGCCACAAGAAGCCTTGTGAAAATCGATGTAAGAACGCGTGTGCAGTTTTCATTCTGAGTGTTGCAGGCATCCCTGGGGCCTTGCACAAACACACTCATAATGCTCACGTTTAGCATGCAAGCTGGGTGCACGTTTCTGTGCTTTCAAAGCCTGATCTTGTGTGGTCACTTTTATCTTTCATTTGCTTGTTTATTTTTAAGAAGATGATGCCAGCTGCCCCTCCAGGAGTCAGAAAATACTCTCTGTTATTAGCAGGGTCAGTTAATTTTCCAGCTGAGAATTTTTCTTGATTTCCAGCAGAAAGTTTTGAAGCCTCCACCTTTTTCCTTTTGTTTGAAAGCAGTCGCTGGGACTGTCTTCTTATTACCCATGTATATTTAAACATAAATTACATCTGACTGCGGTGACACTAATTAAAGTGGAGGCACTCAGATGCAGCCCCCCTTGCGGGGAGTGCGGCCAATAAACCTGCCGTGACTGGCAGGTGTTTCGACCACTTTAGACAACTGCAATTTCATAAAGTGTCCTTCTCCTTCTCCTCAACAAGGAGGGGACTGCCAGGCCCCCTCCAAGGCATCCGCCACCAGGCAGGGACCAGGTGGCTTCAGAGAGCACAGAGCTGTACCCTGCGAGCCCACCAACCTGCTGGCATCTCACCCCATGGCTCTTTTCAAGGCTGTTGCCTCCTCTTTGCTGTGAACAGGGATTTCCTCCCCCTCCAGCCCCCTAAAATATGAAAGTATTTTATAGTATCCCAGTGATTTTAAAAATATCCCAGTGATGTACTCCTGAGGTGTTTGACCAAATATTATTAAAACTATCCAAGGGCTAATAATCCTGGAAGTAGCACAATGCCTTCCCGTGACATTGAAATAATTTAGTAATTTTACAGTACATTTGAATTTTGGCGTCACTCAGCCACTCGGTTAACATTAACTTTGCCTGGAATTTCTTATGTCCACGCACATGAGCAAAAGTGTCAAGTTTCTCCTTCATGCTCCAGAACACCACCTGAATCACAATTGTGCTGCAGCTAATTGTTATTAATTAAGCTGTTCCTAGCAGTCCGAGCTGGATTGTGCTTTTCTGTGGATGTAGTAAGAAGCAAATGTGTTTGGTAAGCACAGCATTGTGGGGAGAAAACAGGGGAGCCCTGCTCCTGGGAACTTTGCTGTGCCCTGTGAGATGCTTTAGGGGTGGGGATGGGTGTTTTTAAGGACAGGGCCACCATATCTGCAGAGAAAGGCTCGTTACCATCAAATTAGCTTTGCTGACCTTCACTACCACTTACCCGTAACAGGGAGGCAGCTCCAAGGACGTTTTGCAGTGGGTAAATTTGCTCTGAGCAGCTCCGGCTGCACGTGCTCCTGCATCACTTAAGCAGGCGGCCAAAGCCCCTGGCACAAGGCTTGGACAGGATCACATGCTGGGTGCCCTGTGCCCCCTGCCAGGGCTCCCCCTCCCACCTCTGCTCGTTTCCCAGGATCAACTGAACCGGATCATCTAGTGGAGTGAGCAAGAGGAAGGTATTAATGAAATGGGGACCCCGGGAGCAGCCTTGTTGCAGAGGGCTTGTGTTTGGAAAATTGCTTCTTGGCTTTTTCTTCCTAACGAGGCTGCTGAGAACGTGCCTGTTGCTTTCTTCCCGGTGAGGAGGAGCAAGGCACCTGCCATTCATCTGTCTTCCTCTGTGTTTGTTTGTTAGTGCAAATAAAATCAGGTGAGGCCCTCTTTGGGCAGAAACGCTGTAATCTTTGTGTGAGAGGCAGGAATAGGAAGCTGCTTTTCATCTGTGGGAACATGTCATTCACGTCTTCAAAAAAAGCAACCAGCTCTCTGCTGTGTCTTCTGTTTTTGTCCCCCTTGCCTTGGGTTAAGGACCAGAAAACAGACGATTTTGGCACATCACTGAGAGATGTTATTTTAACAGTGAGCTAATGGTTACCCTTTGCAGGATAAAGGTGCGCATAAATGTCCTCTTAAGAGGTCAGGAATAGTCTTGGGAATTTTCCAAAAGGATTGGAGAATATCTTGTGTGCAGACATTAAAAATAAGCCCAAGGGCACAGATTGGTGGTTGCTCCAGACTGCTCAGCTGTAGCCCTTCTGGAGCAAGCAGCATGAAAAGGGAATCCCTTGGAGAATCATCATGGATGGTTGGGGTGGGAGTCTTCAGCAGTACACTCAGTCTTAGAGAGATTTTCTCCTGCAATCCTCTCCATATGCCACTGAACTGGGGCTTTAATCTGTCCATGGATCACCCTGGTGCTGCCACAACTGTTCCTGGGGCAGCTCCAGTGTTTTACAAAGCATTCACTTTCCTTGATCCCAAAAAATTCTTTGGCATTTTGCTGTTCCATGTCTATTCTGCTGGTGGTGTTAGGAGGAAAATGACCCAATCTCAGATAGCAGCCTGAGTTGGGAGCTGGCAAGTCAGCAAAAGGCTTTATAGCTGTGTGCAGGCTAAACCTACCTCACCTTGCTCTTCCAGAGTCTCTTACAACTTCATCCCAGGGCTGCTGGTATCATCATAGTCTCCTTGAACCCCAGAGGTGTTATGGCTGATGGATTTGGGCAGTTTGTTCCTCTTCTGTATTGGTCTTCTTGCTAAAGCACCTTTCTTGCCGTGTCTGCAGAGGAGACCTGGCTGGTGCACGCATGTGTCTATATCAGTGGGAACGGCTCTGATGTGTTTCTGTGATCCACATAGTCAGCAGCAGGGAAAACCCTTGAGGTTTTGTGAGCTGACGTGAGCACAGATGTGCATTCACTGGCTTGGCTTCCTCCTGCCTTCCCCTATTCCCTGGCACGGGTGTGCAGGTTAGCCTGAATCCATAGTTGTTGAGGGGGAGGCAAGCTCCAGTTCTGATGGCTCAAGTGATTAACCAGTCCTACTGTTGCTGAACGGAGGATTCTAAACTAATGGTGCTTCTGCCCTGGGGATTTACCATTTGGAAGATACTTTATTGCTATCTGGTGACATTTCCCTGCACTTTTATGCTCATTTATATAACTGTTTTCTTTGACTTATGGCAGGTTTTCTTCATGTATAACAGTGTCATAAATTGCATAGCCTTACTTTAAGTGGTTATGAATTTGAGATATTTAGTAAACTGTGGGATGGGGGAAAGGGTGGAAGCCTTTTGAAGAGGCTTTTGATCCCAACCCCAAATGAAATAATCTGTCCTCAGTATAAATCTGAAACAAGCATCAAAATAAGTTGGCATGGTCTGTTTCTTAATTAGCTAGCTGGTTGTGGCTTTTTTAGTGCCAAATGTAAGTTAATCATGTATGAGAAAGGGGTGCGTGAGGCCAAACCCACACAGTGATGATGTTTGTGTGGCAATCCCTGGAGTTCTGTTATATGAGGTTTGTAGAGGCTTTCAGAGGAGCAACAAATTAATATGGTTTTTTTTCATAAACCTCTCTTTTACTCTTCTCTTTCTTACTTTATAAACCTGCCTCTTCAGATGTTTATTTTTAGGACCCTCAAACAAGCTCAGATTTCCAAGGAGTGTTCAGCAGCCATCAGGGATCCAAAGCCTATCAAAGCCAGTGGTCAGGCCTGTGAAATAAAGACCTTAGGTTTTGATTTTGTTGGATCTTCCTTTGCAGAGGAAGAGAAACAGCTCACTTAAAAATTGCTTTCTGAGTTCAGCTGTCAGAGAAGCTTTCTGTTGACCTTTACAAATTAATATTGTTATAATCAATGGATAGACATTTAAGGGCAGTCTCTGGGGATGGGGGGGCAGGTATAAACCAAATATTTACAAAATATATATGGAGTACATTCTAAAAGTCCGACAGAAATAACAGCAACCATTAACAGGGAGTATATTTGAGCAAATTGATCTATAAAGAATTTATAATACCTGATTTTGACAAGTATGGTTTGTTAGAACTTACCTTTTTGGATGATTTCTGAAAGTACATGACACTAAAAATAAAAAATAAACATGCCTTAGGTTAGTGCAGTAGGTTGGTTGAGGAAAACAATTAGAGGTTTTGAAGTTGCTTTGCCAGATTCAGCTGCTGGGAAATTGTGTTTGAGGTGCAGCACGGACTTCCCCATGTCCCCTTGCAGCCTCGGGAATTGAAACCGTTTATAAAAGCTCAGCAGGAACTGTGAGAAGAGGGGCAAGTCAGTCTGTGATTTCAGCTGCTGGCTTGCTCATTTTTAAAGAATCAAGGAGACTCACTGAGAAGCTCATCAAACACAGACCCACAGTTCTCCCTTCCCAGGTAAAAGAGGCAGAGGCTTCAGCACTGCAGGCATTTGCCTTGAATATTCTGCTCATGTACAGCGAGGTTATAAATTCAAATGCAAGCCCTGCCTCTGCCCCATTTGTGCAATTTAATAGCAGCTTATACCAACAGCCTCAGCGAGGTTAAAAGTGGTCCCTTTACTTTCTTAGTGATGGGAAAATCATCTTGGTGTTAGAGTTATGGTCACTGTGCTGCTGTTCACCAGAGCTGAAGCCCTCAGTGGCCTTGGCAGAATTTATTGGGCACTCAGGCTTTTATTTAGCTTTTAATGATTATTATGTTTAATTTAAATTGTGTGGCCAAGGACTTGGTTCAAAACATGTGGGTTTGAGAAGGTGGGGGTTTGGTGTTCCCTTGCGCCTGCGCTCCGGAGCGTTCCCAGTGGCAAAGCCATGTGTGCTCAGCAGCCTGCATCCCACTGCTCGTGTACAGCATGTGTGAACTGCAGCAGGGTCCTGGCTTTAAGATTAGGCTGGATGGTTTTGTGTGTAGCATACAGAAGGAAAAAAGGTTCTTGTGTAGACTTTAGTTATTGAAGGTTTTGTTTTTCCTGCCTATAAACTGGTACCTGAAAGCGTGGGGTTTATTATGTAGTGTAGCTGTGGGCTACCACAACTGGTGGTTTAAGGAAGGTTTGTGTAAAAGAGCACTTTAAATTAGTTCTTTGACTTGATGACCATAACATACACAACCACCACAGACCTCAGGATGTGTCCCTATTCACCTGCCCATCATATTTTGGCTTCAGACAAGGTGCAGTGTCTACCTGCAGGCCCAGACAGCTTCAGCACAGCCCCTGCCTCTCCTTCCAACTGTGGTGCCATTCCCCTCATCTGCAGTTCTTCCAAGTTTTAGTAATTACTATTTTAACTGTCTTACACGAGCTGGAATCTGCCACCTGCTTGACAGTGTTATCGGGTTGCTTGAGAGCCTGTTATTTTCATCAATGAAAAATAAACTGTATGCATATTGCCTGAAATAGGGCATTTCTGTCATCACGTTCTCCTGCATTGCACAGTCACCTTGAATCATTTGGGCAAAGCAGCACCTAAATGTTAGGTCTGTTGTTGCCTGGTAATGGGGATGCCCGTGCACCAGCATGGCCATCTCAGGTGCTCCCCATGAGATACTGGGTTTTCTTAATTCCCAAGTGTTTTTCCAGGTACTTTTTGTTTAAGCCCCCCTGCAGTTCTGTCGTGCTGGGATGCTAGAATCTGGGGAGGTTGTTCTCACCAAAGCAGTCCTTTTCTTTCGGTGTTTAAATTTCGTAGTTATTTTAGTCATTTAACTAGGTGGTATTTGGGTTATGTGATAATTACCAATGTAATGCAAGAGAGATTTCTGTGGGAGATCTTGGGGAAATACCTTTTATATGTCACAAGTGGCTTGTGCTTATGCTGTAACGACGTGGTTGTTGCTGTGTGCTTTAGTGGTGACTAATTACCCACAGTTACATTAGCAGATATAAAAGCACCTGTCCCACCTACCCTCTCTGAGCTACATCTTTTACATAAACGGTGCTTAAATACTAGTAAGGAGGACCTGAGGGCTTGTGAGCTTCTTGCCAAGAGTATTTTAAATCCAGTACAGGCAGTGAGGACTGCAATCCCACTCCCACCGCAGCGGCTGCCAGTGCTCCCACTGGATTTCTTGGGCTGAGAATGAGGCAGAAGCTGAATGAATGCGCTCCCTTGTGCACGCACAAACTCCGTGTGTTTGTACAATGTTAATTAAAATGCATTTAAGTTGAGTGAATGCTTGCAGTATTCAGGGGCCCTGTGGGGAAGGGAAAAGCAGAAAGGAAGGCAGGCAGGCAAAGGCCCGGGGCTGTCATGGAGCTGTGTGAGTCCCGGTGGAGCAGCAGGAGCTGCTGGGAAGAGCAGCCACCACTGCAGCAGCACCATGGCAGTGCTCTGTGCAAGCTGAACAGCCCTGGGCCTCTGGGAGAGCACTGCATGGGGGAAAGAGCCCTTCATGTCCCCAGCAAAGCAGCCTGGTTTGTGAACTGGGAAATGATTTTGGGCCAGCCTCACAGCAGATGTTACTGGCATCGCTCACCAAATTGATGTTTGTTGAATGCATGTGTACAAAAACCGTGTCCAAGTGCCTGGCTTCCCTGTGCTCCCTCTGCTTCCACCTGTGAATGTGTTCCCCTGGTGCTTGTGGTCTGTGCTCCATCATCTTCCATACACTCCTTCTCCTGGCATTGAAAAAGCAACTCAGATCCTTCCCGCTGCTGAGACCTTTGGAGATTTCCCCCACTTTGCCCTGGTAGGGAGCCAGGATACACCAGGATGCAGTGATGGAGGGAAACGGGCTGCGTCACTGCTGTACTGGAGCAGGACTTGGGAAAAGTGAAAGCTGGAAAGTGGGGAGGGCAATATTTGTACCGTCTCTGGCCTTGAACTTGGCACTTGGCTCAGTGTTTAGCTGCCTGAGAACATGTGGCCTCCTGTTACAATAATTTATCTGTGGACTTATTAGTCTAAGAAGGCATTGGGAATGGTCTGCGCTTTGGTGCTGTAGAGGGAAGCAGTTTGGTTCTTGGTCTCAGGAGTTAGATTCACATGTTCAGTTTTGGGTGTTGCACTGAAGTGACTGACTAATGCAGGAATAGTTGGTCTGTAATGATATTCAGCAGCAACAGGGAGAGTAATTCCTCTGTGTGACGTTTTGGAGCAACAGCAACATTTGTATGGATTAAGTTGCACTCTGCAGTGGTGTTTCATTTCCCTGGGGAGGAAGCATGGGTCATTTGAAAAAGGGGTGCTGGTGATATTTTGATCATACTGGTAGACCCAGTAAGGAGTCCAAACTGGAAGTCTGGTAGAAGGAAAAGGTCCTACTAGTTCTCAGAAGCTGAAGGGTGGAGGAGACCAACACTGTGTTTCAGAGCTACTTGAAAACCTTTTTATTGTCTCCAAATTGTCTCTGCCTTACCTGAACTAAACCAGGTGCTGGAAGCAGAGACCTCTCAAATCTTCCTTAGATAATGTCTCTTAATTCCTTCTTAAGGTTATGTACTTTGTTGAGAAGTAACTGGCAAGTGCTGAAGATATTTCAATAAAGTAAATTATGTTTTGCATCCAGTATGAAAACCCCACACTCTTCCTAAGCTACCATGCTGTGTAAGTGGCCGTAAAAGAAATCTTTTAAAATTAAATGTTTTTCTGTCACAACTTGAGTGCTGGTAATTTGCCAGTGTGAACAGTGGAGCCATGAGCACCTCCTCAAAGCTAGCCTGATGGGGATGGTGGTCAGCAGCGCAGTGCCACGTGTCACCCCCGTGTCACCTCCATCCCTCGGGTTCCCTGCCAGCTTGGAGGCTTATCTGCTGCCTCCTTGTCAGAGTGAGTGCTTCCAGATTCACAGCAAGACCTCAAGGAGAGCCAGATGATAGAGCAGATGGTAGATGACTAATTTGGCGAAGTTAGATGAGTGGAAATTGTTTGCTTTAATTGCTTGTCAAGTCCAGTACCTACATTATAGTTAAGAAGCAACTATTTATCCTCAAAATAGAATGAAATGAGGAAAGGAAGTGTGTGTGGGTGGTGTTTGTGTGTCTATGTCTGTCTGTGAAGAGTAGAGAGAAAAAGGGAAAGAGAAGTACCCAGAGAAAAAAATTTGGTACAAAGGCCTGAGGGGGAAGAACCATTGGTAAACCATTTTGTATTAACTTCTGCCTTATTTTAGTGATAGCCACGCTTATCCAGAACATTTTTCCTGGTTTTTTTTCCATTTCCAGTTGCGGTATCGTAACATGTATGCGACAAAACTAAAAGAGAAACGGTGCTGGAAGTACTGGCACAAAACAAGCTGATGATGACGGCTTGACATGGCCAGCACAGGCCATTATCCTTGAAGTTTTAGTGTGTAAATCCAGTCAACATTTTGATGCCATTTTTTGCTTGGTATGAACAGGAAGGTACATCAGTAAAATACACTGCATAGCATCCACCAAAGAGATTTTGCAGAGTTCAGTACAAGGACAAGGTGGCATCAGCTGAGGAAGGTGTTATCACACATAGCTAATCCTTCTTGATGAAGTTACAATCACTGTCAGTCTTTACTGTGCCTAGTTGTGTTCCTGTTCATAAAACTGGGAATGAACTTCCGTTTGTAGGTCTCGTATGATCCTCATATGACCTCCTGTTGGAGGTGGGACCACCCTGATAACACATCCCTGTGTTATTTTTTTCTGGAAGTGCTGGGAAACTTTTACAATGGCATATGAAATTATATTTGAGAGTTTAGTGGGCAAATTTCAGGGAATTAATGTTCCAGTTCCTGGTACTGTCAACCCAGGGACTGCACCTTCATGTTGTGGAGAAGAAAGACTGTGGAAGGGTTTCAGTGTCCTTCTAGTATTGTGAATGAAAGTCTGGATGAAAATTTTAGTTAATTTTTTTTTATTTGACTTGATATAGCAGTTGTGGAGAGCTTAACTTGGAAATCAAGATCAATATTATTAGAGCTAAGATGTTAGGAAGAAATTTTTCACTGTGAGGGTGTTGAGGCACTCCAACAACTTTCCCAGAGAAGCTGTGGCTGCCTCATCCTTGGTGGTGTTCAGGGCCAGGTTGGATGGAGCTCGGAGAAACCTGGTCTAATGGAAGGTGTCCCTGCCCATAGCAGGGGATTGGAACTTAGATGGTCTTTAAGGTCCCTTCCAACACAAACCATTCTATGATTCTGTAATAGCACTACCAGGCTTGTGTCACTGGGCCATTTGGAATTTCGCATGCAGGTAGAAGGGATTAAAGCCATGGTGGTGTGGCTCACAGCTGCCATGGACCAGCCTGTGCTGTGTCACCTCATCCCTGATGGACTGAACGTTTGCTGGATGGACATGCTGAGTGCTGCTGGCCATGTGGCTGTCCAGGGCTTCATGGCAGTCAGGTTGATTGTGTGCAACTGGATTCAAATGGGATGATAATTTTCTAGCAGAGAGCAGACCTTGCAGAAGGAAAATGCTTGTGCCAGCTGAGCTTTTTATTAGGAGTACAGAGAAAATTATGCTCTCCATCATTACAGTCTCCTACCTAGGGAAAGAAAGCCCCCGAATTTAAAACACTGTCTAAAAGCACTGGGTTTATAGGAAAACGGCTGGTGACCTCAAGGAGTGTTTTGCCTTCTCATGGGAAACATCTGCAAGACTGTAAGTGCAGGCAGTCCTTGCTTCATTAGGACATGCCTAATTACAAGAAAATACAGGGCTTTTGCAGCTCATTCAAGGGGAGCTGTATGATAATAATGGAAGGATTAAAAGTGTGTTTACCCCTTCTGTGTGTGTACATGAGTGACAGGGGGCCTAGGCTGCTGCTGAGAGCACGGAGTGTAAAGTAATGAATGGGGATTGCTGTGGCATTCCTGGTAATTAGTCGTTCTTTAAGGGGCTTGAGTATTCCCCCCCATCTGCGGGTCTTAACAAATTACCACCAGTGTTTGCAATTATTAATAAACAGTTCTGTTAGCCACCTTTCAAGAAACCCTGATGATGGTGCTGTCTGTAAAAAGCACAGCTAATTAAGTAAATAAGTGGGAAGTACAGGAAAAGAATGTCTTAGAAAGAGATGCTGAATGTTGTTGGGATCATCCTTTCTGGGATGAAGGAATGTGTAATTCTCCTTTCATAAACACTCTCCTGAAACCAGTGAGCCCAAGAGCTTAAGCCTCCTCTTGTGTTTTTGGGCCACTTGACAAACTGATTGACAAAGGGAGGTTGTGCTGCATGCAGGTGGAGACCAGTGCAAGGCAAATGTGCTGCCTCCTGCATCCCTTGCCAAAGAGATAATAATAAATATTTTATGATTTGAAGGAAAGTATGTTCAGGTGCTTGATATTGGAGTTGGTGATGAGGATGCCTCATTGCTGCTTCTCTGAATGTGCTCTAGGAGAGGAGTGAGACACTGGTATTTCAAGGGGGAGTGACCATGGAGATACTGGGATTCACTCTCCTTGAGTAATTCCAATTGTAGGCAAATCCAGAGAGGGGTTGAATAAGAAATTAAACAAGTTGATCTCTTCTGGAAAGTTAGCTTCTCTGTTGAGGTGGGAGGGTTATAAAATCCATTAGTATTACAGGAAACAGAACTCAATGAAGTCAGTTGTGATTTCTTAATTTAATGTATAGATTTATCATCAACAGAGCATAGCAAAATAATGGGCTAAAAAGTAAAAGCTAATGGGCATTTTTAAATGTCTCCATTATTTGCTACCTTTGAGTGAGCATCCGAATGATTTGGCTTTGTTATGAAAAAAAAGTCAATGGAAAATTAATTTCTAAGTCCATGTGCATGAATATTGATGAAAAACATAAATTCAGTTCAATACAAATGATTATTACTGCTGTAATTGGGACCATTAGGAGCTGAAACTGTCACTTGATGTAGCTGGTAATAAGTAAACAACTGAATGTGAAGTGTGAATAATGCCTGAAATTCACTTTTGTGATGGCCAAGCAGTGCTTTGCTCCTGCACCCACCCAAAATTGCCCATGTTTGGGGGTGTAGATGAGAAGTGGCCACAGGCTTGACAGCCCGGCTGGTTGCAGTCACTGCTTTTTTGAGTATTCTCAGATGGGAAGGTGCCTGTCCTTCAACTTTGGGATAACATTAGTGGTGGGTGTGTCTGCACAGGTGCTCTCTCTGAGGCTTGTCAGATCGTGGAAAGAGCAGGAATGGCCAAGTGTGTGGTGGTGGAATGATGTGTGTTTGAGAGCTTCGTGGCACGGTGGTGACCTGGTACAGGCTGTCAGACTGAGGTTGCCCTCCCCCACCAGACTTGGAGAAAACATAAGGGGGCATCTGATTTTCCTGGGTGTGCATTGAAACAAGCACAGAAGGGTTCTCCTAGTGGAGATGCCTCTGTAAGGCTTCCAGAGCACATCAGAGTGTGTGTGCCACGAGATACTCAACAGTGAGAAAAGCTGCAGGCTGGAGGCACATCTTAAGCTGCTACTCATTGCCCTCTGGTAGAGCCAGGGAATGAGTATTTTTTATTAACCAGGAAAGGCTGTGCTGCAGGAACAAGCCACACAACCTTTATTTTCTTCCCGCTCATCGGTTTCTGGGACTATATAAAATAATACATCTAACAGTATGCAACAAAGTGCTTTGAAGAGAGTTTATGAAATATAGATTATGGTGCTTTTGCATGGCATGACAAGGACTTATATTTTGTTGTGCTCGTGTTTATGCTGATATACAACTGGAATATCCCTGCAAGTATATATTATTTTGGCACTTAATTTTAAAGACCTGCTACAAGACATAAATGCCTCTTGCTGTTTTAAGAGATCAGCCAGGCAGATGAGAGGGATATGTTTGTGCTCTTTGTTGAGCTCAGGGACAGAGGGACTGGGAATCCTGCTCAGCTCCTCCTTTGAATGTGGTTACTGTAGTGCTTCTTAACTCCCTTGGCAAATCAGACCCTGAACAATTATTTGTACCCTGGAGCAGCTGGGAGTTGCCCCATGTGGCTCAAAATGGGGCATAAAACCACCAGTTCACAGCCTGCTTTCTGTCCTGTGTCCCTTCAAGGTTTGGTTCCCTGTGGCATCTGTGGGCAAGCAGGAGCATCTTTGTGATTGTCCATGGCAGGAGCATTTCTACATCGTGGCAGGAGTGCCTTTTTACCCTGTTGTAATGTGCCTTAAAAACCTTGCCAAAAGTGTATGTAATCTCTGTCTTAAAGGACTCCCTGCAAAGGATGTGAGGTTCTGTCCCAGCCCTTCCTCCTGCACGTGACGAATTCTCTTTCCTGCTTTTCCTAAATACTTTCATAGTTTCCTCTTTTGTATGTGGCATAATTATTAGGTGCATCAAAAGTATACATTGTAAGGCTGAGACAGTTTAATGAATTACTGTAATAATGGATTAGTAATGATCCATGGTTATACCCACATTTACTTTGGGACTTCAGTTTGTTCTGCTGGTCAGGGCTCTCTCCCACTCCGAGTACTGTTTTGGCATCAACTGCTCTGCTGGTTGGGTACTGATGGAAAAAAGTGTGCACTTCATCACCCTGCAAGTGATGTAGGATAATCACTTTTGGTGACTTGATCTGAGGCAATCTGTGACCAATTTTTTTTGTTGTTGTTGAGGGGAGATGACCATTCCAATCAGCCCGGAACTGCAAAAGCCCGGCCAGGTCATGCAGTGGTTTGGGAGGATTGACCCCAGGCAGTGACTTTGCCTGGTTTCCAAAATTTTCTGGCAGAGCAGGCAGGGAGGAGCTGGGTTGCATAGAATTTTTGCCATGTATCATGCAGGCAGCAAAGGCCCAGGTGTGAGCTGGCTCAATGGGATGTTCTGTGTAATGGAGGACCAGAGGGGGCGGCTTTTTTTAGGACAGACATTAAGTACTTGGAATTACTATGAGAAAAATTTGAAGGATCAGCATGATTTATTCTGAATTTGCTTTAAAGGTTTGATTTATCCAAAAAGAATTGATTTCCATCACTGGGAGTAGTTACTGCAGTGGTTTGGTTGTACAAAATTAATCTCCGCTGAAGAAAACTCATAGTCCTGGTTCACATCTGAGCTGGCTTCACCCCTGCTGAATCCTCTTGCAAGAGCCAGCCCCAGGTGTTCTGCCTCCTCACAGCAAACAAATGGCTGCATTAGCTTTCAGGAAACGTTTAATGGGTGTGCAACACACAATATCAGTGTTGCAGTGTATAGCTTTATTAGCCGAGCGGCTGGAATTGTTTTCTGAGCTATGTTGATCCTTCGCACCGATTGCAAAACGGAACAGAAATTATTTATTAGCCTGTGGGAGCCTTACGACAGAATAATACTTATCTGCCTGGAAACATGGTCAGTCTTGTTGTTATAGATGCTGCTGTATTTAAAGAAGCAGCAAACGAACTCATTTTGTAATTGGTAGTGCATTTTCAGATGTCCTGGCAGGGGCAGGCGTGTGTCTCCCTGAAGGGTGACCGTGCTTGTAGGGCAGGTCTCAAGATTGTTCTGAATAAAACTCTAAATATGAGCTAGGAGAGGGCTTTGTATTTCAAAAAGAAAGGTATGCTATCTCTTAGTAGCAGTGGTTAATCCTTCCAGGTGTTTCCAGTACAACAGAGTTATGTGAGGTCCCAGTGTGACCATGTCCTCCCATGAATATGGCTATTAAAAATATCGTTAATAAACTCTTACTTGTATATAGTTTACTATAAGTAGTAAGGTTTTGCCAGAAAATATTCAGAATGGGAATGTTTGTGGTTTAAATTAAGCAAATGAGGTGGTAGTAGTTATTTTAGAACCTCAGCAAACCAAGCAGTTTTTTCTTCAACACAGCGTAATGAACATATGTAAAATATTTCAAGTTTTTAAATTTAGTGAGGACTTGGAAATTTTACTATTACCAGATCATAGAGTAAAATTACAGTATTTACTTTGGTAAGTAGACCCAGTGTGTGTTTGAAGAAGAAGTTTTTGCAGTGCTCAGCTTTGGGTCTGTGTTTAGCCGCCAGAAACACAGAAACCAAAACCGATTTGATCGAGCCTTTGTCCTATGAATGGTTTGCAATGAAACCAGCCCTTGCTTGCCCTCCCCGCTGTGGAGTTAGAGTTCAGCAGGAACAGATTTCTGCTGCCATTTTTAGGGCAGAGGGAGTTTCCTTGGGAGTAAACTTCGAGGGTTTCTGCCTGCCTCCAGAAACCCTTTGCCAAGAGGCTGCTTGAAGCCTGACTTGCCCTGGCACGAGAGCAGATTGCTCTGCAGCAGAGAGACCACAGTGGGAACAGAGATGAGGATTGTTCCCATTTCTATTAAAAAAAACAAGAGGGGGGGGAGGGTGTTGGGGGGATATAGTAAACAAACAGTCAATAATAATAGTGCTCCAAAACCTAATTACTTTTGATATTTATAAAAAGGACCTGCATCATTCAGAAGTGCATATTTTAGTCAATTTTACTGATTATGCCTCCAGTCATGGAGAGTTTTGTTTGTATTGATCTAATCCAGGAGTGGGAATGGCTCCAGAAGTGCTATTCTGGTCAGGCTCCTGTTTTGCATAACATAATACCCATTTCAAAAGTTTTGATATACTCAGATTAATTTACTCACAGTTAAGAACAACCACAAGCTGTTGATTAATAGGAAAAGTAAGTGCAAAAAAACCCCAAACCAGCCCAGCCCCACTTCTGACCATTTAGGCAGCATTGCAGACCTGGCAGTCTGAACACTTCAAGAAAAACTGCTGTTCTAAAATGCTGCTTCTCTGTTTCTTTCCCTGATTTATTTGGTCATCGTAAGATGCATGGCAGACTAATAGACTGAGATGAACTGGGATTCTGTGGTAGCTTCGAACTGGGCTTCAAAATGTAGAACAGAGTAGTATAATATTAAAGGTCATCCTTTGAGAACTGTATTAAGATGATGTTTCTGTGCCTTTCTGGCATATCTCTGCTGTACATTCAGCCTGGGACTGAATGTTTGTCACTATTGTCTTTCTCCTATTATTAATTGCATAAAGCTGGGAAGATCTGGGGTCTTAAGGAAAGTGATGGGGGAAACAATGTTGGATATAAATCTGGTCAAGTTGCTCTTGGCTTGTCCAACAGGCTGTTCAGAATAGGGAAAAAGTTGATTTATCCAGGTCAGCTTGGATGCACAGGTCTCTCCAGCCTTACATCCTTCAGTCTACGATTGGAGCATCTCTCTCCAGTGTCTGATTCTGTCACTGGCAGGACTGGTGCTGAGATCTGGGTTTGGCCCTTTAGATGCTGAGGCCAAATGGTTTTGCCCTTTTCCTGCATTTCTGCATTTGGTGGTAAATAACAGCACTTCATCCCGTTAGGTGAGATGTGTTTAAATCCTGAGATGATCACAGGTCGTATTTGTACCTTCCCATCTCTACTGCTGATGTTCACGTAATTTGTGCAGGGGTGTTTGTTGCAATTGCTTGTGTTGCTGTATGCAAACTATATTTGCTTCTCTGCTCCTGTGCCCCTGTTCCACACTCATCCTGATTGTTTGTCCTGTGGTTTCTTGCAGTGTGTGCTGGCACCGAGAACAAGCTGAGCTCCCTCTCTGACCTGGAGCAGCAGTATCGAGCCCTGCGCAAGTACTATGAGAACTGCGAGGTAGTTATGGGCAACCTGGAGATCACCAGCATTGAGCACAACCGAGACCTCTCCTTCCTGAGGGTAGGCAAACTTCTGTTTTCCTTCTGTCTGTCTGCTGTGTTTGGGGGAGCAGCCGTGAGTGCTGGGCTGGAGAAGGGCAGATGTCTTTCTCACCAGGTCCAGTGTGATATAAGAGGATGATAAAATGTCAGAGATGTGCAGAGAATAAGAACAATGACATTGCTGTGACAGGTGCTCTGAGTCATTTAGATTTAACCAGGTTTTGGGGAAGAAAGCCATCGCACTGCACAGAAAGGTGTCATCTTGCAGGTCTCTCTCACTGTGTATTGCCCACAGGTATGGAGCAGGTAAGGTGGGGCTTGGGAAGGTCAGAGAATCATGCAGGTAACCCCTGGAGGCTTGGAGAAGCTAATTCCTAAGAAAATGCCAGATATAGACTGATTGTCAGACTAAGCTAGCAATGTTTGTGGAGCATTTAAAAAAAAGAAAAAGAAGTGACTGTATGAGACTGGAGTTATAAACCTAATTAAGTCTTCAGCATCCCAGGGAAATCTCTAATAGATAAGGGCTGTCCTGCCACTATGGAGCCTGAATTGCACACTCCCTAAGTCCTCTTTACATCAAATTTTGTGTAAATACCATGCTTTTTTTTGGGGTTATGAAAGAACATTTTGGTGTGGTTTGTACATTCTCTGTTACGGCGCTAGCAACCACGATGAGGGAAAGGTGAGTGCCAAAATAATAGAATTTAAGTTTTTTGGCGTTTCAAAGCTAATTATGTTTAAAGAAATATCCCAGTAAAGAAGTGATCCAGGAAGGCATCTGGAATCGCTGCACACAACGTGACTGTAACACAGAAGAATGGGTGTGCAGGTCTGAGGGCCACGGTAGCCAGGCAGCCCACAACAGTGTGGTTGCAGTCTGTGCTGAGTGTACTCTCCAACAGAAGAAGCCAAGCTGTGACACAGACGAGGGTTTACAGTGCTCGTATCACACAGTATCGCTCGCCTGTACTTCTGCAAAATGCTGATGTCAGGTTGCGAGCTGCGTGTCTGTATGTACATGGCATTTTCATAAAAAGCACGTAGTGGGAGCGGTGGAGTTTAAATCTGGCAGCAGGAGAGGGCAGCGGAAGTCAGCCTCAGCAGGTTGTGTTACACTCAGTCGTTTAGTTTGCTGGGTCTCGGGCGAACCAAGTGCTCAATTCCAGTTTGTAAAAACGTGAACTTTCCACTATGGGTTCTAACAAAGGCAAAACCAACTCCCCAGCAGCGTGTTTAGCTTTTGCTTCATATGGAGTTTGTTGGGGATTTCGCAGCACTGTCATTCTATGTGTTGGCCTATTTTTACTCTTAAGTGTGCACCAGGCTGCTAAAAGATCTGCAAGCAAAATTCAGCTACCAGATACGTCTGGAATAAAGTTTGGGGTGCTAATTGCACTCAGACTAACAGGTTGCTTGTTAATTTGAGCGATGAATGCCTAGGAAGTAAATGCTATCTATACATTTCACAGTTGTGACAGGTGGAGAAAACACATATGCTTGTGCTCTGAAATAGATAGACTTGGTGCAGCTGGACCAGCGTTTCCCACCGCATTAGACAGGTGGCAGATAGATGCCTACTGCGAGGGCAGGATCCCTGCACTGATTCAGGCACTGCTGCAGTTTCAGATGCCTCCCGAAACCCCTGACTGGGCCATCGTGCATGGCTCAAATTCATCACACACAGTTCTTCCGCTTTGGCTTCCCTTCTTTGTTACACTGCCTGCTGGGAGGTAGGGAAAGCAAATTATTTGGAAATTAGGGAATTAACGGTCCTTGTGGAGAGCTGCTATAAGCAGAGTAAAATACTGGTGCAAAGACAGCAGTAAAATCAGCAAATGAGACCAAGAAAGAAGGGCCATGGGTAGTAAATGAAGGTGGCTCGGTCACTTGTGCTTTTTGGTGACAGCTACTATCACTTTTTTATTCGTTTTATTAATTCTCTTACCTGCATCTGCCCTCTCACAGATGTCTCAGCAAAAAAGCAGAACTTGAAACAAAACTCATCAAAGTGAAAGTCTAGTTAATATGATAAATTGTAGTCATTAAAGTAGAAAACCAAACAGAGGAGAACATGTTCTTGGGGAGGCAAATAAATAAATGTTGGCACGTTTGCACCAATAATTCAACATTCATTAGTTAGGCAGTATTACTGGTTTTATCATATTAAAAATGGTTTCAATGGCCAAATGAAGGTGGCAGATGGGAGATAACTAGGAGAAAGGCTGATTGTCTCTCTCAGACTTAAATAATGTAAACTTGTGCAAGATGACGCTCTTTCAGCCTGCTGCAGGTTTTTAGTCTCTGTTGCAGTAATTGCCCTTTTCCTCCACAAAAAAAACTTCAGGTGTTGGAGCATCCCTGGGTTTTCTGCATGCCCAGCTGATGAGTACCATGGCTCTGTGTGCTCACCTGCCTTCTCCTTAGTGCTCAGCTTAGCTGAGCAGCCTCTTACCCTAGGACAGAGGGAAGACCCAGTGAGGGCACACTGAGCCTTTTTATCATGCAATAATAAACAAATAGCATAAGTGAATTGAAGTGGAAAAAAAAACCCTTCAGAGGAACATTAAAGATCAGCGTGGCATCTCTCATATTTATTTAGACATTTATTCCCTAAGTTGATTTGCTTTATGTCCATGAGTTAGCTCTCTGGATATCTGCTGATTAAGACTAAAAGGGGCTGTCTGTCACCTGATTGAAGTGCTCAGCCCCTTAAACGTCCAGGCCTGCAAGCTAGTGCATGGCTCTGAGACCCTGAGGAGCTTCATTTGTATAAGAAAGGATTGCATGTACCAGTGGTTTTTCTCCTAGCATTCTTGTATGTATGCAGAACAGGACTACAAATTTTCTGTGTTAGTTTAGTGTATTTTATTTTACTTTCTGGTTGTGTTACAGTCTTGGTATTACTTGCCTGGTGGTGGCCAAAACAGGGGTGAGCAATTGCAATATGAACTTGTGCTCTGCATGTGCTGCCCTCCAGCTCCATCAGCTCTGTTACTGCTACTCAGTGCCTCCCTGCAGTGTGGCCACAATGTGGGAGTCGTGGCAGAGGAAAGGAGCACCGGGTACGAAGTGCAGAGGAAAAGTTTTGTCTAAGCCAAAGTGTTGGGTAGGGCAAGAGGTTTCGGACCATGGGCTGACAGCCATCTTTCTTTGTCGTTCATTTGAGGCTTAAGGTAACCACAGGGAATGTACAAAGGGATTATTCAGCCTCTGAAGTCCTACTTCTGCCAGCTTTGGCAATGAAATGAGGCTTAGGTTAATGCAGCACATGGCTACTGGAGTCCCACCTCCCTGTCATGGCCAAGGTGGGCTCTCCACTGGCGTAGGTGCTGCAGTAGGGAAAGGCACTTGCTGTTTCTAAGAGCGTGATTGAACTGGGCAGGACAAATAATTGGATGGAAATCAGGCCCTCAGAGCTCCCTGTCATGTGTCCAGGCTTACCCAGCAAGTCAGCAGAGGCAGTGGGAAGGGATCAGGCTCAACCTCCCACTGCTTCCCAACCCATGACGTCCTTTAACTAATTGCACGAGCCAGGCTTTTACACTAGGATGTGCTCTATAAAGATTTGCTCTAGATAAGCTGGTTGAGTTGGTGTGTGTCTTGAGTCTCATCAAGGCTAGAACTGAGATTTCCTTCCCTGCTTTGGACTTTAGAAAAAAAATCTTGAGATAAGCTCAGATCGTACACTGGCTCATATTGCAAGCAACTGTTTGGTGTCAGAAGTAGGAACCTATTGTAGTTTCACTTGGTAAAGCTGACAGTTCGAATTGTGGGCAGTTCATGTTTCTTAACAACATCTCCATATTCAGTTTTCGAAATAAAATACACAATTAGTGTATCACAAAACAATCTTCTGCAAGCACTCCTGTTCTCTTTAACACATTTGCTAAATGACAGTTATCTTTGACTAATCCCCTGGCTTTTAGCAATTCACAGTCAGTAAATTGTCTTCTTGTGCCTGAATTTTATTTAACCAATTCAGATTATTTATTTTTGAAGACATGACCGAAGTTGTGTTCTGTTCCCTGCCATAACTCTCCCAAATGATTATGAAACTTATTTCTAACCGCAGTGAACAGCCTTCAAGAATGATCTTGCACTGCTTTATAAATCCTTTTTTCATTTGCCTCGGTGGTGCTTGTGTAGCAGCTCCAGGCACAGCTACAAGTGGCAGCTGCCTGCCATTTAACAGGTTGGGCTTTTCATGGTGGGCAACTTTGCAGCAGAGATGTAGAGCCCCATCTTCCCTCTGTCAGCACACATAACACACGTAAGGTGCTCAGTGAGAACCTGGGCTGGCCCAGCCTCAGCACTCACAGTCACATTTAGACTCTGTGGCAGATGGGATTTGGTGATTTGGGCTTTATATTCTTTTGTTTCTGGTTGTGTTATATTCTTGGAGGAAGTTTTGGTGAGACAGACCCCTTTGAGGGTGGAGGACTACCAGAGCACCCACAGGAAGAGCTGGTTGCAAAGTATGCTGCCTGGCCCCATGGCATTCAGGATGGCTTCTGGTTAAAAAAAACTGTAACTAAATTTTTTTTTTAAGGCTTTTTGGTCTTTTATAGCAAAACAGGGCTAAGCAGAGCCTTTTGAAAGCTCTGGCAGCAGAGCTGAGTGTAGATGTTGGCACAGAGAGAGTCTGAAGTCGGGAAGAGGAGCACAGAGACAGAAGGGTATTGCCTTGTCCAGTTCACTTGGCAGATCACTGTGATGATGTGAGTGGCTCCCCAGGGCCTGGCAGCACAGCTCTGCATCCCCTTCTGCAGCAAAATGGTATCTAAATGCCCATCTGATGGGCTTCATTAAGGTCCCAGCTCAGCAGAAAGGAAGTGGGATGTGGAGTTTTGTGCCTGTCAGAAGTTCCCTGAAGGACAGGCTGTGGAGTGGCTGTGTCTCCATGGAGGGGGATTTTCTCTAGCAGTGGCAGGAAAGCTTTGCAGTCTGGCCCTACTGCAGGACAGGGATTTGGGGGGGGTTTGCTGGGCAAAGTGGCTCCATAGCATTTGTTGCACAGTGAGTTGCATCACTTGCCAGCATGTGTTTTGTTCTTGGCTGGCAAAAGGCAGAGTGGCCCCCACATAATTACAGAGCTGGAAATCAAGTACATGTATTTATGTGTTTGTAATTGCCCTCCCAGGACCTTACCTGTTAGAAAACAAAACATAAAGAGCTGCATGGTGTGCCAGCAGCAGTGTGAGGGTCAGGCCTGTGCATGCCACACAAATCCATGTGGAAAGAGGACACCTCCAGCTTGCTGTGTGAACCTGGGTGGAGCATCCTGTGCTCACAGCAGTGAACACAACTGCTGTGCTGGATGGGTTACAAGACACTGGTGACATGCCAGGCCATGCTTCTGGCATGGACAAAATGTGTTACACAGGCTGTGATCAGCTGCCAGCTGTGCTGGGTGAACCTGAGCCAAGTTTAAAGTGAGCCGGATCCCAAACTTGGAGGGTGGAATGGGAGCAAAGGCTAACTGCAAAAAGCACATGTGATACAGCTCTCCTCCAGAAGAACGGATTCTTCTGCCATTTCCCATTGCTTTTGTAGAAATAGTAGCTTAAAATAGTTAAAGTGGTGTAAACTGGCCTCAAAATGGCTAGGAAGTTTGGATTGCCCAAGTAAGGAATGGCACATATTTGCATGGTCTTCTAGGCCTGTCCTGTGCTCAGAAGGAGGGTAAGGAAATGCTGTAGCCACAGTGAGTAGCTGAGTGCCAGGTGCTGTTGCAGTAATGGATTGTTTCCACTGCCCTTATCCCTTTATATTGACAAATATCACGCTCCATGTAGTCCCTATCATAATGTTACTCAGCTGCATCCCAAACCCACCACTCCCAGGACCTCCTAGCTAGTAGTTAAAAGCCATCCAGTACTTTCTGACCTAAATGTCTTTAGAGGTGTTACATTATTTTTGTGCTTCAGTTGCTTGTCTGCCCCATGTTACACTGAGAGGAGATGACACGCATCTCTGCAGTGTCTGCTTTCTTGTGTTGTCCCAGTCTGGTGTCTGTAATGCAGGTATGTCCTTGTAACTCCAGAGATTGCCCATAGGGACCCCTGTGCTTTCCTTTCTTGGATGCTGAAAACCCCCTTTTCAACAGCCTGTCTTGGTTTCAACCCATTTTTTGTAGATATAGAACATTGACTGGTCACTTCATGCCACTGCCAAGGCCTGTAGTCTAAGCCTGTGGCTGCTGCTGGATGCAGTTCAGCAGCATAGGCNGTTCACACCTCCCCTTCCTTCTCCACAAAAGTCTGAGTTCATGGTTGGACTTGATGATCTTAAAGGTCTTTTCCAACCTAAGCAGTTTTATGATTCTATGAAAAGCTGCCTCAAGCCTCCCATCTGCCTCCTCCCTGCCAAGATTCCTTCCTTGTCCCTGGCCACACTGCCTACCTGGGGACACAAACAATCCCTTGTGGCTGACAGCTGCCCTGCCATGGTGCCCCTGTGCCCTGACCGTGCCACCAGACCTCGGTGGAGCTGCAGAGCATCGAGGGATGACCCTGAGCCCTCTGCTGCTTCCCATGGCCCCCCTTGCCCTGCTGTGACAGACCCTCTCATCACTCGACTATTCCTCTTTGCCTCTTGTTGAGCCTTTTTTGACATTTACAGACCTGACAGATTTGTCTCTCCAAGCAGCCAATGCTTTCACTAGTTCCCAACAGCCAGATCTGAACTCGGGTTTTACGCTCCTGACAGCCCTATTCTTTCATTTTTATAGCTGTCCTGAGCATTGCAACATGTAGAATAAGTGGTCTACAAGGCTCTGTTCTCTTCAGTACACAGCACCGACCTCCTCTCCCAAAAATAAACAGAAAAACCCACTTGGACGACCGTATTTCCTTCTCTTTTCCCTCCCTTCCACCAGTGCAACACCAACAAGCAGCCCAGATCAGCTCTGCAGTGGATTGGGCTTTGCTTTCAACTGAGACGAGATTCAGCAAGCAGTACTCCTCTACTGGAATTAAATTTGTAGCTTCAGCAAAACAAACATAGAAGAGAATTAATATACAATTAATCCTCAAGCTGAGTTTGCCAAGCCGTAACCAAATATATGTACATTAGCTATTGCCCCATTAATTTAGCAATTATTTTTGGTGGCTTTGTGTGAAAGATACAGTTTGAAATAACCACTTCTGTTTAGGAGGAGAGTTGGGTGCTGCAGAAATGCAGGTTCCTGTTTTGGTACAGTGGTGGATTGTAAAGTGACCCTTTGTGTCTGTGTCTGCTGGATGCTGTGTAAGTCCCCAGGCAGCATTTTTTTGGAGGAGGGCTGCAGATGATGCCCTTTTCCAGGATAGCCTGGGATGGCACTGGGCTGCTCCTCACATCCCACCTGCTGCAGGGCTGCTTTTGTGAGTGCTGCTGAAATAACTGGAGCACTGGTGGCTACATTCCCTTGTGACCATGTCCCTGTGATTGATTTGCTGTATAAAACACATACCATCATCTGCATGGAGCGACGAGTAGGTGGTGTCAGCCAGCCCTTCACTGAACAGCACCCCCTCGCTCATGAATGGGGCATTCTGGGAGGCTCCCTTGCCAGAGCTCTGGGTGGACATGGGGATGGATCCAAACATGGGGCTTGTTTTCCATCTTCTCTTTGCTGGCAGTGGCCAAGAGCGTCCCCAACTCTCCTGCAGCCTTCGCCTGTGTCTCCTTGGGTTAGGGGAGCATCCTTCAGCTGTATCATGGGAAGATGAGAGGTCAAGATTTGAAGTCCAGGATGATTAAGGAGTCTCTTTAAATCGTGTTTTAGCATTTCCCTTTCAGCTCCTATTTTATGGGAGGCATCCCACCTCCAGCTGCCTGGGAAGACTGGCTGATTCATGTGCAAGGCAGTGGTAGCAAGTCTGGAGCAGGAGAGAGATAAAAGAAGCCTGACTTAAATTATTCAGAGTAACCCAGACCCACGCACATGCTTGAGATCAATAATATCCTCTTCACTCTCTATCCCATTTTGATGGTTGCAGTGAAGCTGCCCTTGGTTGGCAGAACAGAGCACTGGGGTGATGATATGGGGTGACTCCCCCATGCCCAGGGTCTGCACCAGTCCTCCTTGTGATGTGAGGAGGGGGTCTGTCCTTCTCACTGGCCCTGCTGAACCTTGTAAGCCCTTCTGGTAGCTTTTGGGTCCTGCAGGGGTGCCCAGGTGGGAATGGGATGCACAGTGTGTGGGAGTGTTCCTGCTTGTGATGGGGTGCCAGCCATGGCATTCAACAAAATTGCCACCACTTTCCCAACCCCTTTGCTAGGAGATCTTGAGGTGTAAAAGTCTCCAGTACCAAAAATATGCTGAGGATGTAGGGATCACTGCTCCAGGTGGAGTGTTTCCCAGTTTTGGCAGAGGTAGCATGCTGGATGGGTGCAGGCTGGCAGCAGTTCATTCTGGGTAGCATGTGGAGGATGTTACTGGGGGGGGAAAACATTTGGAGGAGCTGGAAAAGTCTGCCATCACCCTTGGAATGTCATGACAGGTCTGGGGGGTCTTGGCTTAAACTGTTGAGCAGCCTGTGAGACATTTGCATTCCTGTGCTTGGATCCTGCTGCATCACTGATAGCCAGGGAGACAGACCTTTCTCCTCCTTCTCACTAGTATGGATCTTGTTCCCTTGCTAGCAGCTTTCTCTGTGGGGCTGTATTTGGAGGTATATGCTGACTCCTGCACTTCCCTTCCTGATCACTGCATGCTCCCAAACTCCTTGGGCAGCATCTTTGAGGTGTAGGCAAACCTGCTTCCCTGCCCATGTTGGTCTGGGGTGACTCCTGGGCCAGCACTGTCACCTCACTTGTGCATTGGATGACCTGCCTTTGCCTATGCTTGGCCACCCAAGTGTCTGGCAAACTGCTTTTGCTTTCTAGCTGGTCCTGGCACACTGAATCTTAGCCACCAAGGAAAATACAAACCAGGAGTCAAATATTTAACATGAACAAAAGCAACTGTTTGGATTTATGGCTCTGTCTAGGCTTGGTAATTTTTTTTTTAATCAAATACAGGCTATCAATTTATTTCTTTTCCAATTGTTCAGTGCCTCATCAGACTCTTCCTTCTGTCTGTCCATGAAGAGTTCTGATGCCTGTGTGTCTACAAAATATGTGTGGCTAAGCCAGAACCCACAAGTTGCTGTGATGAATGCTATAAAAACGCTGGTAGTGAAGGGGAGGACATTATTAAAAATAAAACAGTGCAAACTTCCTTAATTAGGCGTTGTTTCTCTTCGAAGCTGATCTTCCCTCTAGGCCAGTGAAACCAATTATACTCTCACTTTCAACCACCTTATGTTGTTAATGATCTTACTCTTGTAAATGTAAACCTCTTCCCTACCGGTGCCATTGGAAATGCTGGCCTAATTGCAGCTGGAGAAAAGCAAACAATGGAGTAAAGCTAAACTAACCAACAGAAAAAAAAATGTAGTTGCAAATGCTTTTGAATTACAAACAGATTTGTTAGGTCGTAAAGCAAATGAGTAGTTTTCTTCCAGTCATAGAAAGAAAGGTTATGTGGTGTAAATGGTGAGTTATAATGAGGTCTCAAGTCTTAACCTTACCTGGGAGATGGCATAAACTCATTCTTTTTCACACCACTCACTGACAAGCTTTGCTCAGATGTTATTAAACCTTATTTATTCTCTTCTTTGTCCACTCTCGAATCCTTCAGTGGAACAGAGGTTGGAGTTGGGAGGCACAGATGAGGTATAGAGAGGGATATAGCTACATATGGAACTGTGCTATGGCAGCCTGTGCCAAGTGGAAGTGTGTTAAACTTTCAGTAACGTTTTTCTGTTTGTCTGAGCATTTAGGTGATATGTTGCCAATTTTTCCTCTAGCCCTCCCTCTGTACAATCCAATTTTACTATGGAATAAACTGAAATTAGACAAACTGACTGTTAGAGAGCTGAATAATCTTGCATTGTAATACACTGACTCAGAGTCCTTGATCAATGGTCTTGAATTGCTGTTAAAATCCACATGAAAAGGAAAGCAAAATCTTTTGCTGTAAGCTGTGTCAAGGGGTGGAGGAGCAGAGGGGTGGATTGAAGCTTAGCCAACAGTTTTTGTGCTAAACTGGATCAATTTTAAAGGTTTCCTCTGTAGATGCCTGCCGGAGGGCTTTTATAGTTCAGAAATGTCAGCACAATTGTGCAGATTGCAGCATTCAGCGAGAGCAGCTCCCACCTCAAACCTCATACCGACACTGGCCACTAATTGCAGCCCCACATGTCACACAGGCATCCTGTGTAGGTGCTCAGGGTGGCTGGGACAGGGAAGAAGTTGGCCTTCATGACCATCTGCCTCAAAAATAACACGTCAAGGGAGGGTTTCAAGGATGTGTGTTGGTGAAAGCTGCTCCATTGTGTGGGGCTGGTCTCAGGAGCCAGGGAGACTGGAGCTGGCCAGCCGGTGGTAGAGGATGTGTCTTTCTGGGATTGAGGATGGGTTTGCCCAGCCCAAAGAGCAGCCAGAAGGGATATCTCTCCATTAACCACATGCAGTGTGTGTTGCTGTACAGTGCTGAGTACTGAACCCTACAGAGTGTGAAATCAGATACCACTGACTGCTCAGGTGAGATGTGCCTGATGTCAAACGTCATCATGGGAAGGTGGAATCAGAAGGTTTTGATTAAAGAGTCGAGTATGAGGATCAAGTTCAAGGAAGCACTTCCACAGGTGGTTAAGCACAATTGATCTCATCAGCTGGTACTCCTGTTTGAAGTTAAGTAAAAGGGTAACAGTCCTGCATGCTGTATTGACTAGCATGCAGTGTTTCTTTTCACACTTTGGTAGTCCTTAGTCCTAGCAGAGAGGAAGAATGAAGTGCTTTGAGGTAGTGTCTGAACATAATAAACTTGAAAATGTCAAAAGGCAAGGTAGAAATATCATGCTCATTTTGACAAACCTGCACTGTTTTGTGCAGGAAAAATAATGTTAATGGCTTAATGTTGCTCACTGGAGAGAGAGCAGGGCACAACCTGCAAAACTGACAAGGAAACCCACCTACACCCGTGGCTACCTGCAGGTGTATTGCTGCCCCCAAACAGGGGAGCTTGAGATATGCAATATCCTTTTCTTATATTCTGTCAGCCAAAACCAACGACCTGCTCAGGAATGATAATGATCGTTTATCCCTCAAAAGCGTGTTGCAGAATGAAGGCCTAAGAAAGCAAAATCTGTACTGAGTATCAGGGAATTAATGGCTGTCCCTGCAGAAGTGTGGAGTAACCTCTTCGGAAGCAAAAGATGTTACTGGATTCCTTTCAGATCTGCTGAGTGATCAACTAGCAGAAAATATATCCATTGTAACAAGCTGTCTTACTTTGATATGGTGTGAAGAATCTGACCTAATAGGTCTTATAGATTGCTGTCATGTTTTGAAATACTGCTTTTAATTTCTTTGGAGTCTGGTGAGCTTTTCAGGTAAAAGGAAAAAGAAAGGAAGTGCACTCTGCAGATGGGTTACCCATGTTGGTGTTTCATCTGCTGTGCAACCTTAGTTATCTTCAGGTTATTTGGAAAAGGCTCCTGTAAGTCAAAAGCTCAGGAGATGATTAAGGAAAAAGAAAAGGCAACTGCAAGCCTGTGTCCTCCCTGCATTCCTGCCACATTTGTGTGATGTTCTCATGAGCACATCATACCTTGCCTAAAATATGGAAACGTATTAAAAACAGACATTGCCCAAATCCCTATGGAAGGGCACTGTAGAAAGCGATGAGGTGAACCTTGGGTCTCAGTAATTGTCAGCAATGTGCAAGTAGAGAGAAATAGGAGGAAAATATTTGCAAATATTTATGCTGTGCTAAAACTACAGTAGAGAGCAAAGACAGCTGCACAGCTTAAACCTACACCGCTTTGTTGGCAGTGGTTGCAGTCACAGCTATTTGCCCAGTAGCTGGGTGTCCACCTTCCCCACCTCCTCTGCCTAGCTATTTCCTGAAAGTGCTGATATTTGGAATTGAGGCCAGGTGAGGTCCATCAATTTAGGAAATGGTGAGCTGATCCCAGCTATGCTGTCAATTAGCTCTAGTGCCTGGCATCAGCATGGCCGGAGGTTGTGGCAGAGATGCCCAGTAATGACGGCGGGTGCTGAAATACGCTCCCTTCTCAGCTCATCATTTCAGTGCCAAAGCAATAATTTGATCTCAGCAGAACAGCTGGTTTTAAACTACAGATTATCCACTACTTCATCTCCTCACTTAGCTGCAAAGCTGATTCGTTTCAGCTATAGATCAATTATACTCCAAAACAACACTCAGTGTACTTGTATCATGTGAAATGAAGATAAAATGGGTTCAGGCACTAACGATAGATCTTCCATTACAGACTGTCTGTCCCTGCGCATAAATACCCATCATGGGTGACCGAGCATTCATTCCTGGAGTGAGTTGTGCTCATTTCATTAGGATACAAATGAATTATTTCAGCAGAACAATGAATATATAAGAATAAACTGTGCTTAAAAGGGCATTTATTTCTCACACTGCCTATAAGTGTCCCTGGTTGGAGGACACCAAAATCACTCAAAGTGATCAAATGTGAAGTCAAGTACATCTGGTTAGAGCCTGCCTATTTTGTGCAAGGAGATCCAGTCATTAAAAGGCAAGTGTTTTCCTTGATGTTACAGACCTTTTGAGCAAAAGTTTCTCTACTACTTGCCAGTGAAATTGAGGTATTTTGCTTCATTTGCAATGAAGACCCCTCACCTTGCAAGCTGAGCTGGTGTGTGCACTCAGCCAGCGCACGCCCGGACTGTACTAATGAATAGCAAAATGCCCAAATCATGAAAGAGTGGCATAAACATAGGTGTTCCTAGCAGGCAAGCCAGCGTTTCCTTGGGCAGAGGAGGCCCAGCACATGTAAATCTATACCAGCATCAATATGTTTGCATCTTTCACAGCAGTCCTGCCGTCACTTCCTTTGGGATTGATTCAGGTCGTGTCGGTGCATGTGCAGCTGAGCAGTGTAAGGCTAAATAGGGCCGGCTGCAAATGTTAACAAAGCAAATGCTGGTCAAATGTTAAAATACTGTTTTGCTTTGGCTTTGTAAGGGTGGTGTTTGACAAAAACGTGCTGGTTTTATTGAATAGCAGAGGTAATTAATAAGTGTGCTTTTCCACCTGCAGCAATGCAGGTGTCACATGTCAGTTATCCTTGGAAAGTTCCCATTTGCACCCTTGAGGAGTAAACTACCTGGTTTAATTTCTGAAGAAAGGATTTTTCAGGTGGCATTTGGAGCTACCCGTGTTAGGAAGTTTTCTGTCTCCCTTTAGGCAGAGTAGAGGGAGTGGAGAACACTGAAAGGGTCGATTTTTACAGCCCCTGATGGGAGGTGCAGAGCAGCTGTTTCCGAGAGACCTTACAGCACTCAGTATTCCTGGGGCTGGTGATCTCTGCTTGATCAACCGAACAAATGTGAATTTGAAAATATCAGCACTGAAAGGAAAGCAGTCTGAACAAGGTGATCTGCACACACATGCATAAACTTGGAGCCAGCTAAGCCTGCAACCAGGACTTGAGAAAATCCTATTTCTTTACATGACTCTGTATAGAGTTCACCCACTCCCTGATATTTCAGTTTAAAATTAAATCATTTTGGTTGTGTTTCTGCACCTCAGCTCCTCCCGTAAAAGGTCACGTTTCTCCAAATGTGTCTTCAGATTGTGGGGTGTAGTCCTGGTTTTCCTTTTTCCCTGTTTAAAGTTCTAGTTGTTGGTTAAAGCCCTTGTTGAACTGCTGTACCTAGTGTTGGGTTGTAACTCTGACCTCTGGAAAGAAATTACATCTTTTTACATGTAGTAAGGCCTAAAATGTTGTTAGGTGAAGCAACTGGCAGTGTTACAATGTCTGCTGACTGTAACTAACCCTGCAACCATGAGCAGCCAAAACCTGACAGCTCTGTAAGCAATTTTCAATTTTTTTTTTTCTCCCATGAAATTTCAATGCTGCATCATGGCATGAATTCATAGTGGATGCAAACGTTTATTGGATCTGCTGCAGACAGTATCCAATGGATGTAAGTTTGCCAGAAGGATGAATCCCGTTGTGTGTGGCTAGCTGGGACTTCCCAGAAGCAAGAGAAGGCAGCCTTCATCTTGGCTCTTAGGAAAGCTCCCAGTAAGGGCTTCTCTTGTTTCCTTAAATAAACGTCTTCAGCTCCATCCTCCAGAGGCATCTCAGAGTGCCCCTCTGGTGCTCTCACAAAACACAAAGGGCTCTTGTCTGGTAGCACTTTCAGGAGGCAATGATTTTCCTTAGCCCTTGTGTAACTGGCGGGTAATCGGCCATCATCTCGCTCAATACAAGGCTTTGTTTTTATTTGTTTATTTTTTAATTGAGTTTAATGCCTTGTCTTCATTCCCACTGCCTCTGATCTCTGCTGGAGAGAGCAAATCTTAGCAACCTGGAACATCACACGTTCCTCTGATGGCTTTTGTCTCCCATATGCTCTGGTTCAGTAACAGTTTTGGCTGATCACTGTGAAAGCAAAACACCTTTTTTTTTTTCTTTAAGCTGCAGCTTTCTAGAAATATGTCTTTGGGCTTAATCAACATAACCTTCAGCAGTTCTTTGAAACCTAGGATCTAAAAGCCATGAATGTCAGAAACACTTTATGGCTTGTGGGAGTCTTTAGCGCTTCTGACAGATAAAAGTGGAGGAGGAAGCCATCAAAAAATACACCACATACGGGCTGGAATGGGATTTTGCTGGTAACTGACAGCTGGGCACCTGCATTGGAAAGGAAAGCCTACTGAAGGAAAAACTTACGACTAAGAGACCAAAGGGTGATGTAGTGCTGATCGTAACATGCACTTGGTTGGGTTTTATACAGTAAATGCTTCGCAAGACATTTGTGTATGCCAAGCTTAGGCACCCTTTGCTGGCAGAGCAGTCCTCTGCTGAAAGGTCTTTCAAACATCAGAGCTGTCAGTTTATTATTAGAACAGTAGTGTTGTTGTTATTTTTAAGAAGAAGAGGAAAAAATGAGAATAAATTACAGTAAAATGTCAGCAAGTGCTGAAAATAGAGGAGTAGCAACAGTGTCTCTCTGGCATTTTTGCAGCCAGGCAAGCACACGCAGCAGGAATAGTGCCAGCGTGCAATTTCCATCAGCTCCAATTACTACCTTCACTTGTTTTTAAATATTTAAAGTTTCATGTTTAATTTTGGATGATATTGAATAACAAGAATCAAAGTATGGAAATTCACTGCTGAGTAGCGGTCGCGGTAAGCCGGTGTCAATAACGTAAGCCGGACGGCACTGAATGACCGTGGTTTTCCAAGAAATCTTTTCCATTTCTTGTGTGTTCCCTGTCTAGACATGATTTATTAAACAATCCTCTGAAGGGAATGTCCTTCTCCACTATCTTTTATTATTGGTGGGAGCCAATTTGAGGCTCACACTGTTGTGCGAGGGCCGGTTCCCTTGTGTGATTGATGAGCCGGATGGGAAGTGATTAGACTTTTACAAACCCATGCTGCTTGAAACAATACTACCAAAGAAAAAAAAAAAGGCTGTTCGTCAAATTTCAGATTCATTGCCTATTCCTTTTGAGCTTCAGGTTCTCTTTCTTCCTCTTTAACATCTCTTCACTTTTTTGGCTTGGTTTGCCAAGATGAGGAGAGTGAGTGGAAGAGCTGCACCATGCAGCTGAGAGCTGCCAGCTGTTGTGGGCAGTCTTGCTTTTATGCTTTATTGTTATTATCTTTGAAGACTGATTGCAATTTGCCCTTGATATGCTTCCCGAGAGGTTTGCCTTCTTCGAAGAGAGGCAATAAACCGGGAAAGCTGGGGAACAAGGAGAGACAAGTAGGACATGTCGTTTCCCTAAATACAAGTGGGGGACAAGCCACAATCCTTTACATTGTGACTGTCAGTTTGAAACCCCTTTGCTCTCTGCCAAAGAGCATTTGCTGGATTGCTCCATGGTTTGCATGCAGTGATGGTCAAGCAGAGATTTTTCTGCCAGGGAGTTCAGCAAACCTCATGTCTGACCATGCCTAACAGGCAGCTTTGCTCCTGCTTGTGACTGGGGTCTGGAAAGCCTTTTTAGAGGCAGAAATCCAGCTCTCCTCATCTTGTTCTGTCTGTCACCCAGCCACCCATTCCCCTTTAGCACATGGTTGTTTCATCTTATGTTAAGACCTCTGCTCCTTCTCCTCTTATAGGTGCCTGGCAGAGTTTCCAAATGAGGTTGTGCATAGACATCCTTGCCTCTAAGATTCCTAAATAACTTCCTCTTGTTTTCATTCCATATTTTGTTCTTTTTTATTATTAATTTTTAAAGTCTTCCTCAGGAGACCTCTATAACTTATGCGCTGGAGCAATGGCAAATTGAAACCACGTGACTATTTTCCTTGAGCTCCTCTGAGGACTGCTGCTGCCTGCTGAAACACAGACACTATGCAGCAGCCAGGTATTACAGTGAGCAGGGGAATCCTGTTCCCCTGGTAAAAGTCAAATGAATTATTCCATTTTAGCTTTAAACTTGAGCTCTTTATGCACATGCCAGAGCCTCGGGGGACTGTCCCCTGTCAGAGCTGTTAGCTAGAAGTTGTCACTGAGGCCAAACCGAGGTGATGCCCAGCCCAGCACCTTGTGGGAAAAACATACTGAAGAGACAAGTGTGGGCACTAATGCTCATGGTTTCATGGCATCTCAGTGACACAATTTCATCTTGTTCAGTTGCAGTGGAGCTTGGGGTGTGGGTGCTCCTTTGTGGCATTGAAAGGATGTTTCACAAGTACCTGTCCTGCTGTAAATGATAAAGGTTTTGCAGTAAGGAAGAAAAGGTAATGAAAGAACCAATAGTCAGCTGGGTGAGCTGTGTGTAAAAGGAGACTTTGTACCCAAGAGAAGCAAACTTCTGTAAAAAGCCTGAGCCATAGAAATATTTTACACTTCAGCCTGGTGGCTGAACTGGAAAAGAATTAGAAAAGTCAATTGGAGTTGACCCAAGTGAGAAATCTTTTTATTTTCCTCATCCAGCCAAAAATCCTACGAAGTATTACTTTGCAACAATTGAATTTTTTTTTTTCAACTCCAAGTTCTTAATTTGTTTTAAATAATGCATTCTGGTAATCTACAAAGCAATGAGTGATTGTGATTTTCCTTCCCCTTCCCAGGTGGAGCTATTTGCCACATTCCAGATTAATATTCAGTTTACTTTGGTCAACCAAAAATTGATCTTTTTCCCCCCCGTGCTATGTTTATTCTTTGAAAACTTTCTCCAACCTAATAAGGATGGATTTTTTTCATGGCATTTTATCAAATCTTCCTTCTCTTGGCTGGGTTAAGATTTTGTTGTACTGAAAAGAGCTCTTGCCTCCATAAGAAATACAATAAATGAAACAAAATGAAGATCACAGATGTTGTAATAAAATTAGTAAATGTGTGTAGCATTGAACTTCATTGAAATTATTGTAAATGCTGCTGTTACATTGTTTAATTATGTACAATTAACCCAGGAATTGCTCAGTCCCTGCTGGAGCCTTTTCTCTTGGATTTACAATAGGTCATGGTAGAGTATTTTTCTCATTACTGTCATGGAAGCAGTAATTGAAATGGATCTGATCTCCCACATTGACTAGTTTTATCCATAGAAGTATAATTTATTTATGTACAAATAGTTCTTTTTTGCCATGTTGAACTGGAGCCTGGAGCAGGCATAGAAGAGATGGCAAAATTTATAGTCCATTAAGGCATTTTCCATCAAGTGTCATCTGTGAAAACTGATTTGGACATTTAAAGCAAGAGCAAGATAAATGTGGTTTTGGTAAGTCTCGAAAATGCTTATCTTGTGGTGCACAGGCAGCCAGGTTGGTGAGGCTCTGCCAGAGCTGTGCCAGAGTAGTCAGCAGTGTTAGTGTTTTCCTGCATACAAATATATGTGCGTGGAGAATCCCTCTCCAGGAAACTTGGGAAACACTGTGTTTTGGTTTTGCTTCCAGAAGGCTGTGTGATTTCTCTCAGAGAGCTGAGAGGAGGCTGGGAGCTGCATCAAGCAGCAGAGAGGTGTTGCTTTGCTAGATGAGCCCCCAAGCAGAAGGCATTTGGGGCATGGGGCCCATGCGAGGCTGAATTGATCCTGTTATGTCACCCGTGCAGGAAAGGTGGCAGAAAGCATGGGAGGTGGAAAAACTCATCATTTATTTCCAAGCTGAAAATCCCCAAATGCCAGAGAAGAATCCAGTCCTTGCAAAGACTGATATACTGATCTGCTGGATCCAAGGATTTTGCCTTATTAAGCATTTCAGTACATTTGGGGTTTTCTTCGTATTGATCATCTCAGCCAAAGTAGCTCAATAATATGATAAATAATGTATTTGCTGACACTTTGCCCAGCCTGTTCTCCATGCACCTCACATAGGAATGCTGTGAGAGCTGCCTGTGTGCTTCCCAGAGGTTGGCTCTGCAGGCAGGGAGGGCAGCAAGAAGCAAACACAAAGTTCAGCTGAAGCCTTTCTTGTGAGGTCAGCTACCTCAGGCATGTGACAAGGAGAAGAGGAAGGATCTTCTCCAGGCTGCAGAGCCTGGAGAAGGCTTTTGGGTTTTGGGGAGACCTGTTTTAGGATAAGAGGTGTGTGTGCAGTGCTGTGTAAGGCTACCAGCTTGTGCCCGGGCACAGCAACTCTCTGTGTTTGAGCTTGAACCAGATGGGACTTCAGGTTTTAGGAAAAGCCAAACCACTTGAACCCTTTCTCTGCCAACCTGTAACCACAGACTTGGTGGAATTTAACATGTGTTTGCGTGGGGGTCGATGGATATAAGGTACAACTGTGTCATGTCTCTGGGCCAGGAGATCTCTTTGCCTCAGCTCCTTAATCCACCCTCCACCTTGCTCCTAAAACACTAGGCATTGCATGAGGTGGAGGAACAGCACACCAAACTCAGATTGGTGGTTCCTGGCAGGTGCAAAACCTGTGGATGTACTCGAGCTGTCTCTGCAAACACTGTGAGATGTGTGCAAGTTTATTCAAAACTGTTTCCATCAACGGAAGGGTACATTATTTATGATTCCATTTCCTTCTCTGTTTGGAGAGCACTTATCAAATCAATCAGAGAATTAATTAGGTAATTATTATTTTTTCATTATTTGCCTGAGTCTTGGTGTATTTACCCCACACAAATAGAAAAGACACTAGTAAATGGGATCAGGAGCTTGAAATACTTATTTTCCTTCCCATACTTCAGAAGAGGAGACTGAGAGTGGTTCTGTAGTGTGACAGCTGGCAATGAAGTTGTGATATATAAGAAGTGATGGGACACTGTCGAGTGTCATTTGTCATCTGTGGCCTGAACATGACAGCCTCTGCTCTGTGCTGGTGGATACCCAGAGTTATTTTGTGCCCCATTTCATGTCTGCAAGTGAGGCACCAGGAAATTATAAGTCGATATATGTGAAAGACCCCAAGCAGCTGTGACCCCCCTTCCAACTTAATCCTTTTTCACGGGTTCCCCTGAATATTCATTAGTGTCCCCTTCCATGTGGCATCTGGTGTCATCTCCACCATCTTCTGGTATTGGTTGTGGCTGGAGCTTCCCAGGGTAATACCAGCCACTGTTCCTCTGCTCTTTCCTCAAAAATGGGGTTGTTTTTTTTGTTCAGACTGATTCATTTGGTGATTTTGCCAAGGTCAGCCCAGTGGTGGGTGGTCTGGCTGGCTACCAGGCTTGGGGACCAGCAGCAGTGGGGAGGGTGCTATTCCTGGCACCACACTTGCCATGGTAGTTGTGCCTCCTGGCTTTCTGACCCCATGTCAGCACACGGTTTCTGTAGTTTGGGATTTTCTGCTCCCTGACCTGCAGTGACAGGGAGAGGACATGTTCCTGCAGGATGAGATTGTCTCGGGTGTACAGAGAGCTCCCCGGTGAAGGGAGCCATCAAATGTGGGGCTTCCCATTTTCCAGTGTGTGAGAGCTCCTGGGCCAGATGCCCTGACTGGATGAGAGCAGGTGAGGATAAGGGCAATGGAGAAATTATAGCAGCACTTTATCAGGACTTAAACTGCTGTACAAAAAGAATCAGTACCAAATGTGTTTCAAGAACATCCCAAGGTGAAGGGCCAGAGTGGGTCTGGGTTTCAGAGTATTTCCCAAGACACTGGGCAACACAGGATAAGGAGATTGCTGGGAAGATGACACCATGTGACCCCTGTACCCCACCTCACCTGTTGCATGGGGTTTATTTTCAAATAACTGTTCTTACCAGCTTCTTGCAGTGTTAATGAAAAAGATTCGCAGTACTGTTTTCCTCCAGGTGACCCAGCTATTCTGAAAAGCACTAAGGGCCACTGAACAAAAATGTATAATGTATAATTAATGCAATAATTGTATAATTTTATTCCCCTTTTCATCAAAGTTGCTGTACACAGGGCATGTATTAAATATGACTACAGTGCTGTTTCCCAGGACAACTGCTGAAGATGAGTTAGGAAGACCTCAATAGGCTATTCCATTTAAACATTTTCTTTGCAAAATAAATACAGGCTGTCTTGTGAATAAGAATGAGATTAGCTGAAGTCATTAATTAGTATGACTTTTTAAAAGGAAGCTGTAAATGGAATAATTCGCCAGATAGAGCATCTTAATTTTCTTCACTGTGAAATAGTTCTCATTTTTCACTATTTACTCCCCATTGCTGTTCAAAGCCCTTCCTAAGTTCCAAACTTCATGTTTGGTGGGTCCTCTTTGTTCTTTTAGCTCCCCTGTCATCTGTCATCCTGCTCCTGGCTTTTGGACAGACGCAATTCTATAATTGTGCCTGAACCATCTTTGCCCTCTGGCCTCGTCCCTCTGAGAGTTTCCCATCACCATAGAGTTCAGCTTGGTGACCAGAGCTCAGTGCCCAAGGCAACAGGTTTTGACCTGGAGTTATCTAATAAATCAGAAGAAGAGGTTGGAGGTCCCTAAAGCAAGGAGAGAGTGGTATTGCCACCGGTGTTCTGTTAGTGCACGAGCATCACTGGTGTGCACCATGTCCTAGAATCTGCTGTCATAGATCCTGACAGCGATGTGGAGGTCTGAAATCCTCGAATGGGGCACAGAAAAACTCATGGGTCCTTTGCCATTAGCGTGTTGACCTCATATTTGTTTGTTTTCCTCATGTAGTTCAGTTTGTAAACTGTTAAAATGCATGTTGTATGAAGATTAAAATGATCCTTTGTCATGGATGGAAGGGGTTAAACTAAAATTAAAAAAGAAAACTTTGTAGAGGTTGTTTCAGAAAGAAATTCAGAAGGACAAAATTAAGATGGTTTAGTCTCACAGCTTTTCCCTAAAGCGTGAAGCAATTTGCTTAAACATTGATTTTAACATTTATTTTCCTACTACCTTTTTTTTTTTTTTTCCAGGGGCTTGATTTCCATTCCTTTTTTAGGTGGCCTTTTAATTTTGCATGCTATCACAGGCCTAATTCTTCTCTGTNAAACATTGATTTTAACATTTATTTTCCTACTGCTTTTTTTTTTTTTTTCCAGTGGCTTGATTTCCATTCCTTGTCTGGTGTGCCTGTTAATTTTGCATGCTATCACAGGCCTAATTCTTCTCTGTTTCAAATGAATATCATATAAATTAATTGCCATATGATTACCATGTAATTACATTGTGACTCATGACAGTTTAGACAAAGTATCATAGCTACATTTTAAGAAGTGATAAATGTTTGACTAATGTGTCAGAAAAATGTAAATATATTGTGATTATTGTGGCACTGTTAAACACATTAATTCTCTCCCTAGTTTTTGCAAGCTGTCAGTCATGCTGTGGTAAAGAGCAGTCAATGCAAGTACCTAAATTTATCTGTGTTTAGGCAACGTTTATCATTTGGGAAGGTTTTTGCACCAAGGGCCAAGGAGGAGGTAGGTGGCCTGAGTGTCACCACAGGATCACGCATGACACTCCTGAGAGAGCTGTATTTTCAATCTCAGCTGCTTATTAAATAAATCTATCAAGTTCTGTGTTAAATTGAAAATTAGGAACTTTTTTCATCATATTGACAAAGTCACTATTCAGGATGTGTTATGGTCAATGTGAACAGGGGCAAACCTTTTTAGCAGCTGCTGTGAAGTGTCAGGCAGGCTCCTACTGATCACAAAACATGTTTAGTATGGAATTGCTTAAAATAGTGTCTTTACTTTAAATTGCTCTGAGGTCTTTAAAGGTGTTAGGAAACAAAACAGCCATGCTAGGGAAGCTACTGAAAGCCAGATAATGGGATGTTTGCTCTCAGTTATGAATACCTTCAGCACTGATCTTGCCTTATCACTTAGAGTGAAGTGTCCTTAGCAAGGCTAAGGCTAAGGATTGCGAAAGAGCACTTTGCTGGTTTTCGGCTTTCTTCCGTGCCTTTATGTCACCACCGTACAAGAAGCTCAGGATAAGGCACAGTTATCTGGACCTACAGTGGTGCAGAGAGCGTTTTGTCTGTGCAAGTTGGGTTAGGGTTAGAGCAGACTGTTGCAGGGATTTGGGCTGGGACGTCTCAAGTGCTTATCTTGTCCTCTTCTGCCGGCGAGTGGCTGTTGCTCTGCACTCGGTCCTGCCTTTGCAAGCTGCCCCTGTGCTATTTGAAGCACTGCTGGATGGGCTTCATGGGCAATTTCAGACTGGGACAGGTCTGGTCATAGGCCACCCCACCCTTGACTCTGTGCCCTAAGGTTTTACCTGGGTTAGCAGGGTAGTTACTGCTGTTTTCCCAGCTAAATTGTGCAGCTATCAGTTGAAGTGATCCATTGAACTGAGCCAATAAGACAGTGTCCTCTGGTTATTTAAGGACCTGCAAGACTAATGGCAGTTGACAGCAAATAAACAGGCAAATTCATGGGGGAAAAAAAAAAAACAAAGTGGTGGAGTTGGTGGGAAGGGGTAGGGTAAGAGATGTATTTCTAGTGGATTTACAACCTAAAAATGATCAGCCATATGGTCTAGGATTCCCTTCCTTGATGTTGAATGTCAACCAACTCACTCATCTGCCTCTGATGGGCTTTGAAAGGGAGGGACTGCAGCAAGCCAGGGAGCTACTGAGGATTTAGGCATTTCCCAGCCACCTATTGACAGCTATCCAATTGGAAAACAGTGTCCCAATCCCCTATAAACCCACCTCTAGAGAAACTGTTTCCAGTCTGTAGCAGCAGTAAAAATGAACTAAAATTACCCTAATTCTGGGAGGTTTGAACTTCAAAAGCCTGTGCAGAGTTTGTTTCAATATTAACAGTGTTGAACATGGTAAGTTTATTTCCCCTTCTTCCTTGCTCTCCTTTTGTTAGCTGAGAAAAGTGAGGAAGAAAATAAATTGAAAGACTTGGTTAATGCAATATGTGGCGTTAGAAAATGCCTTAATAATGAAATGCATGATTAGACCAATTAGAGAGGTAGGATGGAAATGCTGTGTGTGTAGGTAGTACATGCTTAGCATACATAGCCCTTTAAAAAAGAGCTGATAACCATCAGGGAGGCAAGAAACGAATTCTGTGTTTCCTTGGCTCAAGAACTCTGGTTTGATGGCCTTTGCTGTGGCCAGAGCTGCGTCACCTTTGTCCTCCTGACTTTAATTTGTGCTAAGATTGCTAATTATCTTCTCTGTTATTCTATTTTTGTCTAGTGTTTCATCCATTTCTTCCTCCTTGCAGTTTCCCCTCTGGTCCTTCCCCAGAGACCTGTCAGCGTAGCCCTCACACAGTGGCACAGGGTGGTCTTGTAATTAAGATCCCAGTGTTCCTTGCAGAGGTGTGGCAGCTTTCTCAAAGGGATGAGTCGCAGAGAAGCTGCCAGGTGAAGTTGGAGGTGCAGCTCCTGGGCTGCTGTGGGTGAGCACAGGCCCCTGGTTTCCCCAGAAGCACAGGGACTTGCAGGGGATGATCATCTGCAGGCTCCATTCCTCACAGATTCGTGGAAGTTGATAATTTAGATCATCTCTGCTGCATGATAGGGAGTGGGCAGAAGCTCCCTTTGCAATCTGGTGATGAATAGCACTTTTTCAGACATCGTTCAATGTTGAAATCTTTATATTCACAGAGATTTTTAAGATGTATGGTATCGCATGATTTCTGGCATTAGTGCCAAGTGTTTTAAAGAGATTTCATTTAGATAAATTATCAGCCAGATATGAATAAGTAAGAAGCAATAAATCACGGCAAATCAGCTGTTCCAGCCAAATGGGTGTTTTCATGTCTGTGATATAGTCCAAAAGGAAAAATCTGTTTTGTTTTTCTAATTGAATGAGGTGATGCTAAGGCATAGTAAAAGACATAAGTCCAACAGTATGTTTCATTACAGTTTTGTGAGATAAGTTTTAAATTAATTTTTATCTATACCTTTGAGAAAAGACATTATTGTTTCAGTGAGTAGAGTGAAAAATGAGCATTTCCTAACAAGCGAAAGAGCATCCTGCTAAACCTGGAAGGTTTAGACCATATCCTGTGGTTGATGCCATGGATATGTGATCACAGCCATATGTGCTTGAGGTATGTACAGCAATGGTTTGATTAGAAAAGCATTACTCAGAGAATATTTATGTGCCTGTAGAGTGTATACACGTGAATCCTAGTGGAAAGCATCTTATCTGTCCCACCCCTGTAGGATCACCTATCTCAGCAAATCTCTCCTTCAAAAAAAAAAAAATCCTGGGGGTATTTTATGTCCTTAAAAACTGATTCATTGAGGTCTGGTGGGCAGCTTTATTTAATGTTGTTGTTAGTGCACGTGAGACAAAAAACACCTATTTCTCACTAAGAGGAAGACTACAAGTGGATGGCAAAGGAGGAGGGAAAATGGAAAATCTGGGGCAGCTTTTAACATATCCCTTTGTATTGAATTTGAATATTCAGAGTGTACAGGTATACATGTTTCACAGTGGTCCCTGAGACAGCATGTTTTCTGGACTGCCATTTCTCAATGTCATGTACTCCTCACCAGGTAGTCGTGGCTTCTGTGCAAATTTTGGTCTGGTGAGCTGAGAGCCATAGCAAAGTTTTGCTTACAGAGCTCTTTGTCCCCAGGAAAGCACAAGCTTGGTCATCTTTGTCAGACAAGTCTCATGGCAAAGGCAGCATTTCTGCTGTGTTTCTCGAGGAGATAGTGTAGCATTTCAGATAGTTCCTATTGTTTTGTGATATTGGGCACTGTTTTCTACTATTTTGTTTTCTACTGTTGCAGTTTCAATTACAAGTGTGTGTTGGTATGTTCTGCTTGAGAACTGTTCTGCAGATAGGTGGGTGTTGTGCATAAACAGGAATAAACAAAGATGCTGTATTGAGTAATATGATATTCAAGGACTTAATTTCAGACTGATGATGACTGAAAGAAGGGTTACAGAACAGAACAGACCTGGGAGTCTACTTATCCACAAGAAAATACTTGACCCAGTACGAAAATAGGGAATTGAAAGTAATGTGCCTACCTCAGGTACAGTACTTTCTGCACAAGAGCTATCAATTGTTTAAATAGAGGGAATTTAAATTAGACTGTCATTTGGCACAATAGGACTTAGTCTAATTTTATCCATTAGGGTGTAAACCTGTCAGGAGGAATGCTGATGAGGGGCACAGGATGTGGTGTGACAGGTTCAAATAGTCGTTAAGTGTCTGGCTATTAGCTTTATTAAGTGGAATGTTTTGCTTATAACATTGCCCAAAGGCTTCCAGGTTTAAAGCAAGACTCACCTCTGTGAGTCCATGCACACACAGTTTACTCCAGGAGCTCCGTGCAGGAGTTCAAGTCTGGAGATGCCAAAAAAAGGTGACCCTCTCATGTCTGTGGTATCATGCAATGCAATTCCTGCAGCACAGGTATTCTTACTTTGTGCCTGGACAGTGTCAATGCATGCTAAGGTGAATCCTCAGTATTGCTGCCCTTCCTAATCTTCCATTGCCCAAGCTTCTGTCTAGCAATACTTTTGTCCAAGAAAATAGATGGATTTTGAGGGCAAGCATTTTTAATGCCTATTTCCCAGTTAGACTTGTTTGTATGGGAATTGCTGAGGATTTAGTGTGCCTTGTTATGGTGTGCTCTGCTGTGCACTGGCTTAAAACATACCCACCTCCAGCTGTCTGTCCTGCCTGCAGAGTCCCCTCAGGCTCAGGCTGCAGCTACTCTGCTTTGGTGGCCAACATTTTAGTGCAAGCCCACCTCTGTTGGCAGCTGAAGTCAAGAGCCTGCATCCTCCACCTGGGATGTGTCTGGGCTGTGAGTGCCAGCCCCTGATCACCTTCTGCTGACGCCACTGCTGCAGGGCCGTGGCACAGACGGGCTGGCTGGACACGTCCAAAGCCTCAAACCAACGCAGCAAGACTCACAAGGGACCATCTGTCACTGCCCAGAGCCCTTTTCCTCTGAACACAGAAGGAATTTAAAAAATCAGAGGAGGTAATTGCTTTAGTTACTTTTCCAAGCTTCACCCAGCAGTCACTGCTCAGCCCAGTGCGTGCTGTCCTTGCATGGGGCTGGGCTTTTTCCAGTGACAGGGGTTCTTGTTCTTTATTTCTGCTCCTTTCTCCATTTATCTGGAGTCTTTGTTTTCCCACACACATGCTGTCCCTCAATGTGCCAACAGACTTTCCCCCCACGCAGCCCAAACATGGGCATGCCTTTTGTTTCGGTGGCATCTGCTCTACTCCAGTCACTGGCCCAGTTGCTTTTCCCGTTTATCCCAAAGAAGGGGCAGCGTCTGTCCCCACTGGTTGCAGCATTTACTGTCTCCAGGCCTCCTGCAGCCCCTGCAGTAGGAGCTGGAAGGTCCAGCGTTGGTCAGGATATGCTGCCGTGCATTAAATGGGGAAGATGGAAAGAAATGCCCGACAGCTGCCTCTTTCTCCTGCTCTGCACAACCTCACAGACTGAGTGGGCAATGAATTCCTTTGGAAAATAGCAATGTCTGACACGCTGGTGAGGCCTTGATCTTTGATTGAAATCATGCTAAACCTCAGCAGAGGTGTTTGTGTCAAGATGGTTGAGGTTATTTCTGTTTTTTTTTTTGTTTGGTTGTTTGGGTTTTTTTCCCCCCTGTAAAAAGTGACTTTCCTTCTAATAGAGCTATAGAAGTGTTGGTGTACTGTGAAAAAAATACCCTTTACATGGCAGATCTGAGGAATCCCTCATTTTCCTATGCTGGTTTTTGAAAGGAATTATGCACGAAGAAGTAAACAGGCTCCCTGTCAGCAATTTAGCTTACTTTACTCTTCAGTTACAGGTTTACAATAAGGAGTAAAAGCCACTTCAATGTGGCTTTTGTTTTTTCAGGATAGAGCACATGTAATCCTTGAAAACTGTATTAACCTATTTAATCTTGGAATGAGTCTGCTGTGCCACTCTCTTCCTTGACCATAGCCCTTGTCAAAGAAATGGTGACATGACCAGGAATTCCAATAAGAAGCTACAGCCCTTCCACATAAAAGAAGGAGTTGTAGGCAGGACGTAAAAGGAGAAAGTATTGGTGTGAGGATGCATTTAATTTTGCCATTTTTCACACCTCATGTAATTGCCAGCTACACAGACCCCAGCCAGCCTGGTGCAGGTGTTGCATCCAGGGTGAAACACACAACAAGGCAAAAGCTTAATATTTTATCAAGATTCTTTTAGTAGAAATCCCAAGAATTGAGTATTTTATAATTTTATGTGGGTGTCTAACAACCTCAGCGCCTAATACAAGAAGGCCTATTAACTCCATCCGATCTAAATACTTTCTAGAACCAGAAAAATACACATCTTGATTTTATTTGGATGTATCGTAACTCCTGACCTAATATCACTACTGGCCATACAAGCTCTGTCCAAACGGAATGATTTCTGGAATTTCCATAAATACCTTCAGGTGCCAGAGACCGGATCTGCTGATGGATGTGCAAGGTTTTATCTGCTAAGCACCTGGTTTCTTGGGGTTGAGACCCCACAAAAGTACCCACCAGTATGATTTCAGAGGGAGCACAGTCCCTGTGCATCTGTGAGTATTGACAGTCTGCGGCCAAGTTTTTCCTAAGTGTTGTGTCAAAGGGTTAAGTAAATACGGAGGCACATTTAATCCTGCAACCTGTGTATTTGAAGAGATCATCCTTGAAACTACCACCAGGTTCACCAGGAGCAAAATCCGCAGCTTTGTGAAATTCAGTGGAAAATTGGCTTCAAGGAGCATTAACTCAGGTTCTCAGTGAATGTCTTTCTTCTTGATTAAGAGAGGGGAAACAAAAAAGAAAAAGGAGCACTTTTAGGTGCTAAAGTCACTTCTGTACTTTCCTTAAAAGTTTGAATTTTGTCCACCACCAAGAATATTTTCTTATTTATTGCTACTGAGACAGAACTAGATTTAGAACTGAATTCTAGGCTCCAGATGGTTTTTAGAAGGTGATCACTTTTATTATTGAGATTTGTGCATGGCTGTTTCCTCCTCCATGCCTTACAGCTAAACCCTGCTTGCTCAGATGTGGGCTCCTGGAAATGCTTTATGGAATTTCACAGTTCTTGTGAAGGAAAAGATCTTTTTCTGCAGAGCCTTTGGCATAATTTCCATGTGAGATGGCAGTGTAATCTCTCCCAGCAGCCAGGCATGTGTGCATGGCTCGGCTCACAGAGGGGTGATGGCCAGCTCTGCAGCCTGGCTGACTTTGCCGTGGGTGCTTTGGATAAGTGGAAGTTTTCATCCAGTCCTCCAAGGTCCTGTGTGGCCACAGTTCTCTGGAGCTGCCAGCGAGGCTCAGACACCTCAAATATCAGGCATTGTACTGTACATCCAAACAGCAGTTCAGCTGGGGGTTGGAAATGGGGAGTGGTGCTTTTAAATCATTTGGCTTGTGTTTTACGAAATGATTCTGAATTAGGTGATTTTAAGATTAGGCTTTTTACCTCTCTGGGTTTGTTTGGTATCAGAGAATCACGTGAAAACTCAAAGGACCTTTTTTTTTCCCCCTCCTTGGGTCCTGGAGCCCCTGTGCAGGTGCTTGCTGCTTCTCCCACCCACCACAGTTTGGAAGAGACAAGGATTTTAGCTCACTTTCTGCTCTGGATTGGACTTATATTGCATGTGATAATTTTATTTTAAACACCATAATATGGCAGTGTGTTATTTTGCATTGTGTTATCCACCCTGTGGCTTTCTCTTTTTACTTTTTCTTTGCAAAGGCAAGCTATAAACCCAATTTCTATAGTGAATGTAGTGCAGGAATGCCAGTGAAGTGCACCAAGGCAGGATTTACCCTTCCTGTGCCCTGTTCCATTAACCCGCATCACAAAGGTGTGCAAACCCTATTTTTAGCAACTAGAAAAATCTGTATTGTTTTAGCAAAACAGTATGCAGGAGCTGTTTGCTTGAAGAGAGGTATAGGTTACCAAGACTTTACTGAGTGTGGGTACCAATGATGGAGAACAGTGTGAGGAAGCACATGTTCCATCATTTCTTTGTACACTTGCTTTTCAGCTCACTTGTGTTAAGCTTTTCAGTTTTTGCATCTGCTATATTATTTTGCTTTCATTTTTTAAGTGTTCTGTGTACGACTAAACCCACATGAGGATGATCTGTTTTCTCCTTTTTGTTTCTTTCTAAGGCAATAAGACATCTGGCTGCTGCTAGTGTGAATTATCAAGTTGCATCCTTTTAACCCTCCTCATCATTTTATTTGTAAAGTGCTCACCCGCTGAGATACCAGGGGCCATGTGCAAACAATTCAAAACAGCACTGGGAAATAAATGGCATGGGCAAAAACGATGGGATGCCTTTTAAAGCCGAAAAAACTCTGAGTGCTGAAAAAAGGGCACATTGGGGAGGGGAAGAGAGAGGTCAGATCAGTCCAGCATCACTGCAAAGGTCAAAGCTGACCCTTCCTCCAAAAATTCAGCTCTTCATCCACAGGTGGTGATCCCAAGAGGCACTGGGATGTACCCCTAAATCTTTTTCTGAATTTAGCCAATGCTGCAACAAAAGTCATATCTCTGACCATTTGGGAGAACAGGACCCTGGCACTGCTGGTGTGATGGTCATTACAGCGGGAGACTAGAAATCTTTTAAAAACTGAGTTTCCGTCCTGGTTCAAGGCAAGGCTGGATGGAGCTCTGAGTAACCTGTCCTAGTGGAAGGTGTCCTTGCCCATGGCAGGAGATTGGAATTACGTGATCTTTAAGGTCTCTTTCAACCCAGACCACTCTGTAGTTCTGTGATTCTTCTGGAGGCAGCTGGTGGGGAGTCCTTTGCATGAAGGTCTTGGTGTTCAGGATGTACCTGTGCCAGCTCCCTGAACTGGGGCAGTCCCTCTGGGAGCTCTGCTAAAAATGAAATTGTGGTACTAAAGCCTGTCTGTCCAAGGCACGTATGTTGCTCATAGGAAGTCCTTGGAGGAATCCTAAGGATCCAGGCTCAGCAAACGAGCTGGCTGGCTATGTTTGGGTGCTGCATCTGCCAAATGGCTTTTCTAGGGAAGAGCACTGCCAAAAAAAGCCCAAAACAACACTGTGTTGCCAAGATGCTGAACTTCTATCCCTGCTCCAGCAGATAGAGATACCTAGAAAGAAAAAAGTGCTGTGCTGATTGCTGCCTGCTCATGATGTTCCTGTTTTCCCTTAGTCATGAGTGAGGCAGCTTGTAGGTGCCCAGATGGCAATATGAGCCCGTGGCTTCTTTGGAATTGGTGTGGATGACAGGACCTGGGTGTGCAGGGATGGGACAATGGAGCAGATCAGAGGATGGGAAGGCATCAGCCCCTGTGTGTTTCTTTTCAACTCTGTTTGTTGCCTTGCAGCACTTTCTTGTGCTTTCACAGTATCTCTGCAAAGAACTTTGTGGAAAATATCTTGGAGTTTTCACGGAGAATAAGAGGGTGATAACACATCATTGGTTTATATGATTTAAAAATAACAAATGCAGGAGAGATGACAGTAGATGAAAAGATATGTCCAAAACTGATGAGAGATTTGAGTGGCCACGGGAGCTGAGCCATCAGTCCCTCTGTCCGGGATTAACTCAGTTTGTCCTGAGCACTGTGGGAAGCATCAGTAGCATCAGAGAGGATAAGTGCTGGTTTTCCTGGTGCTTTTCCATCTGACAAAGCCTTCAAAGTCTCACACTTCACACAGAAGTGTTAGGACTAAGGCAGGAGGGAGGTGAGCAAACTCCAGCCCTTCATGAAAGCAGATTGTTCACATGGAAATCTGTGCCTGCCTTGGAGGGCAAAGAGCTGGGGTGGACCAGACTTCAGGAGATGGATGCCCAACACCAGTGAGTGCATTATTAGTAGTGAGGTGGGTGCAGGTGTTGCAGAGACAGGGAGCCTTCAGCAGAGTCAAAGCAAATTCTTCCATGCCAGCTTTCCATCCTCTGGATGTTTATTCAGATGCCATACATTTTAATAATCCTCAGTGGGACAAATTTAGTCAGGTCTGTCAAGGTTTTCTTGGTTAGAGATGAAGGCAGGCACGGGCTTGAGCACTTCAAGGCCTGGTGCCTACAGGAAATGAGGAATTTTGCCCAGTAACAGCTTGAGCCTGAAGTTGAGAAATTTGGCTTTGCTGTGTTAGATGGCAGAAGACTCAGTGGTTAGGTCTGAAATCGAGGAATTTAATCAACATAGCAAATGGTGGGTGTAATTTTAAACATTTGTCATTATTTTCAAATGGAAATGGAGGCTTTCTGGAACTAAGAGAGAAAAAATCCTGGGAAGGTAGGAGGATAGAAGGTTGGAAGGGGGTTGGAGAAAGTCTGTGCTATTTCTGATAGACTGCTCCCCCAAATCTAGGGGTGGATTGCATCACCAGGGTCTGCTCTGCCATTGTACTGAGGTTCTTTGCTCATATATCTGTGTTACTAAATCAACACAAGCCTGGGATTATGAAGTGTCGATTGAAGAGCAACAGCCATGACAGGAAAGTGTGGCTGAAAGGAAGTAACAAATAATCCCAGAATGGAAACCAGGCAGCCCAGTGCCACGTAAAACTGGTGCATCTGATATTCCCTCTGATGCAAGGCTGAAGACATCTTACAACCATGTTGGAAGGATTTTAGCCAGGAGAGCAAGAGAGGGAAGGCTGTACAATAACACATGAATCACTTGCAGTGATTGAAAACCAAATGCACAGTTTTTCAGCCATAATCAAGATAAGTGCTAAAGTCTACACAGCACAGTTTACTGTGTACTACACAGTGTTCATGGGGTGATTTCCTATATACCATGAGAATTTGCCAGTGCTGCTGTCTAGATTGAGTCAAATATCTCAAATAGTTACACTGAGCTGATTATCTATGTATGGGTGTTGAAGAAAAAAAGTGCAAAAATACTTATGATTTTTTTCATTGAGGTATAAAGTAACATTAATATGAGGATAAAACCAGTTTTTTGGGATTTAGCCAATTCCTCCCTGTTACCAAGATCCTATGATGTGGCTGGAAGCATTTTAAAGGAGCAATTAATAGTTCATTTATTTTTTAAACAAATATTTCTCTGACACTTTCCTATTCTAGGTAGCTTTTGGAAAACAAAACCAGTTTGAGCTTGAGAGGAGAGAAGTTTAAAATATTTTAAACAAATTAACTTCTCCCAGGACCTTAACTGCCATGCTCTCTTAGAATTTTAAATGAAATCTATTTGAATAAAGTATATGAGGTCCTTTTTAAAAAATGCAGCAAAAAAACCCACAGCCTCTGAAGCAAACCAGAGGAAAAGGAGACAATAGCACTTGGAAAGCAACCTCTTGGCAAAGAGGAACAAGAGCAGTGGAATAATTTAATTGCTCATCAGCTAATTACACGGTATTATAATGTTAATGTGTCTTCATCATGACAATGTAATAGGTATAGATTGAAGCATATGAAAAAGAAAGTGTTGATGCAGTAATTATAACTAAGAGCAGAGCTGTTAGAGTAATTATAACGCTTCATCAGGTAATTAACGTATTGTTCAACTTGAGATGGAGAATAAAGAGTGAAGAAGTTAAATATTGAAGGACATGCCTTCCCCGCTCCCGACCTCCCTGCGTTTGCCGCAGGAGCTGATACTCCGTATTGATACTGTTATTTTCTTATTTCCTTGTACATCTTCTATTGAGTGGGGAAAGCTGTCGGGGCGCGTGCAACCAAACAGACCGGCAGTGTGGCAGTCGTTATTTTAAGCTGTTTGTGCTGAACACCCTCTGGATCCTCCTTGCTGCAGAGGCAGTCGATATGCAGATGGGGTATCAGGGACTAAAGGCCCAGCAGATGCTGCTGCAAAATTAACCTCTGGTCAAAGACACCTAATTCAGCACAGGAAGAACTGATTCACAGAAGTCTTGGAGCAAAACTGCCACCCGGAATGGAGCTGAGTTCCTCCTGCCTGCCCACACAACTGCCTTTGGGGTGCCACCAGATACTGAGGGCATCCCTGCCAGGGCACAAATGGAGAGGTACAGCTGGTGCCCTGCACTTGTGCTGCTCCTGTTCCTCTCACTCCTGCTGGGAGTGAGAGTGTTCCTCTCATTCACTTTCTCTGGGAGAAAGCAGCACTAGCCCAGCTTTCATTGCGAAGCTCCCAGGCTGGGGCTTTGGCTTAGTTGGATCAGTTCTGCTCTGTGTCCAGCACTCAGGTCTCTGGCAGGGATGGAGCTGGGCAGCCGCCTGGCACATCCCCCTCTGAGGCCGACAGTGTCACTGGTGGTCGGGGGGAACAGCTGCTCTATGCCCCAGGGACTAACCAGTGGTTTCATATTGATGAGCCCCAGAGAGATGTGAGAAGTATCCCGCCTGTGCAATTTAACTTAGCCTGTAGTAAAAACCTGCTCAGGATTAGGGAACAGTGCTTGAGGGGGGGTGATGTATCTGAGTTTGATTTTTTCATTTGCTGGTGAAACACACCGAGAGTTGGTTTCAGCTTTTTACAAAACTAATGAAGAAGCCCTTGTATCTTGGGCAGCAAGTAATTTCAATGCAAACATTACTTTTAAATGTGCAGCTTTGTGTCTGATCCTCACTCCCAAAATAACCCTGGAGTTTCTTGCTGTCTCCCTCATCCCTGAGGAGTGCTTTATATGTCTAGATTAGAGGTGTAAACATGTAGATACGCTTAACCTTGAACATATACTTCCATGGGCGTCTATACTAACCTGTAAGATCTTATTCCCATCTTGATGTGCAAATTTTGACAGAATCAATAATTTTTGTCAAGGTATCTCCCAGGCAAGTCTACACCTAAACCATGGCACGTGCTACTGGTACAGGGCAGGTTTGTTCCCCGTCCTTGGTCCATCAGGATTCTGCTCTCTTCTGCCAGCCTGCAATCTGCACACCTCTCTGCAGAGCTGATGATACTGGTGACAGCACTTTTTTGGTTTTGGCCAAACTTCCCTCCTTCACCTCAGAGCAGTTTTCTATTGAAAATCAAACCACTTACGTTGATTGTCATCACCAACAGCGTAATTTGTGATGAAATCAGGGCAACAGCGGGACTGGTTTGATCGGTTCATTTAATAACGTGGTGATCTGCAGTTCACTTTTTTGCCTTACTACATTTTATTTTAGTGTTGCATCCTTTTGCACACTCTACAAGTGTAGGAAACGTGTAGTGCCACCAGTACATACCCAGCTCAAGTGATGAGCATTTGGTTAGTAAGAAAAAAATGAAATTATAAAATGTTTTCTTAAAGAAAATAATGTCATGCAGCAGGAAGCAGGATGCAATGCTTCTGGTGAAAGGTGTGGAAACAGGTACTGTACACTAACAGAAAGGTGGGATCAGTGTAAGCAAGTGGGATTTGGATAAGCTGAGCTGGTAGGAGCTTGTCTGCAAAAATGGCCAGTGCAGAGCCCTCAGGAACGTGAGTTGAAGTCACTTAAGTGCAGTAAAAAGAGGGCTGAAAGGAAATAAGATTGCTGGTGAGGAAGGAAGAAACATGTAAGAGTAAAAAAGAAGTATGATGGCTAAAGGGGCAGTTAGATAAGGGTGAACAGACTGAGTTTGGGTTAAAAAAAGGTGTCCAGGTATCAGAGGGCAGAGGCTTTGGAGCATCCATCTGGTCATAAAGGTGAGGGCAGTTTCAGCGTGGCCATTGTGACATTTATAGGGGGGGTAACATCCTGTAATGCCAGCAAGAGGAGGCTATTTTGGGTGCTGCATTTAAAGGACCTCCTTTCACCTTGATCCAGAGCAACCTAAATGCACTCTAAGTACAGTGTCTGGGGTTTTTTCGTAGGATGAGAGAGAGGAGCTGGAGCTCTTGCAGCTTGCTGTGAACATGCATCAGGTTGTGTGAGTGCATTAAGCTGACTCTGCCTCGGGAGCAAAGGAAATAAATATGATTAACGTATCTTAAATCTTCATCTGGAGTGCCATTGTTTAGGACCTCAATTCATTATTATTTAATAGCATATGCTAAGGTCATGTATTAGCAACACGCTGCATTTCAGTGACTAAGTGCCAACCCAGCGTGCTTTCTGCCTGATTAGAGTTTCACTTACTCTTCCAAATGAATGAAAATCAGACACCTACGTCTTTTGAATATCTGTGAAAAAAATTAGCCTTAAAATACAGTTAAAATGACACGTCCTATATGCAATGAATTATAGGCAAAATGGAATAATGCTAGTACATAAAAAAAAAGGGCATTTTAATACACTTTAATATTTCTTTAGATTGAATTTGCCACGGTCTGCAGCAAAACCTTTTATTGAGCAGAATGATATATTCTTTTGGTTGCCCCTTTCCTGTTAGAAGTTAGGGGAGTTTGTTTCCTAATAAAAAGCACATTTCTCTGTCTTGAAAGGATTTAATTGTGTTTCCATGAGTGTCTCTGTCACAGGCATAGAAAATATGTTCTCTTAACAAATCTCTGTTTAAGCTGCAGTGTGTAATAGCACTCTAGAAAAGTTCCTTTAAGTGAAACAGGAGAGCTTAGTCTGTGAGTGTGAGGTAATGATGGATGGACATCGAGTATCTTCTGCTGGGTTGCTGCTGACATTGTGCAAATAGCTCAGGACTAGGCCAGCACCATGTTTCCAAGTCATGGAATCTGGATCTCTGATGAAATTGGGGTCCCTCAAGAACTGCCACTGTTCATCTCAACTTGAGGAACTGCTCTTAGCCTTGGGGTCCAAAAATCCTAATGGGGTGAAGGTGGCTGCCATGTTGCAGCTGCTTCAGCTGGTACGAGTGTAGCTGTTAATCGGGAGTTGTCTCTCAGAACTTCAGTGGATTCCTTCTGGAGGGTTGAACCTGTTTGGTTTTGGTTCTGGGCGTGCTTTAGCAACTGAAATGTGGAAATGTGAATAGGAGAGGTTGTTGTGGGGAACAGCAGGAGCAGCAGAGGAAAGGTGGTTGTTGAAGGGCTGCCTGCCCATTGAGCAGAGTCTGTGGGGTCGGACCAGGCAGGAACCCAAGGTGTGCCATCAGCTGGTGCAGGCAGTGTCTCCTTTCCCACAACCAAAGCTCCTTCTCAGCCCTGATCGCAGGCACAGCTCAGTACCCCAGGCCTGGGGATCGTATTTACAGCTTTAAAAGATTTGCTGCTGTACCTGGGAATACTCTGGTTGTCTCCTCAGCTGTGGGACCCGTACTGATATCCTTTCCTAAATGCACAAATTCAGTGGAACCTTAGATTGGCAAGAGACACAGCTACCTGGGCATTGGAATTTATTTCTTATATCCATTTATCAGGTTTAATTTGAGGCTTTCACACCTTTTCAGTGTTGGTTATATGTTCGAAAGGAGGCTGGACAGGATTTCACAGTTCATCTCCTCCCAACCACTTAGTCTTGGGAATATTTTTATCATTTCTCCTCTTCATTTCAGTGGTCACCCTTTCATTGTGGTTTGCATTATTTTTGCTTTGTCCTTTCTAGTTGTGATCATGATGTGGTTCTGGGCTGCCTATACAGGTAGTGTGTTACAGCATCCCTCTGGTATTCACTTGCCCTTTAATCCTCCTAATATTTTGCATTCTGTTCTAATGTACTTAAATCTGGGGTTATGCCTTTTCCTAATAGTCAGGACTGCCCTGTTCAGAAGTACTGGATTTACATTTGCAAAAGGGTATTAAACCCCAGGTCAGTGTAGTGGCAGATGGGAAGTCCTGCCTGTCTCCTCTATGAGTAGCTCGTGCCATGGGTGACCTTGCCCCTTTGGAAAATGTCATCCAGCATCACCATGGCCCACTACTTGTGTCCTCCCCAGCACCATACTCCTTTTTCTCTTCTTTTCTTGCAAGTCATCCATTCAGATTTCCTGGGAAGAGGAAAAGAGAATTATAGACTGTCTTTTCATGAGCTGTCATGAACCACTAAATAGAAGCAAAAGACAAATGTAGCCACATACAGGGAAAGAACAATCATAATTAATATTTCAGCAGAATAAAGTGTGTTTTTAGGGACAAGAGAGGAAATAAAAGGAGAAAGAGAGATTTGCTTGACATATATCAATGTTTTAGCTAGATTATATAATATATATATGTATATATTCACATAAATCTCTACCTCAGTTGTGCCTAGTATGTGATCAACTAATAGGGAGCATAAAGACAGTATAGAAATGAAGCCTTTGAATGAACTCTTAAAGAGCTTCCGTCAATTGCCAGAGATGGGGATAAATCTTACATGTCAAAGTTGCAGGAGTCATGGAGTTGCATTTCCTTATGTTGGGAGTGCTGAGAGCATTTAACTTAATTGCTATAAATGTGTTATAAATTCAGTGTATTAAGTGTATGTGTATGTACGTATCACAGTGCAATAGGCAGCTGTGGTCCTCTTGGGAAGGTTTGCTAAAAAGGGATTGGCATTTATATCAATAACATAAATGCCTGCATTTAGGGTGGGCTACGCTGAAGGGGGGATCTCAGCCTTCACCACACTGGTTGAAGTATTTCCCTGGGAGGCCCCAGGATAGCTGGGCCTGTTTCCTGCAGGGGAGTGTGTAGAGCATCCAGGATATCCACATGGCATCTCTCACCCTTTCCTCATGCTGCAAGCCCACCACTTGTGGTGGCCCATCTGGGTTTTGGAGGTGGACACCGTGTTGCAGCTGCAGGCAGACGTTGCTCAGTAACATCTCACAATACTTCTGGAAAGAATTGTCCCAGAAGGCACAGATTCCTGTGCAGAGCTTGAGGTCTGCAAGGTGAGGAGGCACAGGATAAATTCAAAAGCTGAAACATCTGCCCCCTAATTTATGTAGATCATTTGAAAGTGTAGGCCTGAGGCCAAGAACAGCTAAATTGCTCAGGCAGTATCCAATAAACTACAGCTGGTGTGTGACTTCTAGTAATTGCAGGGTCTTTTACAAGACCCATGTCTTGCACAAATACAATTACTGTATTTTACAGCAGTCAGTGCAAATCACACATTTCCATATTCCACACCAATGTGGTATCTGATTAGCACCAAATTCAATTTGTGTTAATAAGCCTAAGGCAAAATTAGCTTGATACAGTGTCATTTAGAAACATTTAGACATGAAAAACAAGTTGTTTAGTTTTGTTCTACAGAGGTGTACTGTAGTACAGCAAACAAGTGGATCCAGAGTGTTAACCTGAAAGATTTTTCTATCTAGGAAAGATGGTCTGTGTTATCAGGGAGGCTGGAGGTGTGAATGTTGACTTACAGAGGGTGTGATGGTCACAAACTTAGACCTCTGAGCTTACAAGGAGAGTTCAGATGGGAATAATATGAGAATATCAATTGATTTTTAGTTAGGAGTCCAAGAAGCATCTCACACCCATGATACAACTCAATAATACATTTCTAAATGCCAGTGGTAGTTTTCTTTGTTGATGTGTGGGCTTAGGCACTTAAAGCTTCACGTGATTTAGAAAATTCTGTCAAAGTGTAGCCCACAACACAAAGATGCTACAAGGAGCACTTTCCTACTTCTGAGCCCAGCCAAATACTGCCTTTGACTGTACCTGTGAAATCCCTTTTATGTAGGTCATCATAGTTTTGTTTTGCAAAGTCAACTGTTCCCAGCAGGACTAGGCATAAATGGACCTATGTCCACTAAAACTGTGTGAAATGTTTTTTTTGAAGGGTGATATTAATCCCTTTAGTGGCAATTTTCCTATGCAAATTGATTAGGAGCAAACAAATCCATTGGCTGTTTGTGAAACCTCAAGGCACTGAAGCGCTAATGTACAAAGTTTTTTTTTTCCTTTTCCCTTGGAGCTGCCCCTCCTGTCACCTCCTGGTTGACTGCTGCACCAAGGCTGATATTTTCCCTGAATCCACAGGAGGGTAAATGTATTTTACTTGAGCTAAGTCTTTGCTTGGCTTTCAGAAGCTTGAAGAAGTAACTTTACGTTGTGCCTCTCTATTTATATATCCACTTAATTGAAGATAACACACCGTTACCCCCATATAAACTGTGAAGTGGCCTAAACTGTTTTTCCTGTGTAAATAAGGACACTGCTCTGCTTGTTTTACTCTCTATCTGCTGATTTACACTTGCTGAGGATCCAGCCTGGACCTCCTTCCAGTCAGATGGGTGTGAAACTGCCTGCAGGACCTCGATTGTCACTAAAAAGCCAATGTTAGCAATTTTCATCAGGCAGCATGGAAATTAATTAGTCCAATTTTATGGAAATTAGCTCATTATAAATAATTTTAGCTGGCCCATTCACAAAGCACTTTGTACATTAGGGGGAAAAAAAAAAAAAAAGGAAAAAGCAAAGCTCTGTGAATTGGATGCTGAAAAAACTCTTTCTAAAAACAAATGCACTTCAGCAGCTGTGCCATTGGCAGGGGAGGGGCGGCACCCACTGATTGAGCCTCTAGACTTCGCTTTCCCACTCAGCTCCTGAAAGAGCAACAGCGAGGGATTTGTTCAGGGCTGCAGATGTCCTTGCACAGCCTGAGGTTGCACATTCTGCTGCTGCTACCTTTGGGCTTGGCCGAGGGAGGAGGAGGTGAGGAGAGTGGAGATGGGCATCTCCCTGTGGGTGCTGGTCCTGTGGCTAACAATAAATAAAATAGTTCAGACAAAAATATGTAATTACAGGGGTGAGAGCGGGTCCAGGTGCTGTAGGAGCTCTGCCATCTCCACCCTTTGACTTTTTAGACTGCTCCTGTTGTGGAGCAGGAAGGGCACCTGAATGCTGAGGGATTTCATGTATTTGGGTGTCTGTTGCAGCCCCAGAAGATCCCATGTATCAGTGGCCCTATGAACTGACAGTCCTGGCCAGACAATCCTGAGGCTGCTGTGTTTCAACACCCATCTTTTCTAAGAACTTATTGGTTCTGAAGAACATCTAGCATAACCTCTGTCTCCCATTGCAATTTTTGCCCACTTCAGTGCTTTTGCCAAAGGGGAGGGTTTAATACAATCTGTGTTCAGACTAGTCATGCAATACACAGGTCATGCAAGGGAAGAAATACCACTCCATGCTCAAACCCACTTCACTTGAGGAGTTTTCAAGATTTACTATCTTCAAGGTGCATAAAAATTTGCTTAGGGCTCATAATTTTCCTCTTGATTTGCAGAGTATCTCTGTCCAGCAGCCAGCATGACCTGGTTAAAAAAAAATGTTGTTTTTTTTTTTCTTAAAGTGTTGTCTCTCGGCCACAATTTCATTCTTCGCTCAGATCTCTATGTTTTTTGAAATCTTTCCTTCTCTCCCTTTGGCAAATGGCATTCTTGAAACCCCTGGAAAGAAGCTGGGGGAAAAAACTCCTTATTTAGATTGTAATATGTGTTGTGATCCCAATGAGCTAAATGTATGCAAAATGCTCAGGTGCTGTTGTTTTTCAGCCACAGACGTGGCTGTTCATGTACACAGTAACAGAGCTGGATCACAGCATCGTGTCTTAGGAGATATATTCCCATTCACTTTTTGAGTCTCTCTCTTTGGGTATCTCCCTGGGAATAGTTAGCATCCAATGGGATTTTCTTTCCTTGCAACCCCCCTCTTAGGTGTCTGGCATACCTCCTTTTGCAGGTGAGTGACAGATGAAAGAACAGAATCACAGAATAATCAGAGTTGCAGGGGACTCAAGGAATCATTGAGTCCGACTCTGAAGTGAATGACCTGTACAGGGATCAGATCCACCACCTTGACAATATTTAGAACTGTGCTCTAACCAGCTAATTATGACCTGAGAGAAGAAATCCCAAAGGAAACTATTTACAAACACTCTAAAGCTTTCTGAGCACCCTGAAAGGTTCTTGGGCCAGTGCAATTCAGGGTGTGGGACGGGCACTGTCTGAATGAGGAACACAAGCAGTTTCCATGGGAAATCTGTGGACACCTTGAGGGGATGAAACATTTCCTGTATTTCAAAGTCTCTCTTATCTCCTATCCCTGCCACAAATTCGTGGCAAATTTATGAAATTCCTTTGAAAAATTGCTATCTCTTTTGCAAAGGGCGTTCACTCAAGCTGATGGGGGAAAGGAAAAGGTGTGGGAGGTCTGGATAAATATGGTCCGTCAAAAATTTTGTGGAGAGGCCTATTTGTAATCAGTTCTGCTGCAAAGAGGGAGACAGTGTATTTGAGAAACCAGTGCCAGAGTCCTGGGCAGTTCCTGCCTGGGCAGCTTTGAACAGCACTGGCTCCTTTCTCTACCAAGAGAAACCCTTTGTGCAGCCTCATGAGCGTGTGATGATGCACAAGAAGCAGTCCCTGCTATAATATGCATTTTCTCAACCCTGCTGTTTAGAAGCAATTATGCCTCAAAAGATGCTGGTTTGTTTTAAAATATCAACTTTAAATAAAGTGAAGCTGAAGGAATATTTTGGAGGTGAGAAAAATCTTTCTGGAAAGGGACAAGATCAGAATTATTAGTCCTCCACCATTTGCTTAAGCAGCTACTATAAACAGCTTCTAATCAGGCTCCCTTGGTGTTTAGAGATATCTGTGGATTGATTTTAATTAGATTGGCACCTCTTTGTTAATTCTATAATGTTTGTTTGCTTATAAGTTAAGAGTATGTGGGTGCTGCGAAGCTGTTTAACTTCTTTAGTTAAATTTGAATTAGTGGGCTCTTAGACATGCTGTTATCTCTGCTAGTGGGGTTTTACAAGAAATAAGTGTGGGCTGGTTTTTTTCAACACCCCAACTGCAATTTGTTTTAAAGGACATTAGACACCTCCACTGAATTTACCAGCATTGCCAAATGAAACATAAGAAATGGCACAGAAACAGAAAAATATGTCAGTGTTAGGGTGTCTTAATTTTTTTTGGTGCTTAATCCAGACCAACAGGTTTTTATGATATAAATAAAAATGGAAGGATGGAAAAACTATTTGCATGGTGTTTCAGACCCAGTAATTCCCAGCCCTGAGTTTTATCTGGAGCCCCTCTGTTCAGCTTTCTGTGAGCACCGACGTGCTGCTGGAGCTCTAGAGCTTACCAAGCAATTTTGGTGTGTTTTATTCCAGACTTAGGAAGGGTTTAGATCTGTGTCAGCAGTGAAGATGCTGAGCCCACATGAACTGAGTTGAGGTTGGAAGGTTGGCAGTTGGTTTTTGCTTTCCCTTCCTTTTTTTTTCGTTGTGAAATTATTTCACTGCAATAATGGCTGATTATCTCTAATCTGCACCTTTTCTATTATGTTTTTTGTTGGTTTACCTTGATTTGAGTTTGTTTTTCATAGTTATTATGGATTTTAGCTTACTTCCCACAGGTTGTCGGAGCTCTTCCTATGCTGAACCTGTTTCTGTCTCATTACATTAGGGTGCCCCTGATGTGATCCTGATGAAAAGTATGTAGGGGGCCTGTAAATTGAAAAATAAACTTTAAAGCACAACCTCCCACACACCCTCAAATGGAGAGTGTTCTCCATAAAAAGAACATTGAGCAATGAAATAACATTTGTGCTGTACTCCCTTTATAAATTTGGGCTTGGGAAATGAGAGGGGGCATGTTTTATCAGTGATGTTATCGGGTCTGCATAATTGTGTCTGCAGCATCCTACGTGCAACCAGGCTGAATTTGTTTAAGCCCACTGAAAAAAAAAAATACTTTGGAGTAAAGGCTGGACCAGAGAGAAAGTGGTTGTGGGTTTGCAGCATAGCAGTCACAGTGACTGTGGTAACACAGAGGAGGAGCCCTAATTCCCCTGGACCCTGAGCAGGGGCCACCCAAGGTGTGGCACAGGACAGGGGCGAGAATGGATTCCCAAAGGGAAGTGGGACAGTGTGTCAAGATACCTGAGGGTCTAAGTCTCACCTCAAGGCTGATTCATGGCAAAGTTTCCAAAAAGAAAAAGGTTGGGACGAGCTTAGGATGAGCTTCCGAAGGATAAGGGAAGGCTGCATCTAGAAATCCCCCCAAACACCATAAACCTCCAGTTAGGATTAGTTATTAGACACAGGGGATGGTCGACTCAATCCCTGCACTGCACAACCAACCCTCTGCCTCCTTCCAGTGTTTATTTGCCTCCAGCACAAGGCACTGAGAGAATACATACAGTGGAACCAAGCCCAGCACCCTGTTTTTCTCCCAGCACGTTTACACAGTTATTCTAAACCTTCTTTGGGTTTCAGTCCTTCCTCTGGCATTTCTGCCTTTCATCCTAGAATGTCTTATCTCTTCTTGATCTCAAATCTGATGACAAAAACAACCCAAACTTTCTCTTGCTGCAACAAGTATTTATTTCAAAGGCTATTTGAAGATCAAGAGAAAAAATTTCGCTTTTTGCTGAACTAGTTGGTCCAAGCAGCCAAAGAAGGCTTAGCCTTTTCTTTTTAAAAATGGACTATAACATATAAGAGGATTCTTCTTGGGTGGGAGAATTATTATTCTTATATTTGAAAAAAAAGGCACAATATAGTGTCTTGGGTCTATTTTCTGTTTGTACAGTATTTGTATGGTGACAAGGTCCAAAAAGCCTCACCTGAGTATTGTTAGAGGAAACCTTATTTCAGAAGAGGGAGTTCTTCTCTGTGGCGTTTCAGTCCAAACAGTCCAGAGAGTTGAAAAAACTGTGAGGGCACAGGTTGCCCAGAGAAGTTGTGACTGCCCCATCCCTGGAAGTGTTCCAGGCCAGGTTGGACAGGGCTTGGAGCAACCTGGTCTAGTGGAAGGCATCCCTGTCCATGGCAAGGGGTTGGAATTAGATGATCTTGAAGGTCCTCTGCAATCCAAGGCATCCTCTGATGGTTCTGAGATTTAGGATTAGGATGGGCAGGTACATCCCTGCTGAGGTACGATGCTGATTATCTGGCTTAAAGTCTCAGTGTTTTAGACCATAAGTGGTGTTGGTTATGGTTTCTATATGATGTGCCACGCAGCAGCCCAGCCCCTGCTTCTGGGGAGGCTCCAATCCCATGTGCCTTTGCCTCCAGTTTCTTTTTTCCAGTGGTGGATTTGATAGAACTTCCCTCTGCAACCTTTGCCCTGAGCCACCAGCATGGTATTAGCATAAAAATCCAGTGCACTATTCTCCCGTGGAAACATTTACACTTGATGTCCACCAGCTTTAATATTCACAGAACCTACATCTCCAGTAAAGGTGAGCCCCCAGCCAGGATCTGAGTAATTTATCTCATATTTCACATGGGCTGAGCTCTCAAATGGGATCATGTTAGCCACTGACTTCTAACTAGACACACAAAATCCTGCAGAGACTCACAGTGCCTTGCTCCCATAAACTTCAGCTCCGACTTTGGTGATTTCCAAGTCCCTCTCTTTGTGAAATCTCCATAGCAGTTCTTCCATGTGTTTCTATATCTGAGTTAAGTCCCTGGCCTTGACAGGAGCAATGCCTGTGGTTCCTGACTTACAGGCTAAACTGATTATTCAGCAGCAGTCAGTAGAAAATGAAAAAAAGAGGGTTCTGTCTCACAGCAGCTGTACCAACTGATGGTTAACAGCAGCGAGGCTTAGCAGGTGTGCCTGTGTGTGGGACATACACACTCCCTTCTACACGAGGAGATTACCTTCAAGACAGTTGTAATAGTCTGACTTACACCTCTAAATGCAATTAAATTCTGAGTTAAGCTTGAAAAATTTGACCTGACGTTCTGCCTTTGACTCTTCCATTTTTTGTGTTTCAGTATGGCAGTGAAAACACTGTAATGGATCACACACTCCAAAGAGCCTGTTGAAAGAGCCGGGGTAAATTAGGGACAGCACATCAGGCTGGATTTTCAGTCTCAGACATCAATTTCATTTTTGTAATGCGTGCTAATGTCTGACAGCTGAGTATGTATTTAATGAGACTTTAAAAGCAACAGTTTTGATCTGTTAGAACAACATGCCTTGTGAGAAGGTGCCTGTGCTGCTGCATAGCTGAATGCTTTAGGAAAATTAACTCGCTCAAACACTAAATAAGGCTGAAAACCAGCTTGTTAGTGGGAGAGATGCCGTCTGCTCTGTCCCACAGCATTGCCTCTGATGAGGAGGGTTCCTCAGCCTTTTTCAAAGGCTCAGAAATGTTTAATTAAGCTCACTCTTCCCATTATTTTTCACTTTTTTTTACGCTATGTAACCTGCCAGTCTTTCCATCCAGATGTCCCTCCGATGCTGCCTCCCACACGTTTAGTGGGAGAGCTTTTGATGAAAGCCTAGAAATCTGCAGTCTGGCCTTAATTCCAGCTCCCTTGAACATTCACTACCAGCAGAGCAATTCCCTCAACAAGGAGAAGCGTGAGCATATTCTCTCCAGCTGATGGTTGCTTTGCAGGTTCATCCCTGAGTTTTCTGTTTGCTTCTCACAAGAGATTGCTGCATCTCATGGTTTTCTCGTGTCTTGGGAGTTTGGCCATCAGTTGCCCAAGGGAGACAATTTCTCCTTTGGGTCAGTGTTGCTCCCAGCCTCTACTGCAGTGCAGGTCATAACTAACATCCAGGAGAAACAGAGCACACAGCAATAGGCTGAAGTGGAGGATTGTTTTGTTTCATTTGCACCTGTCAGAAAATGCCAGGTGTAGTAAAAAGTGTCAGAAGTACCAGAAATCTCTCAAAGATTGTTTGTGAAGAGCTTCTGCTGCAGTCCATCAGACACAAGAGGCCAGGATAGTTCAGGTAAGCACCTAAACCACAGGGATTTCTCTGAACTTTGAACCTGGCTGCAGTTTACCTGTTATTCCTGTGGATCAGTCAACATCAGATTTCAGTAGAGTAAACTCATCCCTGCTGTAAGAGCAGGAGCTATCATTAGGCCCTGTATGCTGGAGATTTGCAGTTATTTCCAAAATCTGGAAGAATCTTAACTATTAGCCTCCTCCTGTGTGGAAGAACATGATAAAGTTGGCCACAGAGCAGCTGAAGTGCAGTGCCTTGCCTATCAGTTTCAATAAATATTTAGAGGAGCCAGAATAAAGCAGAGTGGAGCCCAAGGTGATAAGCTGTTGCTCTGTCCCATTTCATGGTTGTGATAAGGGCTGGTGTGGTGCTTTCACCAGGGAAAAATGTGGCAGCTTTGGAGCCATCCAGGGGAATTTCTCTATTAATTTCCATTGTGCCTTTAGATATCTTTTCCTTTTCTGTGCCTCTGCCTGTGACTGAGCCAGTTAAAATTAATTTACCTTTAGTGACAGGCTGGTATCTAAACAGACACCTGCACCCAGCCTGTTGCTGGGGGGTTTTTTTGTTGTTTTGTTTTGTTTGTTTTTTTTTTTCCACAGCAAATGTTTTTTGGAAAACAATCAATAGAAGCAATGATGAGCTTCAAGCTACCCGAGTTGTGCAGCAGTAATTGCAAGTGAACAGTAAATTGTATTGTCCTTCACTGAAACACTGCTGTCTTGGATAACTCCTGGTGTTTTTCCTCTCCAACTGTCTGTGTATCTTTATTCATTCTGCTAAGGCTTGGAGTGAGATCTGAGCTCTTCCCCTTGTGGGTTGGGGAGGGCTGTGAGCAGCCGCTTACCAAATGGCCACCCTGGCACCTACAGACAAGTGTGGCAAGTGGGATTTCTCTTGCTTTATAAAACATTCCTTTGTCAGGGTTGTGTCTCACAAAACAGTATAAAACAAAAGCAGAGAAGGTGTAATTTAAAATCTCATGTTTTTCCAAAGGCAGAGAGCAGAGCTGTGTTGAAAACAGAAAAAACAGAGGTGTCACGTAATAAGATAATTGTCTTTTTCTTTTAAGCACTTAACTTGCCTTGGTGGGTAAGAAATATTTACTAAAAGCAATAGATTTTGTATTTTTCTTAGATCCTTACAGAGAACAGCAAGTACTCACAGAAAGGGGGTCAGTTAAAGGCTCAGGGTGGCAGATCAAGCAAGTGCAAGGTCTCTGCAGAGAATGGACTTTGATGCTGAGCAGTTGGGGGAAAGTATCATGGGTTTCATAGTGCAGGCAGCACTTTCCAAGTTTGTTTTTTTTTTAAATTTGATAAAAAGTGTTTTTCATGGTCCTCAGCTAAAGAAAAGGGAGCAGCTTTCTGCTTTCTCCCAGCTACATGTCTCTCAGAGGTAGCAGGTGGGGTAGAAGGCAGCACAATCAGGTGCAGTGTGGCTCAACATCTCCAAAATAGTTCATTTCATGTGCTTCAAGGCTTATCAAGTGATGTTGACTTAAATGCCCAAAATTAAAATAAGGAATATACACTTGGTTGTTTTGTTTGGGTTTTTCCCCCCTTCCTATGTTTTTAATTACACAATTATCCATCCAGTAAAAACATCCTGCCATTTGGTTCAGATTTTGATTTTGTTAAGCAAATACCTCAGCTTTCCTTTGAAGGTCTTTGCTGTGTTCTAAAACTGGCATTTCTCAGCCAGCTGTGTGTCTGGCAGTGTGTGTCTCTGTTTCTCTGGTAGGATATTGCTCTCACCCTTTTTAAACCACATCCCATTGTTCACTGACATTTGCCAGGGTGTGTTGTGTTTTGAAGTAGAGTAAATCATGGTTGATTTTCGTTGCCTTTTCAGGCAAAGTGTGTTTCTGTTAGGTTCTCCAGTTGCACTTTTTCCCAGAGAGTATCCTGTGAACAGGCAGCACGTAGGTGAGATGGGTTTTGTTAGAAAGAACCTTGAATCTGACTTCAGAAATGAAACTTTCTGTGGGTGCTGAGATTTTAAACTCTTCCTTCTTGCTATTTGCTTGTGAAAAGTGGAGGTGGGGCATAGGGAGGGGAAAATAAACGTGGTTTGTTATTTTTAGCAGGTGCATCCTCTGTTAGCATGTGCATCCTGGTTAACTGCAGGAGGTGGAAGCCGTGTGGGTGAGGGGGTAGCCTGCTACCGGCACTGTGGGAGGGCAACCAGGTTTTGGCTCCTGGCACATCCATCTGAAATCAATATCCAGAGAGACATGAGGAAATTTTTCACACAGTGGGGTGAGGGATTTTCACAGATTCCTTCTAAAATTGCGATGTTAGAAATTCTAACTCCCTCTAAGATGTTAGGCTAGCGAGAGGCAGGGATCCCAGCCATTCCCTGGGCACAAGGTTCACACCACCTGAACTCAAACCTGCCCTCCTACATCTAGAAAAGTGTCTGTGCATGGATTTAATAAGCTTTAACTTAATTTTATAGTCTCTGTGACTCTGTTTTTCCTTTCTTCAGTGTGTTTTTTTATTCCAGCCCTAGTGGTACATAAAGGCTTGTTTATAGATGCTGACATTGTGTCTCTGTGTCAGATCCATAGAGAAGTCTGTGTTACAGGGTTTAGAAATAAGTTAGAAATGTGTCTGCTGAAGATACTGGCACTGAAGGAGTCTCCAAAGAGTCTGTCTTTGAAGTCTCTGTCCCTATGGGTGTGGTGAGATCTCTGAATTATAAAACAGTTGGACAGATTAGAACTTGTGTTGATTGTTTTGAGTGGAGGTAGGATTTTGGGGTAATCAGTATCTGCAAAGTCGAAGTCCCCCCTCAAAAAGACCCCACAGCAAAAACCTGGGAAAAAAAGTGAAAAGCAAAAACTTTACCACTCAAATCTCCACTATAACTTTATCCAGTGATTTTATTTATTTTTTTTTTCTTTTGAAGTGGCCCAAAGTCCATAATTTCCAAGGCAAGCAAAATTTTCCTGGAGCATTATAAAAACGTTTATTCAAAAACCCTCTTTAGCTATGGAGAAATTTTTAATTGATGGGTTATTTTTAAACTAGTTAAAAATTCTCAGGTCCTTACCTCAATGTTTGTGTCACATCTGTTGATGATTTTGTTGCAGAGGGTTCTGTGGCATTGGTTTTTGCCATGATGCCAAGAGAGTAAATGATACCACCAACAGCAAATTCAGATGCTTGCATGATGTTCCTGGGATAGGAGGTTGTGTTCCTTGAGGGAAAGATTCACACCGGCTGATTGTGTTAGGCAGTTTGAATATCTTTCAAAAATCCCCCATTTCCTAGGGGATTTTCAAATTTATTTTAATTTTTGTGATGTTTTTGATCCCACTGCTACTGTAATTCACTCTCTAATCAATTCATGACCTTACTCAGAAATCTTATTCCAATGGATGCTAATAGTGGAAAAGCTGCATTCCAGAAGGGGGGGATAAACCAGCCTATGAAAAAGAGGGCTATGGATTGAATGTCCTTTTCTTCTTTTATATACGACTTCTTTGTGTGTTAGATCTCTTACATCCCAGTAAAAAACTAACCAATCAAACAAAAAAAACTCCAAACCACAAACCAAAAAAAAAAACCAACAGAAACCAGTTAGAGCTTCATGTCAGCTCAGGCACAGATCATGTCCCTGGAGTGAGTAGTCTTTTACGGGCTTGAGTTGCCGGAGCCACCAGCCACGTGTCAGAGTTGGTGCCAGTCAACTTAGTTTCTTCCAGTTTTCTGCAAATTTGACAAAATGAGTTCCCAGATGGCTCTGGGGATAGCTGTGTCCTCAGCTTAGAACCACAGGACTGCTGGAGAGGGCACAGGCCGCATTAGCCTGTGCTCTTTGTGGGGTCAATCCTACTAATCCATGGGCTAGGGCAGGCGCTTCAGGGCAGTTGTGTCTGAAGAGAGCAGTGCCACTGGTTCTTAGGGGGTATTGAACACTGGCTGAACCTACCAGTTGGTGTTACTCCTGTTTCTCAGGTTCTGTGGGAAGGTGTGTGACTGCACAGTTTGCACATTTTTGAAAACCTGCATTATTTTCCACTTACCATCCCTGCTGTTTCTGCTAGCTTTTGGAGTACAAAAATAAGATTATTTCTAGGCAAAGTTCCCATAAGGCTTACACAGGTACACCTTGGGCCTGTGCTGTGCCCTGTCCAGCCTCACTGGTCTCTCTGCCTGGCTGGCTTTAGTGACAACTTAGAGCTCAGCACAAGCTACAGCCATCAGCTTTTCAGCACCGTTGGCCCAAAAACCAGTATTTTAGGAAGGATTTCCATCTTGCTGACACTTTCCCTTTGCCCAGTTGAACTGGCTTTGTATTTGGGCTAAAAGCCCTCAAAATGTGTTGTGTTTTCACATACTCTGTAGGTAGGACTCAGCTGAACCTCTTTGCTTGTGGAAGCACAAGAGCTGCCTTTTGTTGTTTGTGCCCTGAGCAGACCAAACGGGGAGGAGCCTTCAAGAGGCCCATGGAGAGTTCTTAGCCACTCCAGAACCAGACCAAAGCTGAAAAAATGACAGGCAAGGAAAGGCCAGGCCTTCAGAGATAAACAGGACAAGAGACCTTGCCCATGTTTCACTTCTGTGAAAAGGACTTGAGACCTAGAGAAAATGTATGACTTTCAGCTTGGGATAAATCCCCGACTGCCATTGTTCATGTTTATACTCTTGTAATAAGTTAACAAGGCCTTGAGCAAAATAAAATGCCATTACTTATGTTCATCTTGCAAACTAATGAAGAATTCAGAAGGCTGTGAGAAGTGGCAGTGAATCATGCAAAGGTGTTTTGTGATCAAAATAAAATCTGTTCTTTTCCAAAGAAAACTTCCTCTGGACAGAGGCAAGAGCCAGGGAGAAGATCTACGGTGCTGTGTCAGCAGCGGTTTGGGCCGATTGTGGTGGGTCTAGGTCAGGACTCTTTATAAATCAATATTAATGAACTCAACTCTTGCTTTTGGGTTATTTGTTGACTGGAGCTAAATTCTGGCAGTTGAAGGGAATTTAGCCCTGAGGTGACTCTTGTTGTTCAGGAAAGCACACTCTTTCCCTAAAACTGTAACAGGGGAAATTGGCTGCTCCTGAAGTGACCTGCTGTGAAGTTTCCTAAGGTACATCCTGGGGAAGTCACTTGCCTTCCAGTTTGGTGTTTTCTGAGTGCCTCTCTTGCTGCTCTGAGATAACCTTCAAGTAGTTGGAGTTTGAGGCATGGAGAAGATGATAACACTTAGCATGGATGATGCTTTCAAGTTACTCCAAAGAGATTTGGGCTTGGGGAGCTTTTGGATATTTCTTAAAAGAGTATGACAAGCTGAAGCATTTCTGGTAAGATTTCATGGCTTGGGGGAAGACCACATATATCAAAAACTTCACAGCACTGGCTTATTTATTGTGTCTTATATTCAAAGCTTTTTCTGATCAAATTTGGCTTTGAATCCATGCCAGCCTCATAAATCTGGTTGTTGGTGTTTTCCCCTGCCCCAATAGTTAAAAAATAAAGAAAAAATGCAAAGACTTTCAAGCTGTGCTGTAATGACATGAATAAACAGTCTTTGTGTACTTAATATCAAAACAGTTAAGAGCTTTCTTTTCCCATAGATAAAAAATTGCTAGAAAGGAAATTCATTGAGTAAATGTAGTGCCTTGAAATAATTCAAAGAACCCGCAGGCAGTGAACATTTCCCCTGTCTGTGCTGGTGACCCTTACGGTGCCTGAAGGAAATTATAGTGTTGAGAGCCACTTGGAGGCATTTACAAAATGCTGTGGACCTAAATGATAGTCTCTACTGGTTTAAGTAGGTAGGACTGGAGATAGACCCTCTCTGAGATTTTGGGAATGTACAGTGTGGAGCCATAACAAGCATTTTTAATACTGTTCAAAATTAACATTTTTGTTCTGACAAGATACAGTGTTTTTTACTCCCATGCTTGTTTTTCTAAAGAACATGTTGTCTAAAGCAAGAAACCTTGATGCTTAAACCTTCCTGCTGAAAGTTACTGACCTTTGTGAGGCTTCTTGGAATGCTTCACAAGATCCCTGTTCTGGTCCAGAAGACCATGGGAAATCACACTTTAGAAGGCTTGACATTGTATCATAGGCTTCAGCATAACTGTCAAGATATTGAAAAAGTAGAATTGAGGAAAAATTTTCCTGAGTCGCAGTTCTTCTGGAAGTGGAAGGAGTTTTCCTGTTGCAACACCTGAACTGGCATGTGCAGCCATCAGCTCCTGTGTGTTGCTGGGACAAACTCCACAGGTAAAGCACAGAACTTGTGGAGCTCTCAGGTTTTTAATCTTCTGGGAGCATGCATTAATTGGTCACAAATGTTTTCTGTCCACACGAGAGTTATATCATGTGGAGCTAAAGCTTCTGCCTGAATTATATGTAGTGTAGAAAGGAGTGTCGCAGTGGATTGTGTAGATCGCCAGGAGCTTGTCCAACATATTGGGTTCCTGAACACCACATTTGCATGTTATTATCTTCTCTGAGTGTGTTTCTCACTGGGTTGCTATTTGCCATCACTGATTGTACCTGGAGTCCATCTCGTAGGTGCATCAACCATTCATTGCAGTCTGGAGTCTGTGGCTGACCATCCAGCAAAGCTTTTTGACATCTGTTTAACTCGGATGATATGGGTAAATAAATGCCTTTTGCTTGCAGGACTTGAGTGTATGCTTTACTATGCTAAATAAAGATGAACTATAAGTACTTGCTTATTTAAAGTAATAATTTTCTGACGGTCTGAGGTTTCTTCTCCTGATGTGGTTATCAAATTGCTGATGGCCAATTTCATATTCTTCACACACTTCTAGTATTTGCAAGAATTTGCCATCTACTGTACTTTGGAAGAATATTTCCTGTACCATGAGTTTGGCAGAGAACTACTCTGAGGGATATTTTTCTTAATAAGGAGTGTTCAATCATACTGATTTTTGGTACTGTCTACATATGTAATCCTTAAGAATTTTTGATATCTTACTGGATGACTGGAACTATTTTTTTAAAATGGTTTTCATGGCTTGCTGAAAACAAATAATGTTTATTGTATGAATCATCAGGTTCACCTGTGCTAAAACTCACGTAACTGTTAAATATGCAAATAATTCTTTTGGCATAATTTGAATTCTCCTAAAACTTGTCTCAATAAATGAAGGTGAATCAAATTCACAGTTATGATTCACAAAATTATGTGTGAACCTCACATTACATATTTAAACTGTGCACGCTGTTAGGAATAGAAATCACAAAGCCAAGTTGCAAATTGGTTTCCAGAGAGCTGTGACCAGGTTCTCTTGTGCTTTGCCCTTTCTGCAGCTTCTGTTCCCTGTCTTGGGAATCTGACATTGCTCATCCGTTTACCAGAATTACTGACTGTGCCTTCAGTGTGAACTCTGTCCCCATGTGGCTTTTATGTAGCTGTGCTTTGCAAAAGGTTTGTGGCTGTGGACATTTACTGCCACATAAATGTCTGATTTATTAATGTGGTCCATGAGAGCCCGGTTCTTTGAGGAATCTGGTATGGATTTGGAACAGGTGTTGCAAAACAACTGAGAGATCTGAGTGCAGGGTTCAGTGATTAACTTAGGACTTAGGCTGGAAAACAAGGAGACAGGAGGTCGCTGTGTGCCAAGGGTAAAAACCTCAGGATGTTTTGCTGAGATCAGCCCAGCCAGGAGCAGAGTAGCTCATTGCCTCGCAGGGTTTCCCAGGTGCTTGTGAAGGATTTGGCAGGAAAGGGGGCTGGCTGGGGCTGACCCCAGTGTGGTAGGAACGTGACTTGGCACAGCCTTAGATGTGAGTTCAAGGGAGCTGCTGTGGCTGGAGAAGCTCTGGCAGGGTAGGGTGTTGTGGGCTGCGAGGGCCGAGTTGAATTTGTGCAGGGCTGCCAGTTTGGGAGTGGGTTTGGAAAGTTCCCTGTGGGAGCAAGGGGCAGGACCGTGCTGAGGCCATGCACATGTAGATATACTGTTATGTTATATTTCAGTATATGGATTTTAAGTATGCTATATATAAATACAGTGAATTATTCTTGCAGGACACTGTGAAGCACAAGTGTGGCCAGCCTGGTGTGGGCACGGTCACCACTAGCAGTGCTCCCACAGGCTGATTAATCTTGAGCCTTCAATGTGAAATTCAGTAGCTTTTCCAATTGCTCTAATCCTTAAAATTTCAGTGACGTTCTAGAGCCTGTAAATGTAGATTTAAATACCTCACATCATCTACTGTGTTACAGACCCTGTAATGTTGGTTACAAGCTTGTTATTTTTCCCCTAAAAGCGCTGTCACAATTAAGTTGTCCAAACTTCCTCTGTAAATCAGTCTATTGATCTCTGTATGGAAGGGTGACATAAATAAATGCCTGGCATTCACTTGTTGCTGCTTGGTAATATTAAACCTAAATCTTAACTTTTAAAGGATGAATAAATTATGGACATGTTAATTTTATGCTGTTTCCAGCTTGCTGGTAGCGGTCCCATCATCCTGCACAGCTGTTCTGCCTTTGTCTTGTTCCACCAATAGTGACATCCAGTGCCTTGGCTCATTATCTTCCTTTCAATCTTTCTCCCTGCAGCCCTTTTTAATTATTTCAATCTATTTTGACTAGTTGTGCAAAATTTTGTCTTCCTTATTCACTTGCCTCTTTTAAGATGTGCTGTTCTTCTGGCAGTGCATGGAACAGGTTTATTAGGAATATCTACAGGACCCTTATCTGGGGCTCTCTGGTCACTTCACTAGGAGCCTTCTTGAAGGAGGATGGTGGAGTAAGGCCCAGTAATGGTAATTATGTTTGTATTAGGTCCTCACATTTTTTGGGAGGAATCTTTTTGATGGGGAGCTGTGTGAAAGGAGGAGGATAGAACATCTGTGCAACTGTCACACTTCCTTTTTTAATGCCATTTCTGCTTCATGGAAGGAGTCTAAAATCTGTTCATCTCCAGCAATCCCATTAAAGACTAATCTGAAAACTGAAAAAGAAAATACTTTGGATCAGTTTACCTTCAGTTAAAATAATTGGAGTGGTTGAACTTACTGGAAGCTCTCAGTTTCTGGTGAGCTAATCAGAAGTTTCTGTTTCTGTATGTTTAGCAGTTAGGGGGAAGAAAGAAAGGAGACAAGAGGGGAGTTATTATTCCTCCTGATATAATAAGACCTTGATAATTCTTGCGTGAAACAGATTTTATTTATCTCCTTGAGCGTTTCATAGATTTTCTTTTATAAGGTTAGTAGAGGTACTTTTTCATCTTGTCACAGCTCATTCCTCCCACGATCACCTTGCTGTTGATTTTCAATAGCTGCAGGGTCAGTGAGTCCAAGTGGCTTTTTTTCTTTCAACTCTCTGGTCATCAATCTTGGCAGGGTTATTTTTATTTTTAAAATTTACTTATTTATTTTAAGTATGCATAGCCAAGTGATTTTGGATAATGAGCTGTTGAAGAGCAGCACAAGACTTCTCTGCTAGCAGAAGCAATGTAAACCACGAGGCTAAACACAGCACTTTATATTCCTGCCTTATGGGAAAGTTCTGCTCTTTCAACATTTACGGTAACCCTGATTTGGGATGACAAGTTAAAGTATCCAGAAATTCAGCAGGATCAAATGCCCCCCCCGAAACGTATTGGCACTGACAGAGTGAATTGTGTTGAGAGGAGTGATAGCAGCAGCTCACCATGGCGTTTTCTGAGTTGCAAGTTCAGCTTAAAAATCAGCAAAACGATAAATCATAAGTGCCATGAAGCAACACACTGGGAAGTTGAGGATGAACTGAACTGAAACAGTTTATTCCAGTCAGCTCCTCAGAAATATTTCAGTCTGAGCTCAACAAAAGCATTTTTTCTTTTGGGATTTCCAAAATTACTGCAAAAGGAAAAAAAAAGTATAATTTAAATAAAAAAAGGATAAAAGGAAGAGAAGGAGGCACTGCCAGGAAGCTGGGCTTGAGTCAGTGGAGCATTTCTGGCTCAAAGCTTGAAATACATCTCCCTTGCCTTTGCCTCCTTAAGGGAAGCTGTGACTGTCATTTCTGGGCTGAAGAGCTGTGACGTGGTTGCTGCAATTTCAGGGCATGAGGTTTCTATCATTCTTGTCCTACTTTACGTAATCTGTAACAAAACAGGTATCAATTTTATTTATGCTACTTGTTCAGAGGAATAGTTAGGCAGAAGTCAAAACTGAGCAGAAGCAAGTAAGAAACGGAAGGTGAAATCTTTGTTGGTTTCCCCCATCAAGAGACAAGCACAGTACCAGGCTCGAGGGCTTTTGTACGACCTCCACAGGGAGCTGATGCGAGTAATGAAATAATACAAAACTTGTGCAACAAAAGGCAAAGGTTCTTCTATGAAACTGCCTGCTTCTGTGGTGTCTTAGTTCAAATGTTCCCAAAATTCTGGGTTATGCCTATCACAAAGCGTCAAGCAAAAATCCTTTGGGGTGTGAATTCCTGTGTAATAAATCAGGGATTACTGACAAAGTCCTCCAAGGCAACTCTTCAGCAAATAAGAAGTGGTTTCCAGGAGTAGACAACCTTTTAAAAACATCTGTATGTTCAAGGGAGCTGGTTCCAGCTGCTGAACACTGGACACAAATGTAAGAGGCAAACATTGAGAAGAGCAGTCGAAAAGAAAATTTGCAATTCTGTGGAAAGAACTGAGCTGGTAGGAAAAGCAATTCCCAGAGCAATTATAATTCACCTTTGGGGTGTCAGAAGTTCACAATATTAGACAAAGACAGCTCTAGATCTTGGCAACAGATAGAAATATGTCTGTGTTGAAAATGAAACATTAACAGCTTGAAAACCAGCTTTTAGAATCTACAAAATTTTATAATAATAAAGGTTAGTAAAGTAGAGCAATTAAAAGGAAAGCATTTAGAAAGCTTTCTGATGTCCCAGCCACAGGAACTAAATTTGCCCTTCGATTTCCTTTGCTTTCAGGTATCTACTTCATCATACAGGGCCAGGTCTGTGCTGTGCCTGGGCTCAGGTTTGGATGCTGTTGCTCAGGTCACCTTCTTCCGTGGATTACTGGCCTTAGAAGCGTTTATGGTGTGATGCACAGGGGTTCTGAGGTGGAAGGTTCTTGATGCTTTTCAGTGGTGTACCTGATTACTCAGGGTGTATGGTTTTAGGTATCAAATGTCATGTGGAGACTCACAGTAGCCTTCTAGGATCTGAAGGGGGGCTACAAGGAAGCAAAAGAGGGACTCTTCATCAGAAACTGTAGTGATAGAACAAGAGCTAAGGGATTCCAACTAAAAGGGTTTAAGTTTGAATTAGCTTAGATACACAGAAGAACCTAATAAAAATTAGGTTAGATATGCAGAAGAAATTGTTCCCTGTGAGGGTGGTGAGGCTCTGGCACAGTTTGCCCAGAAAAGTCGTGGCTGTCCCATCCCTGGCAGTGTTCAAGGCCAGGTTGGACGGGGCTTGGAGCAACCTGGTCTAGTGGAAGGTTGGAACAGCATGAGGTTTAAATTCTCTTCCGACCCAAACCACTCTATGATTCCAAAGGCTATAAAATCTGCTCTGCTCCACTTCACACCTACCAGCAGCAAAATCTCTCTCAGATGCTGCCTCAGAAAAAGATTCTCAAATGGAAAACTCACAATCCTCGAGCGCCTGCTGCACCGGGGTCTGGCCCCTGTGTTTGACACTGCATTAAGAAGTGCCGTGTGCTTCTAAAGCAATTTACTTGCCCAGCATTCCTGGGCTGTCTGGGCACTGGGGTCAGTGCTCTCCAGCCTGTGGGACTGCCAGCACCGACAAAATGCCTTTTTGAATGTTCCTAACATGGAGCATCATGCAGTGTGCAGGCTTGGCTGCTCCTGCCCCGCTCTCCTGCCTCTGCAGATCCATGGGATGTGCAGCTCCCGGCTTCAAAAGGAGTTAGGTTCTTGAGTTCAATTGGAAGCCAAAGGTTATTTGAGCTGTAATTAGGGAGTTCTCTCTGAAATAAGACGTGAGGCCCCGGGTAGTTTTAGGTCTGTAGGAAGAAGTAAGCTCTTGACATGAGTTTGTACTCTGTGAGCTCTCTTTGGAAAAACCCTTATGCTCTTCACAGGGATGTGTGTTTGATCCAAAGCTGTGTATGCCAACGTGACAGGTCAGGAGAGAGAGAGGTGCTGGGAATGGGGAAAAAATTACTTCATTTTATAGTGTGTATATGATGCTGTCAGTAGACAAATTATTATCGTTTAAGACTATAATTAAATTAAAATAGAATGTCTTAGCATTTCCAGGGCAACATCTCCACAAAATGCCTCACCATTTCTTTTAGGGACAGGGCAGGTAACTTATGTGGTGATCACTTGGTAGCGATAAACATATTATTTGGGGCCAATGAAGGCGTGATTGGAATACCAAATCGGGTTTGCAGAGACACTGGGATGAGAGGAAGGGAAGTGCATTCTCTGTGGACATCCTGATGAAGAAACATTGTTGTTTTACCTCTCCTGCCCTAAGGGCATGGCTTCTGAGAGGCACAGAATGACAGCTGGAAGAAAAATTACATATGCTAATTACTCAAAAATTAATTAATTGCTATTAATTATTTTATCACAAAATCAATTAGTATTGTACTGTGAATCATTTTAATTAAAGCAGTAGATAAAAATCAGATAAACTGTAGACACAGCAAAATTATGGCAAAACTCCAAAGTTAGTCTCTAATAAGAAATGAAGCCCCAAATAGTTCAGCACTGAGATTGAATTAGATGTTATTTTTATTAATAAATAAGAGCCCATGGCAAAAACATGAAAGCTGAAGCTTCTTTGTGGAGGAGGAGAAAGCTTTTGGTGGTCGTTAATGAAGTTGAAAAGAACAGTAGTAGCTATGGGTTTTTTGTAGCTATCTACATATTTCTGAGATGATTTTCACCTTAATTAAAAAAAAAATACTGTGTGTTCCAGTTTTAAAGGGATGCTTGAAAGGAAATTGCTCTTGAATACTTCATCATCCCTTGAATAAAAACATGCTGTCTTTGTATTCTGCACTGCCAGCTAAACTCTCAGTTGCTTTGGTCCTAATCTTGGACTAAACAGGTTTCTAAGGGTGAGAAAGTAAATGAAGAGAACTCACTTTTCTGGAATTATCTGTATAGAAATGTGGTGGAAGAGATGGTATGTAAAAATTCCGGGCCAGATCTCGTGGTGTCATAGCCCAGAGCTGCTCTGTTGGCATTCCTAGAGTTTCTGCTGTGCATGGGATCGACAGCCACAGCCGTCCGCTGAAAGGCTTCTGTGAATTTAGGAATGCCAATCTTTCACAATTGGATAATGGGGAGAACAAAACCTGGAGAACATCAGAGGCATAATTAATCCGCTGCCTTTGCAGTTTGAGTCATTATGTGGGGTATGTGGGTGGGTGGAAGTTTGCATTAGAAAGGAAGATGTTGTACTGCTGTCTAGAAAAGGACATGGATGTCTGGTGTGTGGCAAAAATATGCAGGTGCTTTGGATGCTGGTATTTTATTATGGAAGGATTTGCCTACTGGTTAGTGATGGCAACCAGGAGAAATGCATAGGGGCTTCCAGGGAACAGGTGGTTTTTGTGGGGAAATGCAAGCGTGCTGTAATGTGTGTGCCTATTAAAGCCACAAGAAAACACATTTTTGTTCTTTAAAAAAAATAAGAAGCTGTAAAAGAAAAGGTATCTGACCTAAAGTTTTCAAACTCATGAGCAGAATTTAATGTTTGGGACTTCACTGACTAATGAACGAAGCAATTTGAGTAATAAAAAGCTACTTTTTGTCAAGCAAAAGCAAGGCATTGATGGAAAAGCTAATTTATTTACTCTTTTATGGAGAGAGCATGGTTTGCCCAAGTTCCAAACTGACTGTGCAGCTATTGATGATTATTTCTGCAAGGAAAATGGCTAATGAAAGGACTGACACCCTCCCCATGTCTCTCTTTTGAGACTTAAAAGTGCAGCTTTGCTGCATGGCTCTAAGGAAAGGGATCATGAGTGATCAGTGAGCATTTGGCACTGTTGTCATATGCTAAAAACTTGCATTTTTCAAGTATTCAGTGCTAGAAATAGCTTGTTTCAGAGCATGAAATGATAAAATGGCTGGAAGGCTTTGGTTGTTCCTGCCCCTGTTCTGGCTGTCCCCATCCTTCCCTTGCCCTCAGCCCTCTCCTAAAGCCCTCTGCATGCCTGCTACAGCTCAGGCTCTTTCTGGAGGATTCGTGATCCACTGCTCAGGGGCAAAAGAAAATGTGCTCATTTCTCCCCTGGTTGACAGAGTCATTGCTGTAATTTACCATGTTCTGCATCTCATAAGCAGTTCTGACAACATTATGTATTTATGGGTCCCCATCTGATGGGCTATTTAGGAGCACTTCGGTTCATAATTCCTGATCCGAGATACTTGTAGAATTTAGTTATGACCAGTTTAACACTCATGTGGGAATTACCAGGTGAGTTGTGTACTTGAGCTGTCTAAACTCATGTCCATCTTCCTCTCTAAAGCTGTGCCCATAACCTGCTTGCAACAGGCTTAGCAGAGTAAAGCTGTGTGTAATGTCAGTGTGAAAATCAGAGTATGAATCAGGAGCTTTGCTGAAGCTGGACTGAGATGGAAGGATTTGCCTACTGGCTGTGCCACTGGTCTGCACTGAGATTTTAAGTCACAGCTTTTGTGCAAAGCCATTAAATGGGAGATGTTCAGGGTCCTTTTGCTTAAGACAAGGGAAATGCTGTTTGGAAGATGAAAAAGAAGGGAAGGAGCTGAGATTGGGGCAATTTAGTGTCTACTCTGACAAATTAATCTCCCTAATGAACAGGGATTCGAGTCTTCACCTGATCAACTCCATCTACCTGCTCATAGACTTGCTGTAGCACATCTGTGAGCTCTTGTTGCTATGAAGCTTAAGTTCTGTATATGACAAGGGTATCACAGTCTACATTAAAAGATATTAGCTTCATATAAAGACAGAGAGGTCTTTGAGTAAAAATCTTAAAAATCTGACCCTTTCTTCTGAAATCAGGGGGAGATTTGCCTGAGAAGACTTCAGGCTGTGGTCCTGTAAAATTAATCTCCCCCTGTACAAACTCCTACGACCATACAGGAATTGAATGCCAGCTAAACAGCGCTCACACACACACACACAAGTATGCTGAAATGGCACTGGTGCCTACAGTCTAAACTATGTCAATCCCACAGACATTTTTGGTGGAACTGTGTCACAGTAACCCTTGGTGAATTTGTGCAGACCTCTGCAGCAGGCTGCCCACGCTGGAAAGCCACACTCATGTTTACTGTGGGGAAAGCCTGTCCGCACTCCTACACACCGTGCAGCGCCAGGCAGCTGACTATGCTGAAGGGATTGAAGGAAAAATGTGTGAACATACCAGTGTAAAACATACCCATAGAATTTATAACACAGTATTTCTATCAAGCTCTTAAGAACAAGATTGCAATGTGAGCTAACTGGCGTGAATTTTAGTGATGGGCCTTAAAAGCAATAGCAAAAGTGTGTTATTTTCAGTGCCTTTCTAATTCCACAGATCTTATAAAAAGACCAAAGTAAATCCCACCTGCCTACATCCCTGTCCCTTTTCCACTGCCAGGTGGAAAAGCCTGGACCAGCAGCAGCTGCTGTACCACAGTTCTCCTCGTGTCCAGCAGGGCCACTGCACAGCAAGCAGCAGGCATAGGATGATGATAAGTGCCTTGTTTCTTGCCCATCCTGAGATGGGCCAAAGGCTGTTAATAAGCAGGTTAGTTTGCACTCACCCTTGGGTATCACCACACTCCTTCACTTCATTGCCACCCCTGAGCTGAGATCAGAGAGCACCACACTGTACTCCTTGCTTACACAGGTTGTTTTTATGTGACTGACCCAGCAGTGGGAAACGACTCTGTGTCTTGGTACCCTGAGATATGCACCTGGGGGAGGGGGGAAAACAAAAAGATAAAGCAACTTTTCAAGGAAAGGTATTTTTAGAGCTTTCTAATTTTGTTTTACACTTCATACCACTTTGTTATTGATGTGTTGCTCCATCATGTCATGTAGTGTGATGTAAGAGGGCAAGTGCAGTAAGGTGCTCACTGTGTGGATAGACAATCTGAAGAGATGGAGTGAGTTCTCTCTAACATATGACTGGGCCTCAATTATGGATTTTTTTTTTTTTTACATTTTTTGTAATGCTTCACTTTTTTGAAAGGTCAGTCTGTCTGCAGGAAAGTGACATTTCTGTGAGAGATGCAATCCACTAGGCATGTACAGCAAAAATAAAATGCAGAGCACACCAAATCCTCCCTGTTAGTGCTCCTGAGTAAACACAGCCTTGAAAATCTCTAAGTCGCATTCCTGCTGCAGAGGAGTCAGGATCCTGCTTGGCATGTACTTATCCAAGGGTCTTGGGTGTTAAGCAAAATCCTCATGTTAGAGAGAGGAAATGGGCAGACATTAGATGTTCTGACTAACCATTTGGTGAAGGTGGGGCTATGAGGAACCACTTCAGCTTCCTGCCTTTCAGGCATTTTCTCGCTTCACTGTCTCAAAAATGTATGTCTGAACTAGCCTCCTCTGAAAAAAACACTGTCCTTGTGTTTGATGGATTTTTCATGATCTTTGTGCAGATGGTGACTCATGTCCAAAACATGAGCAGAACTGTTTACTACCAGGGCCTGTGGTACCTCCCAAAAGAATGTTTTCTCTGTTTCCTTAAATCTGGCAGAACTTCTTTTTATCCTTGAAAATGTTTGTTCAGAAATGGAAGATTCTTTGGGTAAAGCAATTGGGGGACATAATGTTTTGGGTTTTTTTCCTTTATATCAGAGCTTTACACAGCATGACTTTGAGAGTCTTTGTCATAGTTTTCTGCATTAAGTCTAATTAGGTTTGAGAGAAGCAATCCAGGAGAGCTACAGGTGCTTTATCTCCCTCCAAAATAATGCTGTGTTTAAGCATGAGGCCATAGGCAATGCTGCAGGGAGTTGAGGAGATGTGATGGCTGTTCTTTGGGTTTGGTAGAGGGGGTATGACAGTGTGTGGTGCCCAAGCTAGGTACTCTTTGGACCTGCTCTTTGTTTAGGGCTTAGCCACTGCTTTTGGTGTGTGTGCGATCAAATGGTGGCTCTGAGAAATACCAGCACGTTTCCTATAATCCCCAAGATCCTGGGCTTTGCACGTGCATTGCTGTAAATTATGGAAAAGCTGTGAGTGTGGATGCCACAGCCCCTAAGTTGTGGTCCATGGTCACTAGCTGGAGGATGTGTCTGCTGAGGGCATCCAGGCTTTGACAGTACAGCACGTATTCCCCTGCGTTCTGCTTCCCCTGTGGCTTTCAGAGTGGCAGTTGAGAAGGCTGCCTTGGTAGAGCTTCTGACCATTTAATGGGGGCTTAATTTAATCTTTAATCAGAGCTACCCAGCAAAACTGTTCTGTATCTATCTCCTGTTGTTGCCTGCGAAGGGGCATTTTTACGGAAACCTTACGGTGGGTCTGTTAGTCCAGGGGCCAAATGTTCTTCCCTGCCACGTGCTTGGGAGCAGCAACAGGAGCTGAAAGGCTGTGCTTTGAGGTGGCTCAGCTGGCCAGTCTTGGGAGCTGCATTTATAAAGCACTTCCTAATGAAGGGAAAAGAAGCTGGAGAGATATTTTCTAAGAATAAAAATCCCTTTATGGTTTTTTGAAAACTACTTTACACTTTGCACAAATGATCGCTTAGCATCTGGCAGGCTGGGTTTTTGCCATGTGTGGCAGAGGATACAGTTTGTGTAGTTGCAAGCAATCTACTCAAAAAGCTTTTGTGCAGTCCTGGAGCCCAGGAACTTGTTAATTTTGAGCAGTCATTTTCCGCATTTAGCCCATTAGAGACTCTATTTTTGGTGACCTAGTTTGAGCTCTTTAAAAAATAATCAAGCAGCATTTTTCAGATCTGATTTGTAATGGGACTGTGGATTGGTTTTGCAACTTGAAATGAAAGTTAGGGGAGTGGGTAGAACTTTTATCTGCCTGGTCCTTCAGAGCCAACATTTACAATTGATTTTAGAGGGCCTCTAGGAGGGTTAATGTGACAAAGACCGTGTGTGGCTTGGCTTCACCACTTCAAGGGTTATTGTTTGACTTGCCACTGGGAAAATAATACAGTAGCCAGGTTTAAATAATACTTTCAGTGTGATAACCTCCAGGAGTGCAACCAAGTATTACTGGGCATGTTCCAAGCACTGTTGGAGCCTGTGGATTTGCCTGCTCCCCAGTGTGTATGATGGGGTTTGGATTAGAAAGGAGCAATTGGAGCACATGCCAAAATGTCTAGCCGTGGGTTATACACAGACTCTGCTACAGCAGAGCCAGGGTTAGGGCTCAGACCCAACTGGAACCCAAAGATCCTGTTTCCTTGCTCTAGCTCAGCTCTGGGAAGTAGTACCACACACAGGAGAACTCCCAGCCTCTGGCTGCTTGTGACTGCAGGGGGAACCTGGGTGTCCACAGACCTTTAGTTCCTGTGAAGGAGGAAGGATGCTCCCAACTGAGAGCAGCCTGGGCCTGAGTTGCCAGCTTGTTCAAGTGGGCAGCTGGGAGCAATTCCAGGAAAATTGAAACAAAGAAAAATGCCTGAAAATAAAATCTCGGTTTCTAACTTTATATCTAAATAGTTTTGGTGTTTTGTGGCAAGTTTACATTCCCCCAAATACCATGTTGCCTGCCTGGAGTGGCACACCAGGGGAAGCACACTATTTTTACTTACTTGTCCTTCATTTTCTCTGGACTTTTCCCTTGCTGTGTCAGCAAGATGCTTTGCCTGGAGAGCATACCCCAACTTCAGGCTCAACTCCTGAGAGCAGGGAGAGTAGCCAGGGAAAGATGGCATTGCAAGGAGAGGCACAGAGTAATCCTCTGGGCTCTGTGATATTTTTAAGGATCTGCAAATCAGGGATTAAATCTGGCAATTCAGGAGGAAGGGAGAAGACAGCTCTCTCTCTGAGAGACCCAGCAGTGAGGGCAGTCCCTGGCATGGAAAGTCCCTTACAGGTTCTTGAGGTAACTATAGGAAAAATGTGCAGCCACCAGTTGTCATGAATGTGTGCACCTCCCAGCCACCATCCTTGGAGGATCCTTCAGTGGGGCACTTGGAGTGGGAGGAAGGGAGCTGCTACATGTGGAATTACAGCAAAAGTTTGCAGCAGCTGTGAGGCTCTCGCTTGGGCCAGCTGTGCCTTCCTATTACTGAGGTCCAAACTGGTCCTTTGTCCCCCTTGATCCCTGCTCCAGGCCCAGCTTGTGTGGGACTGACGCACAGAGCACAGCTCTGCTTCAGGTTGGAGTTTCTTGCTGTCAGATTATTTGTGCCTCTCTTTCTTGGCATAAATACTCTTCCAGGGGTCGGGAATTGGCAAAGATGATAATATAATTCAATTGAGATCAGGCTGCTTATAATTAAAAATGTTTGGTCTATTAGAAATATGAGAATCCTATATTTAATTTATATTTGATTTTTAAAAAAAGAAGGAAATCAGTAATTTACCAGTTTTTATTGCCATTTTTCTCTTTCTGGAGCTCAAAAGTATCTTGATCCAACAAACGAGATATGGCAAATGTTCCAAATAGTGTTTAATTTATTTTTTTTACTGAAAAAATATGTAAATGTCTGAGAAATTATACTTTGAAAAGTGGCTACTGCAAATTAACAGCATTTCACATGGATCTTACTTTGCATTTTTAATGCCCATAATGCATGTCCCAAATTACATGATTTGCATTATAAACCAGAACAGCTCCTGTGTCGCTGCTGCTGTCCAACAGTTGAATAACAAGGCTTTTCTTTCCAAACTGTATAAATACATATTTACCCAAATGATGCAATTTAGGGCTCATTTATTTATGTTTTTCTGGTCAGTCAATCACACTGACATTTTTTATAGTCATTGCCTTTTAAATGTATCTAAGTCTAGTGTTTGAGGAATGGAAGTGCCAGCCATAGCCTGGAAGTGATCATTTTGTCATTGCATTGACATTTTGGGTTCCAGAGCTGGTGCCGTCTCTGTCTCTGCCTTTGGCTCCTGAAAAATGTTGGGTTGTTGTGTTGTGCCATCTTCAGCTGCAATGGTTTTATCTTTCCCCCCTGGGCCCATGGCCTTAAGTGAAGGATTGGGGACACTCTGGGTCCTTGGGCTACTCCTGTCCCAGGGTTTAGCACAGGTTTCATCAGAACCCAGGATACTGATGTCCAGCCACTGTCCCTTCACTGCTTCAGGCAGGGGCCTGTTGTCTTTGGAGTCTTACTGCTCCTTGCTCGGCCTTGTTTCTCAAGCCTTCCACTGTCTGAAACCTTTGGAGAAAGAGCTGGATGATCTCTGTCATGTAATCTCATCATCATGAACACTGTTGATTGTTCAAAGTCCTGATTCGGGTCATCTGCACCTGGTTTTGGTAGTTTTCCAGGATTGCTCGTCCTCATTGTCCAAGGAGATTCGATTTAATGGTTCCTACATCATTAGTGTGATGTCCCCAATGCTTAAAATTCACTCTAAGCTGACGATTAGAATCATAAATGATCTTGAGTCAGCTAGTTCCAGTTGGCTTCTGGGTTGAATATGAGAAGGGAGAAGGTAAATGGGTGGATAAACTCACTGTTTCTTTAGTTCTGCCTCCCTTACTCAGTCCCTCCACAGACAGGTTTCTATTACTCATTTGCCTTCCTTTTCAGCTGTCATTTTCTGGTTTCAAGCAAACCTGACTCAGGTAGAGCTCTCCTTATCTGTCCTTGTGCCACTCAGGGAAGAGGCTAGTTGTGGCAGATGAGGGGAGTAATGTAAGCAGGAAAGTTTAAATGTCTTGTTTAAATGAAGTAAGGGTAAAATTTTTGTGTTGCGTTATCGTACCAAGTAAACAACCATAATATCTACTGAAATGGGGAACCTGCAAGCTTAACTAAGAGTTGTCTGAATCTGAAAACTCTGAGGAGTTGAGTGTAGCTGTGTCAGCATCCCTGACAACACTTGCTCTGGTACTGCTCTGTGTAGAGGCTCCCTGTGATTTTGTACCTGCCTAGCAAGTAAATGATATTAGTAATTTCATGTTCCTGGCTCCTAAGGCAGCCAAGTGTTGTGGTGACAGGTGTGTACTACCAGCCTGAGGGGTGTTGGGTGTGCCTTGCAAACCCAGCCACGGGCAGCCCTGATCGCAGCATTCAAGCTCACAGGGATGTGTTAGAGTCAACGTTGAACTGCAGCTTGTGAGCGAATGTTCACTCACAGACAGGCTTCAGGAGGAGGGGGAAAGGCCAATGCCACAAAACTAGCAACAGCTGAAATGCCTAGGACCTGAGCCTTTTCAGGGAAAAGAAATATGATTATGATAAATGATGGAAGCAACAGCACTTTGTGCTGTTCTAATAATATGTAGCCAAGTGAAAAAAATCCAACAAATGCCTGTGGTTACCTGGCTGTGCAGGAGCTGTGACAGTGCCAGACAGTGTCAAACACAGCCCTTTCAGCTGTGTTTGATCAGGATTGGGGATGAGAGCTGCTTGATGTGTTGGCTGCTCAGGGAATTATTTCCTGTGCAGGAAATGTGGATGGCAGGAGCTCTGTCACAGCACCTACCTGGCACCAGTGCCTCCAGAGGGCTGGTGGAAAGCAGCTGGCTTGTGTCAGTGAGCAGCAACCTTCCTCCTCCATTAAGAGGATTGAGTGCTCCCTGAAAGGGAGCTGATAGAATCCTCTCCTGGGTTTGTCAGGAGCTGCCATGCTGAGATTTGGGAGAGTTGAAGGTGGTAGGAAGGGAGTTGTTATAGCTTGTGTGCAGTGTGAACTGAGAGGAGTGCTGGACACTGTCTCATCTGGGGATTGCCAGGGTAGCTGCCAACTTCAAGGGATGCTCAGCATGGACACAGCAGAGGATCAAAGCAGGTTTTCCAGCACCTTCCCCCTGCTGATCACCTGCATTATGAAAACAAGCAGATTCTCAGCTCACTCTCAGTAAGCATCAGGGGGTTTTTTGAGAAAGAGAAGTGATGCGCTGCTTTTAATCAACATTTTCCTGGCATCCTATTTCTTGTGCTGACTTCAGTGCAGCACTGCAGGCTGGAGGGATCTCACTCCCTGGCTCTCATTTGCTACCTCGATATTGCATTAGCATGACCTCCTCCTTTCCTTGTGCCCTGCTCCCTCAACCGTGTTTGGCATCTTGCTGTAGTTACAGACCTCTAGTGCTGCATTTCATGCCTATGCAAAGGGCTTTCTCCTTCTGCAGTGTGTAATTAAATCCAGAGCTGCCAAAGTGGAACCACATTGTGGAGTCCCCACTAGTTACATCAGTATTTTCAGGACTCTAGGAACTGTTCAGTCTCACATACTTTGTCCCCAGGCTGCATCCATGGCATGGTGAGCAGAAGCTTACCTGGTCACTGATAGAGCAGAAAAGTGCAAAGGAGCAGAGCTGTGTCAGTAGCAACACACATGCACCTCTGAGATGAGGAGAGGGTGGGGATAGCAGCAGCGGGATACCGAGAAATCAGGAATTGGAGATACATAACATAAACAGCTCTTTTGCCAGCTGAAAACCCAGTGGGATGATGATAAAGTGCACAATGTTTATTGATATCTGAATGACTGTTTGTTTCCCAAAAAAATGCATTTTAGAACTTAGCATAAACTCAGTTATCTGATTCTAGCACAGCTTAGTATTTATTAGGAAATATATGGCTTTTTTATAGCCATTGTTCACCTTAGGGAGAAAATAAAAAAAGGGAGAGAGCCATTTTATTTTAATAGTACCGACTTCCTAATCTAAGCACTCTGTACAAGCAGCTTGGCTGCAGAGTGGAAAGAAATGGTGGATATTACCATTTATCCTTTGTTATGGAACACTATCACCTCTCTCTGTCTCCATCAGCAGAGCCAGGCAATAATTTACTGCAGCGGACACTGAGGTGTATCAGCTCCCAGGCCGCTCCAGTTCAGGTAGTTTGTCATCATGAGCGTTCAAGAAGGAAAATTAAGTTGATTAAAGGGGGAAGATTTGTCATGTCAGCGTTTTTGCCCACCTAGAAGGCAGCGCTCTTTCCCTCCCTCCTTACTCTACCCTGTCTTCCTTGTGCTGAGTTTTCTTGTGTACATAAGTAGTTTTGATGAAAAGTTGCTTTCTTAGCTGTGCCTCAGAAATAGCAAATGTTATATATATGGAAATGTAAACGGTGCTGATTAGCCAAGTCTTGTGGTTCAAGGAGAAAAGTTCAATCAGAACATGAAGAGCAGGAAGAGTATTTGTCTGTGTATGATCAGCCCTTCAGCAACTGCTGGAGAGTTTCCTACTAAAGCTTGGAAAAGCAGGGCAGAGGAAAGGCAGTCAGCAGCTGTAAAAGATAAAGACACCTCCCTGGTGTTAACACTATCTTTCTAGAGTGTGTGTTCATGTTTGCTAAACCTCCTCGGCAGTTGCCAAATTATGTAGTTTGTCTCCAAAAATTCATGAACACACCGAATATGGTAAGCACAGGGAGCCAGGGAGCAGGGAGCAATTTCGAATGCCAATGATCTACCACTGTCGCCTGATGCTTAGTGATTAGGATGTTTAGAGAGGTGAACGCTGTGCGGTAATTTCCAGAGCTGGTCATATTGTAGTCAGGGTCTTAACAAGCCTTCAAGGAAGAGGTTGTGGCTCTGTTAATTTATTAAGGCCTTGACCCATAGCAAAATTTCATCTTCCACCCTGAAATGCTTCAGGAGCCTGTTTGGTTTTGACCCCCGCAATGCAGTGTGCTGTGCTGTGGATAATGTTTAGTTTTCAGACTCCTCAGTGACAGCCTCAGCTGAGGTCTCCAGGCTGTAGCTGGCCTTGACATGGTTCCTTGTCCTCCTGCCTGAGCCTCTGCTGGGGAAGATGGGCATCATTGAGGGGGAGATGACTACTGCTGTGATAAGCACAGCAAAGCTGCTGGGGATGTGATCTTGATACTGTACTTCAGGAGCTGTCCGGATCAGTCCTGAGTCTGTTCCCTTCTCTGACAGGAAAATATTTCCTTTTACTTGGCTTGTCACATAATTGCTAATATTGCAATAGACATTCAGTGTTGTTGGTACAGTTGAAATTAATCCCAGCATAACTTTTCTGGAAGGAAACTACCTGCTGTGAGGAGCTGTGCAAGTAGGCAAACCTTTTTGTCCATCCACCTGTTCTGTAGCCCTGCCTTCTGTGGGCACACATGTGCAATCCCTTCATCTGCTCTAACTGGTGCCATTCCTCAGGTGTCCTGCAGTGCTGAAAAGGATGGCTTGCTGCCAAAGATAAGAGTGGGGGGATACTTTCAGTTCCATGCAAGGACATACCATGAAGATAATGAAACTATAGGGAGTTCCTGTGAAGCAGCCTGTGATTAAACATAAGGATTTATTGTGGAACAATTAGGTGAATTTGAGCTCAGATGTGTCCCGCTGCTTTTTTGGCCTGTTTGGCAGGGGGGGAAATGAAATTCTGGTTTAGAGCGATGCTTTATTGGAGTTCTGTCTGGTTTAGTGGACTCAGCTTTAGTTACAAGTCTCACCAAGAACAGCCAAAGCAAAGGACACGTTAATTTGTATGTGTCCTGTGAGTTAACTTTGATGGATAGAAAAGGAAAATGCAGTTTGGCTTGTTACTGGAAACACCAACATGTGAAGTGACATGAGAATAAGCTCCCAGATCCTCATCTCGTACCTCTATCTTTGCTCTAATGCAGTAAGGACGGAAAAGGCCATGATAATGAAGTTTCTTTGGCAAGTGCTGTTCCTTAGACCCAATTCTGCATTGAGAGCCAGGGATTCAGTCTTTTGTTCCCTGAAGTTTGCTGTGATTTGTGGTCATTTGTGTAAATGGAGCCTCACATAGCCATTGGTACCGTTCTGGCCAATGTTCTGGTAAAGGAAAACGTGAGAGTGCCACGACTGTGATAATCTGTAAAGACAGGGGAGTGCCTTCTGATATTTAGCTGCTAGTGACACAGATTAATTTTAGTCTTTGGGCTTAATGTGAGCCAAAAGTGAATTGCTGGAAAGAAAAAAAAAAAGGGGTAGGCCAATGAATCTTCTCTGGAAATGGCAGAATTGCTGTGATGTGTAGTGCAGGTTGTGCAGACATTACCATTGCCTCTGTTTGAATGAGTGGTTTGAAAGAAATGCTTACATAGAACAGCAACTTTTCATCTCTTTTCACTAAACTCTTAGCATTGGCTTGCAAAGGTCATGGCTGTTTCTCTGTAACTACTGATAGTTTGTGTTTTACTCTTGACTTTTCAACTCATTTCAGTTAAGAATTCCATTGCACAGTGTAAGGGCATTGTATGATACAGACCTTTCCTTCTTCTGGAAAGCTTACAGCCTAAAAGCACAGGAGAGGGGAAGAAAGCTAGCAATTTTATGAAGGCACAGGAAAATTTGCTAAATCCTCCCTTGGGGACCAGTGAAGCGGAGGGATGAACTACTGAGCCGGTGGAAGGGGAAGAGAGTCTCTAAAGATGAGAGAAAAGAGCTGAGCTTGGCTGGTTTAATGTACAAAACAAAAGCTCAAATAGTCTATTAATTTTTGTCAGTACCTGAGAGCACTTTGAATAAAGGACAGTGCCAGCACACACTTAAATGCCAAGTAAAATAAAACCCCTTGGCTTTTCAGAAGACTTGGGCAGGTGACAGTTCCCTTCTTGCTCAAGCTCTGGTTCAACTGAAGCCAAAGCCCAAAGCTGTTGCAGTGTCAGGTCTTTAACATTCACACCACCAAATGTAATTAAGCTCTGCAAGGGCTGCACCCCGGATAGAATTTATCTCTTGGTTTGTAATGCTTTAATTTAGTATCAAATATTCATGGGCTGGCAGGGTCAAGTAGGGATAGAAAAGTACTGTAACAGACATGGGGAAAGTAGGATGCTAAAGAATTCAGCTGAAAGGTTAGTCATCCATGGAAACCCATTAGGAAAAATACTGTGAATATCTTCCTGCATCTGTGACTCACAGGAGCCACTTCTGCCACTGGCCTGTGGGACTTGCAGAGCACAATGTGTGTGCAATGTGTGCCAGCTCACACACACAGTATTCCAAGTGAGCGGACAACCCCAGGTGCCATTCCAAATGCTGAAGTATGTTTGGTGTGCTCTGCACTTCACGAGTTTGTTGCATCTCATGGGCTTAAGGGACAAAAAAGGCTGGTTTTGAGACATCCTGTAAATACCTATGCAGGGTTATTGTATGACCAAATGATTTTTGGGGGGGCATGCCCTGCCCAATTAAGGACTTGGTTCAGAGGCTGTGAAATGATGCTTATTAACATCAGAGGATCAGGACTTATACTGTCCAATTTATTGTTGACAAAACAAGTTTATTCAATAAGTGAAACTGCTGTATTAATGAAAATGAGTTGGTGTATTCATTCAATGAAATGTTTCTGAGGCCTGAAAGGTGTGTTTAGTGCATCTGGTAGGGAATTCTCAGGTTGGGAAGACTGGTTCAGAAAGAAGGGCAAACAGAGCCCTTAACCTGTGGGACAGTGTAATAAAGTGAAATTCAGAGCAGCTCAGAATAATGAGCTGTTCCAAGTCCAAGTGTCTCTTCTGCTTAATGCCAGGTGAGAAAAGAGGGGGGAGGAGAATTATTGGGTGAACAGGCTGTGGAGCAATATGGAAAGAGTAGCTGTCTGGCTGCAGTATCTGGAAGCGTATATTATTAGGAAATGTGTGGATACGGGGGAGCTGACGCTGAGTATACAGACTGTGTTCTCCATCTCCAGGAGTAAAATGCCCCTTGACCTCCTGTCTTCTGTTTTGCCAATTGGCTCTTAAAAGCACTGCTTGGTACACGTGGAAGAGAATTGGCTAAAAAGAAAAGTCCTTTGGAGCCACAAATACCTGCAGCTTCAACCTGATGCTACACTTGCCAATTGAGCCTTCAAGTCAGGCTGGGTGCTGGGAGAATGAGAACTGGTTTTGCTCAGCTGAGAAAAATCTATCAGTTGAGCCAGAATTTCCCCCTTATCTCACTGCAGGATGCAGTGAGGAAATCACCTAAGGATTGCATTTTTAGACACCCAAAATATCCAAAGACAAGAAGTTCTGCAGGAATACAAACACGCGTGCACACTTTTTTAAAGCACATGTTTGTAAATGTGTAAAAAGCTGCATATATAGCTAACCCCAAAGACAAGAAATTCTGGAGGAATACAAACACACATGCACATAACACCTTTTAAAAGCATATATGTGTATTTGTAAATATGTGGAGAAGCTAGATGTGACTATACTCACACATGTATGTCGTTCAGAAGTTCTGAAATTTCTGAAAACTCCAGAGTAGCAAAACTTAATTCTGCAAAATCCTCGGGCACTTTTTGGAGTTAAATTAATACTGGTGCAATTAAAATGGTAATACTATTTATTAAAAAAAAGAGTACTTAAATAATTCATTTTCCTATTGGTTCTACGGCATGTGCTCAGGTTTAGCAATTATATGCTAAGTAAAAGCAGCCGCTCCTGTAACGATTTCATGATAATCTGACCTTTGAGGGCCCTGGCTCACAGCAGCTGGCACTTTCTGTAGGGTTTACAGGCTGTAAAGTAATTAATATCTATGAAATACCATTGCTGGCCTTCTGAATTAGTTGTATCCTTGAGCGCTCCCTTTTTTCCCCTCTCTTGAGCAGCCTTTTCTTTCCTTATATCCCCAAATATTGGGGGTCTGGCCACTGGTCTGCTCCAGCTGAAGGGCACGACCTAGCTGAGGGGTGCACTGGAGATCACCTTCTCTCTGTTTAGGGGTTCAGAAGACATAATTGACAATCTGCCATGCTTAATTTTATTTAATATTAAGCACAATAATAGCTCTTGAAAAGCTGTCTTTCAGGGAAAGGTAATAAGGGTATTAATAAAAACAGGTGAGGAGAGAGGCCCTTTTTTTAGCTTCCTGCATTATTTTATCACTGTCAATCAGCTCAGAACTCCTTTGAGATTATTCCTGTATAGTTAATAACATTGTTTCTGTGATGACTTTAATGACTGAACCTTTCTTCCATCCTTAGCTATGAAAATAATCACTCTGCTTTTTTTTCCTTCGATAAGCTATTGTGTGGGGCTGAGTACATTAAGGAACATTATTAAATATAGAAGTTTCCTCTAATTAAGCCATTGGCAAAAGATGGCTTGTCCAATCATTTGCTGGTGATGGGTACTGAAAGAAATTATATCTTGTACAGAGTATTACACTTTTCCTGCCATGCTTCCTCTAAAAAAAGAACAAAATGATATAAAAATAAAGCAGTAAGGTTGCAAACTCAGGCAGTCAGAAATTAGATAATGCCAGAATGATGGGTGCCTGGATCTGCCTTGTGTTAGAGATGCATTCTATCCTTCCCTCACTCCTAATCATAACCTTTTCCTCTTTTCTTTCTGATCTCTTGCCCTGTACACTATCATTTCCTGTCACAAAATTACCATTTGTTCTAAAACCTTAATTCTTAACCCTTATATAATTTTATGTCAAGACCAAACCATATTTTATGGTTTTGTTCCTGGAAAAGAGAGAAATAATTCTCTGTACAACTTTTCCAACACCTCCCTCCATAAACCCACCTATAATTCAAAGATATCTGTCCACCTTGAGGAAAACCACCATTTGTTCATTGGTGCAATATTTGCATGTAGGAACATTGGTCTGTTTAAGGTGTCTGTTCATTCTGGACACAACTAAAAAAGCTCTCATCTCTCATAAGATTGTGTGTCCTGCTCAGTTCAGAAACCACGCAGGAAATGCAGTGAGTGGGAGGAGTTGTTAACATGCCCCGTTGAAGAAAAGTAGTGGAATTAATTCAGAGGAAAATCTTATTTTAGGGTTAGTTCAGTCACTGCAGATGAAAGGTTGTTTTCCTAGTTGGTGGCATTCTGCATAATCTTAAATCTGGAGTTTACATGTCTTTCCTAAAGCATACCTCTGAATTTGAAAATCAGATGCATTTACTAATTGCTCACATGTTATAAATTATGGATCTCTCCTTGATGGAGACTTTAACAATCTATTAAACCCTGAATAGCAGGGTTGTTCTCCAGCGTCTAGATAAATAAAACTACAACTTTAAAAACAACAAAAAGCATTTTATTTTTTATCTTAATGGAAATAAACCTAATCAAAAGCCAGCGATTAATGAATCTCTCCAAGGTTTCTATTCTTGAAGAGATTAGAGTTACAAAGGCTGAAATAGTTTCAGTAGGTAGGTGTGATGTTGAGCTCAGATGTGGTATTTGTGTATGCTCAGCTAGAAATAAGACTTGCTAAAATCCAATACTTGGATGAAGATTCTCCTCTTCAGTGGAAGCAGAGAGTTAATGACAGCAATATTCACTAATTTCTGTGTGCAGAAATGTCCTAGAGTGCCAATAAAGTTAGTTCCTCCCAGGAAATGCTTTGAAAATGTTCATTAAGGAGTGGTTGTTGCACATGTGAAACAAACTAAAGTCTGTTTTTAGGAAAGTATTTTCTTGGGAAAGAAAAGCAAACCTCTCCAAAAATAAGTAAACTGTTCTTTCAGGCTTGGATAGCCAGCTATTTGCTTCTTGTGAAAATGCAGACTGAGAATGTTGAGCTGAAATTTGGCAAGGTTAACACATTTTCACTATGTGTAGTCAGTTCCTGCATCCAGAAATAGAAACAGGCTTTTGCTTTCAGGAGTGGCCTGACACCTTCACCTGCACTTTGAATAGAAAAATAGAAAAGTCCTGTTGTTCGGCTCCACCTCTGTACCAGATCTCTGGGATATTTAATTCGTTCTGCATTGCTCTGAGGAATGGGAATTATGCCAACTGAGGGCTCCCATTGCTTCCATAGTAGATGGCAAAGAGATTTTAATAAATGCATTTAATTTATCTGACTATAGGTTTTCCCAGAATTCCTACCAACTAACCTGGGCTGTGTACTAGGGAAAAAAGCAATCACAATGTATGAAGCCTGTTATTCATCATACATCAAATGAACAAATAAAACTTCCTTCTTCTGTTAAATGATCACAAAACATTCCTAAGATCTTCACAGGCAGTTTGCCTACCCTGGTATGTGATTCTGGACACCATCACAGCCTGCACTGCATTTGTCGTGTGTACACTTCCATTTGACTTCTGATCAGATGCTTGATGTTTCATAACCACTGTGGGAAAGACATCCTTCTTCGCCTCTCCTTTTTGTTTCTTGTGTATTTTATTCCTCTTGATCCACTTGCTGTCTCACACTGCGTGCAAGCTGAGAAGCTGGAAGAGGCTGAACACCAGTCTTCCTCCTGCACCTCTTTTTCCTCCTCTTGCCTTTCTTCCTTTTCTCTCCTTGGGAAGAATTGGAGATGGATAGTTGGGTTCCTGATATGCTCTAACCAATCTCATGAACCAAAGGACCAAGTAACCAGCCTTCCAAGACTCAGTTCAGCTTTGACACAAACAAAAATGTAATGGGGCTTTATCTCAAATAGGAACAGCAAGGGACTGAATGCTCTTTTCTTCTTTGGTACATGACATCTCGTTTTGCCAGCATAAATACACTACTTTGGTTCAGTCCACTGACATCTCAAGATGCCTGTGGCAGCGCAGCCAGCACTTTGTGTAAATATGACTGTGAAGCATTGTGCAGTGAAGGTAACAGCTCAGGTCATGGCTCTGTTTGTTGTTAGGAGAGCACCTCTGCTCCAAGGACTCTGCTGTCTAACTAAAAAGAAGAAATGTCAAAGCTGATATTGGATGCAGACGTCCCATTGCAGACCTTGTGCTGCTGCTGGCCCACACTGCCTCTCTAAAGCAGTTTCAGGCATCAGTTTGACAAGACAGCCCTTGCTTGGACTTTCACTAGTGAAAACATCCTGAGATCCTTGAATGCACTCACAGCTTCTCACGGGCCATGGCTGTCTGAGTGGAATTGGTAAAAGGGGATGTCTTTTCACATGGTTATTGCTTTTCTAAAATCCTTCCAGAGTGTTGATATTATTTAGTTTATGAAGTACCGGTTTGTGCAATTTTATGTTGCCTGGAAAGAAACTATGATTTACATGATTGAAGCTCCCAGAAGCAGAGAAAGTAAAAGGCATCAATCTCTCCCGCTGGAAATTCTGTAACTGGGCAAGCTATAAGCTGATATGCTTTGAGTGTCTGCAAAATGTAGCTACTACTAAACAGCCCAAATGGTAAAGCATTTTGTAACAGAATAATGCCCTCATTTTAGTCTCTCCGATCTAATTTATGACTAAGTTTTCCCTCAGGAGATGATACAATAAACTCTCCTGGAGACTACTCTGCAAATATGTTGAAGACCAATCAGGTATTACAGTGTAATGTCAAAATTCTTATTGACTTGCTAAACATGTACTCATCCATAGCTTTCGTCAGGAAAGAGAGATGTTGGCTGTGAAGATTGAGTTGTTATAGAGTGCAGACTTTGTCTAGGTCATACTTGTGCTCAACATAAACAGTTTAGGATTTATTGTGTGCACTCAGCCAGGCTGGGCACCTGAAAGTTTAAGCAAACACTTCTAAGCAGATACACAAACAGAAGAATTCTGTTTTAGACTGAAAATGCTGGGAAGACACTCAGATACTGATGTAAGTCTGCTTGGTTTCTCTGTTCAGATGATATTTTTAATGGAAAAGTAGGCACAGACATGTGGGGCAAGCTGACACCTGAGCTTAAGTTGAAAGTACTTGGGTGCATCTTTAGAAACTATATTTCAAAATCTGAAAGCAAAAGGATTGGTTTATTTTGGTCCTGTTATTGAGAAAAAAATTAATTTAATGAGAAAAATTTAATTTAATGAGAAAAAATATTTTTCTATTTAATGTTCACATTGCCACATTATTATTTGGTTTATTATTATTTTGTTTTTCAAGACCCACATTGTTTTCCCAGCAATACTTTAGAAAATGAGTCAAGATATGCATTTCAAAGGCTCCCTAAGTTTTTGTCCATCACCTTCCTTTCCAGATGCCAGATCTGGGCATTGATCTGCAGTTTTAAGGTTTCTAGACTGGCATGTGCTTTGCCTCTAAGCCCTCCCTAGACCCTACTGTAATGTATATTAAGAGCCTAACTTACCTCATATATATGCAACAGTGTGATTCGTACATCAAACTCCATGAATAAATAACTGCACAGTAAATAATTCCTATTTTAATGTGTGAAAATTCCTACTCTTGGAATAACGAAATGTAATGACCAGCCATTCAGAAAACAAAGCTTTAGTTCAACAACTCCCGAGATGGGTTTTATAAATTATGTAGCAAGGTCTTCATTTACAAATTTCCACCGCCTTAACAAAAGATGCATCTAACTGACTGCTGCTTCAGAGCTGAGGCAATTGAATGCTGCGTTCAATCCACTGGTCTAATGCTCAGGATGTTATTAATGTTTTGTAAGCATATTACTGAAGAAGACTAGAAGTCTGTGAGGACAAGAGTATGAGTTAAAGTTCCTACCAACTGTCTTAAATAACTGAATCACCTTTTGATTCTGCAGCAGTGCAAGGCTCCTCAGGTACAGCTCTTGACAAAATCACATCCAAGCCCTTCCTTTGCTTTTAAAATGTCTTAAAGCAAACTGAAAGACTACCAGAAATTCTTCTTTTTTTTTTGGTAACCAATTTGAATATAACCTGCAACTGTAGTGTTTTGGACAATAAATTCTCTGCAGCTGCCAAGGCAGTTCTAGTTAGGATACACTGCTTCTGGATCAGGCACTAGAAAAATGTTTTCTACAAGCTGTGTTCTGATATTGATCAGTGTGCTCAAACTTGAGGGATTTTTATTGAAGCTTGTACAAAGTACCTGAAAAACCACTGATGCTCAGGAGGGCTTAACATCACAATTTCACAAGTGTTGACGTAATTAAAGGATGCACAGCATGGAAGGAGACAAGAGAGGAGCTTGCTGTGGAACAAAATTCCATACGTGCATGCTGTGTTAGCTTTGAAGTCTCTAAATGCAGTGTGCTCTCAGACATGAGAAATGTCAGTATGCACTACATGTTTCTCATAGTTATGGATGGGGATTTGGAGGAAGCTGGCAACAGCCATGTGCCTGAATCCCATAAATAAGTCTGCTGAACTCCTTTGAAAATCTCAGTTTATCGTGTCATTAAAAATTCATAACCCTCAATGAGCAATGCATGGAACAGCTAATTGAGCTCCATAAATTGCAATAGGCTTGCTATTTCTACATTTTGGGTATTACTGTTTCCCTTAAAGTTAGAATTGCAAGTGCTATAGCTGCTTAGAGGCCACTTTGTAGTTAATCAGTAAACATTAATTTTTTAATTACGACAATGACAGGTGTATTGCATTGCATGGGTAAAAATGTGTGAACAAATAATGAAAATTAATTGATGGCTACCAGCACACTCACAAACATGCCTGATTGAGTTTTGTGAAGGTGGATGTTATGATTGCCTTGAAAACTTATTTAAAGTTAAGCAAGTGTTGACTTTGCTGTATTCTGGGGTTTTTTTCCTCACAGTAAAAATTTGTTTCCTCAGGAAAAAGTTTTGACCAATTGGATGTTGGGCAGTTCTCACCACATATAAATGCATACCTTTTAACTGATCAAAAAGCAAAATGTGAGATCCTCTGTTCAAGCTGACTTGAGGTGTCAAGCTTCTGAAGGAGGTGATGCGGTGGTGACTATTCACGTTTGTTATTGTATTCGTGACTTTGCTGCTGTTAACCTTTGTTAGGGAGGAAAGAAGGATGACACATTTAGGAAATGCTTTCCCTCTGTATCACTTAAAATCCGATTTTGTTAGTATTCACTGTAATGTGACAAAGCCCACAGTTCATGATGGAGGGTCAGTCCAACTCCTTGGATTGGAGTCAGGAGACGTCTGTTATCTGCTGGCAGCTGAGCCATGCTGCTGCCTCATGAAATGGATATCCCCTGAAAATAGAAATTACTGTATTTGCAACAGATGGGTTGAAAAGCGTCCACTTACCTTATTCCCTATGTGTATTTAAAGTTCTTTGCCCTTTCTGTACCCCTTCTTGTGGTGGAAGAAGGAGAAAACCCTTCCTTGTGGAAACTCCTGTCTCCCCACCAGCTTTTCCCAGGAGCTGCCTTTCTTTGTAACCCTGACATGGCACCCTGGCTTCCACTGGGCACCAGAGCACCTCTGTCTCTCTGCAGAACAGTGATGAAAAGCAAAGTCTTTTGTCTCTCTCGTGAATTTGTTGAATATATATACTATTTTTTTTAACGTTTGTGAATTAAACACACTTGTTCCTCGGTGATCCTCATCTCCTGCACTTGTGTTTATTGGCACTTTCAAGTGAGTTTGAAGTAGATCTAGATGTTCATAGCTTTTATGGAAAAGGGGGAAATTACCCTAAAAGATAATGATTTGTCTGGGATCCCAAAAGCGTGAACTGACCGCTGTGGCTGGTTTCCATTGCCCTGACACCATGCCAGGGACATGTGTCCGGTCAGCTGAGGCAGAAGGGCTTTACCAGATCAGGTTCAGCAACTGGATAAATAACATTTCTGCAGCTAAAATAAAACCCGCAATATAGCTCTCCTTGGTGCCTCCGCCACAGCCCAGCCTTCCCGATGGATGTTAAGAAGGCTTAGTAGTGTTTATGAGAAACATTGCCTTCCCTAATCATTCATTGATCTGTTGTTCTGGGCAGAATGATGAAGTTTTCGCTGTTATTTTGCTCCACTTCACTCAGATTCGCTTGATTCGAACCGAGGGATGATTTAAGATGGAACAGTCTTGCCATTTACTCCCAGCTGACAGGATAATTCTGGCTTTGCTGTTGGGAGCTTAAAGCAGTTCATGCTCAGCTAATATTAGTTGTAATTGAGGGAATGGGCTGTCTAGAGCTCATTCTTACAGTTCATCACCTGAAAAAGAACCTCCGAAAATAACCGTTTTGGTTTCAGTGTCATTTTGGGGGCCAGTTTCTCCCGCGCTCTCCATAGGACTGCCCGGCACAGCTGAGGGGAGCGGCGGCCGCCATCTTGGGGAGCACCTTGACTGGGTCTGTTTGCATCTCAGGGTAATTATTTTTAGATTTAAGAACAAAAAAATGGCTATGTTTGGGCTAGCAGAGGCTGTTAGCAGACCATTTTATAGGCTGCCATGCCAGGGCTTTACTTTCTAGGGTGCAGACCAGTGCTGGACCCAGGGATAGCAAACCGTGAAGCACAAGTACTCGTCTCCTACTGAAAAAGGGAGATAAAGAGCTTTTCTCTGGTAAATATATGAGATTTGAACCCTGTGGTTTGGTGTGGTTTTAAAGCAGCTCATGAGGCTTTAGATTAATACTTTTTCCCCCTACACTCCGTTTGTTTCCTGCTGGAAGCTTGTCCTTTCTTATCCAGGGGCTGATGCTCAGGCTCAGTTGGAGGAGCAATCACCTGTGGCTCTTGAATTGTCAGAGGTGTCTCCTCACCTGCCTTCAAACTGTCAGGTGTCTACTTGGAGGGCTTGATGAGCAGTGTCCCTTTTCCCTTTGGGACAGGGAGCCTGTGAGGTGCTGCCTTTTCCTCCTTCAAATCTGTATGTTCATTCCCACTGCCATGCCCAGCTTTGGGGAGCCCAAATACATGTACAAAAGCAGCAGAAGTGCTATGGGAGTCTGAGCCAGTTGCTGTCTCACTCGATGGCTTCTTCATGTCACAGGTCACATCTCAGCTGGAGAGATGACAAAGGGAGGGGAGATCACACTGGCCAGGAATTCCCAGTCAAAATAATGCTGTAATGGAGCTAGGGGGGAATTCCACAAAATCAGTGGAGGTTTACAGAGTTCATTTGGTTTTCCTCATTGAAAATTTCTATCTTAAATCTGTTGGTGATTAATCTGCCTCTTTCTGTTCCAGTTGTAGGTGATGGGAATAAAATGCAGGTTATTTGCATCCTTGTCTCCGTTTTTTTTTCTTTTCTGAGGGACAGACTCATGTGAAATGTGTTTTTGCAAGAGCCTTCAGTCCTAGTAGGAGAATCAGACTGGGAGGTGACACTCAAGCTAGCACTGATGTGAGTCACTTCACCCTCTTAGAACTTAGATTAATACTGAAACCAAAACAGCTCAAATAGGGCATTAGGATACCAGAATTCAGGATACCTGAAGAGGAAAGCCTTAGCCTTGTATACAAAAGGATGAGAGGTTCACATCATGCCTACCCTTGGCACGAGTTGCAGAGGAGGAGATCAGGCCGGCTGATCTCCTCTGGTGTGGGGATTTGAGTCAGCATGGAAGACAACAGGCATCTTTGCAGGACCTGGAGTGAGCTCCAAGTGGGCAGGTGTCCATTTTCAGTAAGAATCGTATCAAAACTCACAGTGACTGGCAAAGTGACTGTGTTAGCCAGGAGTGGTTGAAACCTGAGATGCTGCTGCACTCCCTGTACACTTTTTTTTAAGCTGGACCAGTCAGAAAACACACCAACCTGCAAAACAGGTTATCACTCTGCATTTTTCATTCATATCTGAATTTAAAACCACAATTAAACCCTGATTTAATATATCAGCCTACTAGATTTGGTCAGGTCTTTATGTTCCAGTAAAGTAGAACCCCCCTGGCTTATTTTCATAATTTTGGTTTTTAAGGATGAACATGGCAGTTTATCCAGCAAGTAAATAGGTGTTGCAAAATGATGGAAGGGATCCTCTGGTTTTTCAAAATACTTGCCATAATTTGTTATTTCAGCAGGATAAACCAAACAAAGTGCAGGGCTTCTTAGGCAGTTCACAATTATCAGCAGCAAAACTTTGTCATTTTCTCTGTTTTTTCTCTTCTTTCTCTTTTTTTTCTTAAATTTGGAATGAAGATTTGCTGCTCTGTGTGTATGTACTATTCTGTACTGTGCTGAATTAGGGCTCTTTTAGGTGGACTTGCTGTTTGGCAGTAAATAAGACATATCCTAAAAATAGAAAATGTGGTTATAAGTGACAACAATTGGCAGGGAGGACTTGTTCAGATGCAGTTTTGGAACTGCTTTTAAATTTTTTTCCACTCATTTCCAAGTTAAACATCTATTTAAATTAATTAGAGCAATTATAGTATTCCTAGAATATCGGTGCAGAAATTGAAGCCACGAATGTAATTTAAATGTTTCCTGAATTCTGAAGAGAGGCTAAAAAAAATCAGCTTAAGGAAATTTTTGAATATGATGAAAAACAAATTCCTGACCAAACTGACTAAGCTGAAATGTCTGAAGGAGAAGAGCTATCATGAAAGTGCTGGAGAGCTTCTGATTGTAATGGAATCAGTGTCCCAGGGTATAATGCAGCTCTATATTTAATACTGAGCTACTGAACCATACTTCTCAACCTAACTCTACTCACTGGGCTCTCATCAGAGTCCTGTAATGACGCTGGGCTCTGTTTAGATGGCAAGTCTGGAAATAGCCCCAGAGCTATTTCAGCAGCTTCAGCTGAGTACAGGTGTTTGACTTTGGAAGGACAACTAGTACTAGATTTTGTGGCATAGAAATCATTCCTTAGGTACACTATCACATGTGTTAATCATATTACAGACCTTTTATAAGCCTAATTAAAAGGCTCTAGCACACTTAAATCTGAAATCATGACAAAGCACTGAACCAGCAGAGCAAAATCCTTTATTAATGACACATACACGACACATTTAATTTGATGCCTGCTGTTGCTTGTTGGGTTGTTTTTATTACAATATTGACTGCAGTCCCCATCACGTTTGTTGTAGTCTGTGCACATTACTCGAAGCAGAATTTTTCTTTCAGTGTTTTGTTTAAGGTATTGACTTTGCCAAAGGGAAGGAAAAAGTACATACAGCCACTTAAGCACACAAGTAGTGATATCAATTTCTGTCCATTAAATATGCATACACACATAAATATCCATGTATACAGTGGTTGCAGGCTATTGCAGGCATGGGATTAGGTGAGCTTTGAAAAACATCCATGTGGATGTCCTGTTTTTGGGAGCAGCTCTGGGCAGGAGCCTTCCCTCAGCACGTGTCAAGTCCTGCTAAGGATGGTGGGGTCTATATGAGTGTTGAAATGCCACTTTTCAAAGGCATTTGGTATTTCTAGGCATTCTTTCAGTTCCTTAGAGTGAAAACTTTATTTTCTCGTTTGGGATGGGTTTGTGTGGGTTTTTTTGTGTTTTGTTTCCTTTTTTTATATAATAACATCTTAGTTCTGTTAATCTTTTGGACTTTTCAAAAAGTATTTCTAGTTATTGGGTTTTGGGGTCTTTTTTCTCTTTATAACACAGGCAATCAACTCCTGAATATGAGCAGGAGGGTTATTGAGCAGTTCATCTAAAGGCAACAAAGATCTCAGCCAACCCAAAGATGCAGCAATGATTTTGCTAAAAAGCTTTGGATAGCAGTTTTGATCAAAGACTGGTGTGTAGTTCCAGCACTTCCAAATGAAACTTGGAGTTTAATCTTTGCAAATGTATGGCCAGCCTTCGCGAACGAAGATCTGTGGAAGGTCTTTGTACGCCTTCCAGCCTGCGCATTGGATTTATTTTAGGTGGGACACAGTGCGCGCAGAACTGAGCCCACCCTTTAATCCTAAGGTTCATCTGCCGGGGCCAAGCGAGCTTGGACAGTGGCAGCGAGGTCCTCAGGACGTAGGTGGATTGCCTTACAGGGCTAACGGGCTCCACCTGCCCGGGGAGTTTCCCCGACCGGGAATCGAACCCGGGCCTCGGCAGTTACAGTGCCGTGTCCTTAACCACTAGACCACCAGGGGCTCCCTTTGCAAATAGTCAGTAATAAATTCCACTTAAAAGTACAAAAATATGTGTTAATACATCTGTGCCGAGTCTTTACTCTTCCGAACCTGCCTCCCATCTACCATCCTTCCTGTTCAATGGTGAGCTGTTCCAGAGGTGTCTTCCATGTTGTGTCCCTTCAGTGCCACCCTGAAATATGCTGTACAGCACAGAGTTACTTGCAAACAGACAATCTCATCTGAACTATGGCATTTCCCCAGTGGATTTTGCTCATGTACTGCAGAGGCCTTTGACCTACTCTGTGCTTTGAGTTGTGCAAAGTCATCCTTTTGTGAATCTTTAATGCCTTACAGTGAATTTCTACTCAAGTTTTACTAGACTGAGAAAAAAGGAGTACCTCTTTATTTTCTACCTTTCCAACAATTATTTCTAAGAAACTCACTAAAATTGAAACAGGAATGTACTTGAGATAATAAGTTGAAAACGAATTTGTTTTCCGGAAGTTTGTTTGTTTGCTTTTTCCTTGGGTAGCAGCAGCTCATACTAAAGTATTCACTTTATGGGAAACTCAGGACAGTTAAAAAGGGACCATGTCTAATGTGTTTGTTTCACTTTTGCCTTTCAGTCCATCCGAGAAGTGACGGGCTATGTTTTGGTGGCCTTGAACCAGTTTGAGTACCTGCCGCTGGAGAACCTGCGCATCGTTCGTGGGACCAAACTCTACGAGGAGCGGTACGCTTTGGCAATATTCCTTAACTACAGAAAGGATGGAAACTTTGGACTCAGGGAACTTGGGCTGAAGAACTTGACAGGTAAGTGAAACTTGCAAATGTGATGGATTAGATGCAAGAAAAAAATATTTACCTCCCTGCCCTCAGTCACTTGCATTCTGCAATAGAGGCACCACGAGAGGCTGGCAGTTGCATGAGAGTTTCATCAGAACTTCATTCTTTTTTTTTTTTTTTTATGAACATGCTTGTCTTGATACTGGTAAAAGACTGTGCTTGAAAGCTATGCCAAGAGCATATTTGAAACAAAAATCATTGTTGAAAGAGTAGGTGAAATTTTTTTCTGAGTTTTCATATCATGAGGATGTTGGTTTCTTTGTAATCCTTGATTTTATGGCACATGTGTTGCTTTAGGTGTAGGGTATTTTCTGCCAAGTTGTCTTACTTTTGGCATCCCCTGAGCCTCTGCTCTTGCTGCTGTCTGTCACCATTGCTGCTACACAGGGCTGTTGGGGAAAAAGTAGGGGGTGAGAGAGAGACTGCATCTTTTGTGTATGTAGTTTTAGAACACCCTTTTCTTAGCAAAAATAGTGCATTACATATAGTGAGAAAAGTGTTTATTTTCTTGAGCCAGAAATGTAAGCAAAGTCCATGGGTTTATGTTCATCTGTAAATTCATGGCTGTATCATGTTGTGGGGTAGATCAATACTTCAGGTCTCCCATCTGAGGACCTACAGTCAGTGGTTTTGGAGATTAAAACTTGGCTAAATGTCACTGGACTGTAACTTAATAAAGAGTAGGCAGAGGTAAACTCATTTTATGGAATTCTGTGGAAGTATTTTATTTATATCTAGTTCCTCATCAACTATTATAATTTCTACCCTAAGCTTTGGTGATTGTGAAATGGTCTTATTCCTGCTGGCGGCTAAAAGCTTACTGAAAATCACCTGAACTGGATGTGAAGATTGAACCTCAGTACAGAGAGGTGGGAACCTTCTGAACTCTATTTAGGCTCTCTCTGGGTTTTTTTTTTTTGTCTCTCAGTATTCAGAGTGGCGTACAAATGCTTACACATCCCTGTTTGAGCCTCACCAGGCTGTACAGCAAGGCTTTCAAAAACAGGAGGGAAAAGGAGGCCTGAAATACTTTACAAAATAAACCCATTCTTGGCCGACTCTTTCTGATCAGGCTCTTCCTTCTGGTCAAATTTTTAACACTTTTCTCTTATGAGTTCATCATGGCAACATCAGAGTGCTTCCCAAAGGTCTCTAAATCTCTACCATCTACTACTCTTCTCTCTGACTGTCATAACCTAATTTCCTTCTCTTCTGTTCCTGTATTTCTTCCCACCTTTCTGATTTAGGGAGTTCATTGTAAATGTCTAAGCCTTCACATAATACAGAGCTATAGCATTTGGCAATAATAGTTTTATCTTTTTCTTTGTATACGTTTTCTGGTCTGTGAGTCTCAAAAATGCTTTGTAAAGGACACTAAGGCTGAGTGAAACTGAGATAGAGAGGTGAGAGCAAGGCCAGAAAATGGCTGGAATTCTTTTCTCTTGGGTCTGAGGCTGTTCTGCCAGGGGGAAAGGGTTGTACTCTCAAAGCTCATTTAGCCATGGCTTTGCTGCTCAGTAAGGTAAAAAACCTGATTTTGTAGGCTTCTGCTCAGGATTTTCTTCTTGAACCAACTTCCCTGTGCTCATAGGCAATTCCTGAGATTCCAGAGATACTCTCTGGAAGCCACTGTGATGTGATAGACACAGACTAAAACTGCCCAGCAAATAGTTTCATTTTCTTTTCAGGTGTCATAAGAAAACCCTGCCTTAGCTCAGCCCCTGAATCTCTCCTAACATGATATCATCACAGCCACTTCATCTGATTTAGGTGTTTAGAAAGGTCTCTGATGGGATTATTTGGCTCAAAATGTATTGTTGTCTCTTGGAAGAAAAGTGCTTTAATAACACTAACTTGTCTCTCTGGAGCACTTAAAATAGCTTCTGGGTGCTGAATATGAGCCAGTGTGTGCTTCAAAATACTCAGTGTTTTCTAGATAGCATGTGCCAGGGCCTCATGAGTCTCTTCAGCAGCTGTTAGTTGACCATTTTGTACACTGGTTAACATGCACCTGGCTATTTTAACCCATAACCTGCTTCTTGTTGCACATGCTCTTCCTGCAGCATATTCATACCTTATTTATTTTCATAACACAACCTTGGCATTAGAAGCTGCATAAAAATAACTGGTGGATGTGGGAGTTGGTGGTGTTGCAAGGCTGTGATAGTTCAGCTGCGTCCGAACGTATTCTGTGTCTTCCCATTGCTCTGTATTTACGTCAGAAACCACCCGTGAGTAATTAAACTGAAGCAGCAGCAGCCCTCATGAGCTTGCATCCTTCAAGTCCACTGGAGGTTTCAAGAGACTGTCTGTGAATGATCCAATCTCTTCCACCTGAGTAAAATATAAACAGGACTCTTGTCTTGTATGTGAAGAATTGTCATTCCAGTGCTTATGCCTTGTTCACAGAAGTTTGGGAAGTTCTGTTCTTATTTGTGCAGTGCAGGATGATGGGTTCCTGAGGGTATTTCTGCCCACTGCTGCACAATATAAAAACACCAGCACTACTCCTAGTGTTAAATAAATGAGGAAGCTGCTTTCACCTGCAGATTCTCCTCAGCCTTCACCACAGTGTTTCAGCTTCCTGTGCTGTACCATTGCAGTATTTTCAGTGTGTTGTTAACAGCTGTGTTTTTATTGCCAGATATGTCTATCAAGTCTTCATCTTTAAATGTAACTTTAAATGCTTGAATTTCCTCCCTTGTACTATAAAAAAATGACAGCTGTGAAGGCAGTAAGTTTTATCTCACACAGAAAACATGATCCAATTCTCACTCATGATGTCTGTCAAAACACAAGAGAGTTTTGTTTATATAGCTCAGACCAGGACCACATCCTAAAATTTATGTGATACCTGCAAAAAATCTTAGCTATAAAATCCTTTTCTCACTTGTTATAAAAACTTAGTCAGTGGTTCTACAAACATGTCAAAACCAAACTGACACTGAACTAATGAAGTGGCTGCTGCCATCTCAGCTGGACTCATGTCAGCTTGCAAGATTCAGCTGCCAAGTAGCCTTACAGTAAAAAAGGAAGATTTGACATACTGAACATATTCTTCAGCCTGAGATGAGCAGAATAACTGATGCTGAGGAAGAAGGTTATGCCACCTTCTTCCAGCCATGGCCTGGGAGTTAGTGCAAATCATACCTGCCTGCCCCAGCTAGCCAGGCAGTCAACCTTAACCTAGCCAGTGAAAGGGCACAATCATTTTTCACACATGGAGCACTCCAAATACAGAGAATACCTGATGGCTGCATTTCATTATGGCATTTATCTTCGTGAGTGGGCAAAGAGGGATAACTCACAAGTTCTAAAACCGCTTATGAAGTATCCCATATTTTCCTCTGTGTGAAGATGTATAAGACATTTACAGCAAATTATGTATCTTCGAGCAGTGATAACCTTATCTTCCCCTGTCTTGGGGACAAAGGCTCCTCTGTGTCTGCCTGTACAACCCTTGGGTTCCCTGAATATATTAGAATGAAATGGATTTAGCAGTGATTAGTTCAGTAATGCAAAAAAAAGGTAGAAGAATCTTTAGAGTTTTGTGGTGTGATTTTTTTTTCCCCTTTTGCAAGAATGCAGGTGAATGATAAATTAAGATAACTGAGGTTCAAGTGACAAATGGGTATTTTATCTTAAAGGATTTGGTTAATGATAGCCAAAGAAAGAAAATTTACTTTTATGGGCAGGAAAATCATAGACAAAGGACCATCTTCACGGGGTGTAGAAAAGGATCCATTGTAAATTTTCCCATCAACAGATTTCTGTAATTGGTTGGGATTTTTTTAAAAAAATTGATTACATTAATTTTTTTTTTATTTTTCTGCAAAGCAAACTTCTAAAGTTCCGTGATTATTCCTAAAATGTTTTCAATATTATTTCCTCCCCTCAAGAAATCAAAGATGCTAAAGAGTGCTTTGGAGGGGGGAAGAATGGCATCAGTCATGGAAAAAGTTGCTTTTCAGCCTTTTGGTTGCCAGTTTTTTTGGCTTTTTTTCTTAACAAGCACTGTTCATTTATTATAATAATATTGCAGCCCAGTCAGGTTGAAGGGAAGGGCTTGGGAGGAGTCAAATTTTCTATCTGTTTTGTTCACTGGGCATTTTTTTGGACATAAAATTCTTTTGGAAATCTGACTTAGAGAGCCGCTCAGGACCTGAGCTCCTTTAGCACTGTGTGTACATCATTCTTTGTGGCAGGAATTAAGGTCACCCCCTTTTTATTGCCTTGATCACAAAGTGCCTGGCCTGTGTCGAGAAAGGCCTTTCCTTGGAGCATGTTGCAGGAGCCACTGCTGAGTTTGTGCTGTTCAGAGATGCGAATGCCTGGGTGTGACACCCCAACCCTGGACAAGACTGGGGTGTGCTGACTGTGGCACATTTTTTAATCTCTGTGGCTTCGTACTCGCAGGATGAGCTGGGAAGAAAGCAATATGTAACTTGCCTCAGGCTTGCTATGCAACAGGTGGGCAAGGCATTGCTTCTTAACCTTGGAGAGAGGTTGCTAGGATACATGGAGGGATGAGGAATTAAAAATCCCTATGGTACCCTCTGCATGCAGGGCTGCTGCAGGAGTTCCCTGCCCTGTAGGAGAAGCTGCAGTGGCTCTGAGACTGCCCAGGTGTGCTCCTTTCCCTGTATCCTCAGAGCTGCCCTGACCACGGAGGCATTTGTGTCCCAGCACATCTCTGTGACTAGCCAGCAGGTAAGAGAAAAGGCAGGAACACCTCCTCGCCCATGTCTGTGCTTCCCCGGAGAGAGGAGAGCTCTTTGTGGTGGCAGAGACCTTGGGCACACAGTGCAGAACCAGCCATGCGTTCCCCTTGCTCATCTTGTCCCGATGGAGGAAAGGAATGAGGCTTGTGGCTGCCCCCATGCTCATAAATGCAAGTGTGCCTGCTAGCACACGTCTGTCTCCTCTCTCCCAGGACACTGTTAGACTCTTTCCTAGGAAAAAAAAAATCACCCTGTTCCAGCTACTGCTCTCCTTGTTGTAGGTGTGATTTGACAGACAGGAAAGTCTAGAGACCAGTCTCTGCTGGCAGTGGGTGTGCAGCCATCCTGTGCTGAGCACAGAGGTGGGCACTAGCATGGACTCAGGCTACTCCCTGCCAGTTGGCATCGGTGCCTGGGAATGCTTCCAGGCACTCCTCAGCTTACCGCTGCAGATGTGGCCCAGAGGAATCCCAGATAAGGGACCTGCAGGCTGAGGAGCGACTGCCTCCAGCTAGCAGAAAATTGCTCACAGGTGTTATCAAGGCAAATAGGTATATTGTATACAGCCAGAAAGAAATTCTGATTTTGAGCCTTGTGAGATTATTATACTTATGAATTTATTATGTTCAGTAACAAAGGTGGGACAGTCGTTTTTAAATTTCAGCAAGGCTTGAATATTGTGGTGACTTTAAAGGATTTGGATATGCTTTTGTCCTGGTAAGTGTCCTAACTAATGTCTGTGATTCTTTGCCACTTGTTGATTGACAATTTCTGCTCCATTTTCTTTCTTTAAGAGCGCTTTACTGTTTTCAAATCTGTCTCTAGTGTTACAAATGTGCAACCTTGTTTGGAATTATTATGGCAAAGAATTAAGTAAAAAACTCATCAGAATAATGATATGTTGGTAAATGGTTTTAATTGGAAATACAAAGGATCCTCCATGAAGGTATTTGCTGGTGTCCCGCTTCCCCCTAATACTTTCACATGAACTAGGAATCACGTATATTGCAAATGTCTAAACCAGTTTATTGAAAGTAATACACAGAATTATTGATGTGAGTTTCCAGTGTCATGCAGCAGGATAACTTCATGTCACACAGCTCCTCCTGCAACAAAACAAGGCTTAAAATCATGGGGACAAGAAACCAGGCCAAATCCTGAGCTGATGTAAATTGGCTTTCTTGCTTTGACTTCATAATGAACTGAAATTTAAATTGCCCTTTACTTTCTTCAGTGGATAATTTAATTCATGCTTTAATTTATAAGTTAACTATTGCCTAACACCCACTTAAGCCCTTTTAAGGATGTTGTGTTCAGGGTGATCTGTCAGGATTAATACCAGCTAATGAGAGCTGACTCAAGACATGTCTCCACCAAGCAGCTGAGCTCTGTACAGGGATCCTTAAGCCATCAACCAGCCTAGCTAGCTTTGGAAATAGTGTTAACCACACCACTTGGGCCCTGTGCTTGGGCTAAATAACCTGGCAAGGTGGATGCAGGTCGCTCCTGTCGTAACTACAGTCCCTGCAAACAGAACTATGTTGTTCTGGGCTCTCAGAGTCTTAATTATGTGGCTGCTGGGTAACGAAGGGTATACTGGTAAAGACTAGGGTCTAGAGCAGATAGAGGAAATCCTTCCTAGCCCTGTGGTAATGTACACATCTGCTGCTTTACCACTTGTAAAACAGAGCCAATAATGCTTGCCTGCTTTAATTAGACTAATTTTGAAAGTGTCATTGAAAGTGCTATTCAGAGAGGATCTGGTGTGATGTGGAATTCAACTTTTAACACTGACAAACATTAGTTTAAATGTCATTATAGAATGCATCCAGAATATGTTGTCATTGTTACCTGATAATGCCATTTAAAATAATAATGTCATTCATGCTCTTTTTCCTTGGCAGTTCCTCTTTTTCACCTCTCTGCAGTAGTTCTCTCTATCTGTGCATTTTTCAATAATGAAGCAAGAAATTCTCGTGTTCTAGAGGTGTGAAACACCCTTTAGCTGTTTAGAAATGTGGGCAATCAAGATAAATCCAGTAGCACTGAAGCCTTCTGGTAATGGAGTAGCTTTGCCTGACTTCCGTGACTCAAGAGCTTTAGCAGCACAGGGATTTTTCTGGGCATATGCTTTGCAGGGAGTTAAACATCTGAACAGAGTAATCCCTCCATTTCAATCACACGGGTCAGGAATGGGTGACATTTCAAAACATCCAACTTTGGCAGACAGATCTGTGTTGAGCTACACTGTAACCTAAGTAAAATGCAGTAAGCGTTACAGTCAGGAGGATGGTACAGTATATAGCAACAGCACTACTGAGAAAATATATCCTGGCTCCCCGCCTGCTTGGGAAAGAAAGAAAGAGCTTCAAGGGTTGCATTCCCCAGCCCAGGCCAAGTCTTGTCTGGGTGTTTTAGAAACTAAAACCCTTGCTACTCCATTAATATATCTTCTTCAGTTCTGATGAATAAAAGAAGTGTTAATTTCAGTGTTTGTTGTTTGGGGTGGGCTTTCTTAATTTTTCCCCCCTCTTTCTCTCTACAGTCTTCTGAACTCATTGATTTTCTTATTTCCTTCTGACAGACTACAGCTGACAAGGAATTTAGTGCTTTTGTGAAGTAATTAAACTCTTGTGTTACATGGGGAATGCAATCTATTTCCCCCCTCTGGCAAAAGGCAAATTACTGAGCAAGATAGTCCAGTTGCCACTGTCTGCAGTGTGGACATGGGCTGTGGGCCTCTATTGGGGCAGAGGGACCAGCCTCCAACAGTGTGTGGCTGCTGACATCTAGGGCTCAAAATGGCATGAAACTCTGGGAATCAGGTGTCAAGTTCAGTGCCTCTGTGTAAAGCTCAGCAGAGGAATCTCAGTGGCATTGCACATAGGTCTGGAGGGCTGTATATGGCTACAAGTCAGTATATGCTTACAGACCTGGATTTAAGCACAAAGCCAAGAGTGAGCTCCTTATCCTAGCTTTTCTTGCCAGCCTATAGAAATTATGAGTTGGAGTTTAGGACACCATTCATTGCAAACACAGAAGTCCCACTGAGTTCAAAGAAGGCTGGATCCGATCCTTAGGTTTACAGAGTGGAAATAATTGGTGTTCCTAGAATATTTTCATGCCTGTTCATTTTCATGTCATTTACTGCAGAAAGAAATTCCCTAGAAACCCTGTATGGAGAGACTTGAGAGGCAATGAACCAAAAACTTTCATTTGCTCCATGTAGCTCCAGAAAAACCCCTACAGACAGAGGAGGCAGAGCAGCCCCCCCCAAACGCTCGGCACCCAGGCGAGTGTCATGTAGCCTTCACTGCCTGCAGGCTGACAGAGGCAAGTGCTCCCACCTTCCGCTTGGCCAGCTCCATCCCAGCCTGCTTGTTCCTTGCCTGCACACGAACCTGTTTCTTGCAGTGTCACAAAGTCTCAGCCTGGCCAGTCCAGGGACTGGTTTCATCCAAACAAACGTGAGGTACTTGTAACTTGAGTGGGTCTGCAGCAGCCGTGAGATGTGCAGCAGTGTAGGGCCAACGGGGTCACTAAGAGATTATCTGAAACTGAGTTTGATCACACAAGTTTTTTCCACTTGGCGTGAAAGGGAACTGCTGCTGTAGTGAGGACTGTGTTTCGTGTTAGTGTATGAAAGGAGTTGCAACAGATTGAACCCATCTGCAGTGCTACTCTGGCAGATCCTGCTTGCAGTTTCCAGGGTGAGGAAATCTCTTGTTAGCTTCTGAATTGGCACATGGATAACAGCAGTCCCTGATGAGGAGCAAGGAGTTTACTGTCAGGAGCTTTTTTTATGTGACTGGGACAAGTAAAAGGGACTGACAATTACAATTGTCTCCAGAGAGCCTTTCTCCCCATCTTGTTTGCTCCCCTCTCCCTGCCCCACGGGAGCAGACATGCTGACTGGATGCATCGAAGGGCAGCAGTTCCAGGCAGCTGGGTGTGCTGTGTTTGTGAGTGTGCTTTGTAAACACTGAAACACTCAGGCACCTGCACTGCACCTCTGCAAAGCTACCGAGGCAAACCAGAGATGGGCAGGGCAAGGTCAGCTTGAGGGGAACATAAAAATAGAAATGCAGGCCTGTAGAAGGGGAATCACCACCTGAGCAGAGGCAAGAAAGTGGGAAGNGGGAACATAAAAATAGAAATGCAGCCCGTGAGCAGAGGCAGGAAAGTGGGAAACACTCAAGCATGTGCCCCACAACTAATGCAGAGCAGAAGCACTCACCTGGACGGTACCTGAATTTAAGATGAAGGAGCAGACAGGCTGCTCAGGACTGTCTGATACAGACCTGCTGGAGTTCTCTGGGACTCCAGACTCCCTGTCAGCCCCACCTGGACTCAACCATGTAAAATGAGCTGTGATTGGTCTGAAGTGCCAGTGTGAGGTAGTCAGAGCGGGACACAGGTAATGCCTGTGGATGGGAGCTGTCTGTGGGCTGTAGGAGGCTTTTCTGCATCACTGGGAATGTGCCTGCAGGCGTGGAGTGGGGGAACAAAGGTATCAGATGAGGAGAACTTGCTGGAGGCCTTTTTCTTTGATGTTTGGAAATCGCTCAAGGGGCTGTCTTCTCTGAAACCCCTTTGCTTTGCCTTTTTTTCTTTTCTTTTTTTTTTGTCTCCTTGGTGAAACTTTCATAGATGTACTCTCATTCCTTTAAGGCTTAGAAGTGAGAGCACATCCATCCAACCATCCCATCATTGTACAAACGCTGTGCTCACGTTGGAGTTCCTCTGGGAGCTGACTTCTGCTTCTGCCAGTCAGAAATAGCAGAGCCACGTGCTTTGGGTTTGAAACTGCTGCGACTCTTGACGTGGGGGGCACAGAAGGAAGGGCAGCTTCAAAAACATTTCTGTCTCTGATGCTAGAGAGAAGAGAAGGTGGTGTTGTTTTTTGGGTTTTGTGGAGGCTTTGGTGGGATTTTTTTGGTTTTGTTGTTGTTGTGTGCTGGGGGAGTGTGTTTTTTGGGGGTGTTGCCTCTGTTTTTTTGTAATGATGGTTTTTAACTGGTGTGGGGACTGTAGCATCAGTCACCTCCCAAGATGGCCCTGGGTGCGAGTACCTCAGGGCAGGACACAGAGGTTGAGTCCACGTGTAAAGGTTCAGGATGTTCTTTCCAAGACTGCTGCTCATCTGCTCCAACCTCCTGGGTGTAGACTTCCACTAGACTTCAGTTAGTGGAAGATTTTTGAGAACTTTTTTAAAATTGAAACATGTCTGACAGGGAAGCGTTCTGTGAGAAAGGAATAGTTGTTGAAAAACAAGGGGAAAAGTGCTGAAATTGTCAGGCATCACCTTTTGTTTAAAAATGAAAAGGTATGGCTTATGATTTTTAGCACCTTTTCTTGCTTTCTTCTATAAATTAACTTACATTTTCAACAAAACAAATCAAAGTAATTCGTGTTAATTGAACAATAATAAATGAACCTGTTTTAGACTGAATTTTCTTTTCCATTAGATTTCAACTCAGTGAAGTATCTGGTCTCAGCTTCTTTGCCTGGTCTAGGAAGCGAAAGATCTTAAAAAAACCTTTAAAAGTAAGGTTGTTAAGTTGTTTCTTGCTCATATTTTATCCCAGTATCAGTCATAAAATACTTCCTTTATTGTAGCAGTGTGCCCAATGGAAAACAGATACACAGAGACAGTTGTAAATGAATCAGCTCAGCTGCTGGTTGTGGTGCAGGTCTGTCAGCGTGGTTTGACATGAGCAACCTGCTTCTTGACAGGGTAAATTGTTTTTTTCTAGGAGCTGCTTGCTGCCCATGTTTGAACTTCATCCACTACACTTGTGTCAGACTACTGTGGCTGTCCCTAGCACAGGCAGCAATCGTTCTGAGACTGGATACAGAGCCTGAACTTCTGTGTGTCTCTGCTCATTTTTAAGTGATATGACCAATTCTGGGCTCCCAGTATGTCTCTCTATGGTTCTGGAGTGAAGACTTAGATGCAGGACAACATTATGTCTTGGAGTGGCGCCCTTGGTTTAGTGTTGTTACAATTTGTTTTATAAAAGCATGATGGTTCATTTTTTTAAAGCCAAAACAATGGGCACCTGAGTAAATGCACCTAAGTGCACCTGAACCAGTGGCAAGCTTTGCAGCAAGCTTTAGTCATGACTGAGTTTATCTCTTGGCTTGAGGGCCCAGTCCAGATCCTACTGAAACTACTCTTTGCTAGCATTGTACAGGAAGAAGAGTGGATGTGTAGCCCAGGAGATGGCTTTCTCATCTCTGGTGGAGTTAACCGAGTTGTATTTTTCCAGGCAATAGTAATTATCTTCCCCTAAAACTTGAATTCTTTACAAGCCTAAGCCAGTTAAAGATCTGTTATCCTGAGCACAGTGTTGCAAACGCTAATAAAAATGTCATGCAGAAGTGTATCAATCATTAATAATAATAAAAAAGTTGTAATGCAGGAAAGAGTACGACAGAGAGAGGGAGGATAAAAACAAAGCACCCTGTCCCGTATGGGCTTGACGGGAATGCTGGGGTGCACACAGCTGCAGGTGTCCTAGGCTTGGAAGAAACCCACAGGGGTTGGTAAAAGATATTCCCGCGTGTCAAATCAAGAGGTTGCCCCCAGCTTGTGTTTGCCAGGAACTCACAGGGGCAGCAGCCAGGCAGGACTGGTGCTGATGGCTCGGGCTGCTGGCAGGGCTGCCTGAGATCCCCTTGGAGGCTGTGTCAGGGAAACAGCAAAGGTGGTTGAAGGTGGAAGGGATCATTGTTCTGAATCCATCAAGTACAACATGAAATGGGTGGATCAGGACTATTGTCTTTTTTTTTTTTCTTTGCCTACACGAGGCATGTAGAAGTTCTGAAATGATGCTGTTGTGGGCTCATGGCTGTGGTTTTCTTTGCTCCTGCTGAGTTAATTATTACCTGTGGTAGCTGTGCCTCAGGTGGTCACTCTTATGTGCTGATACAGGTGTGCACTGTAGAGCTGCTGTCAGGTGAAGGTGGCAGTCGTGACGTGCTTCAGCAACAGCTGCACTCAGAGGCTCTTCTGCTTTTGAGAGTGCTGAGCTTTAAGTGAGACTTGATGTCTTAAAAGCAGGCACCAAGCTAAAATATGCATAGGGTGAGGTTGCAGGGGCAGCATCCTCCTCTTTGTGTGTCAAAGAAGAGCTGAGAGGGATATTTTAATAGCTGTGAATGCATAACAGCTTAATCCCATGGGCTGTGCAGTTAGCCCCTTGTGAGCTCAGTAAATCTCAACACAGCCCCCATTTCATCCAGGAGTAAGACTTCTAGATGTTCAGAGCTGAGTGGGTTTGATTTAATATTCAGAAGCGTTCAGCTTCCCAAATAAAGATAATAGTTTTGCTAGTTGAGAGATTTATTAATATGTTAACATGGCCTTAGTTTAAGCCTTTTATTCCTCCCTTTCTAAGGAAATGTTTTGCCACAAACCAGCCTTGAAGTTTGGAAAAGTAATCAAAGCTCTGCTGAGCAAATTTGATGATACTGATGGTTGAATGAGTTGTGACCTCTGCTGACCTCATTCTGCTCCATTTCCCCTTCAGGCTGGTGGCAGTGGCTGGAAGTAAATATTAATCTGCTAATTTAGCCTCTAGTATAAATAGAAAAAACATAAATTGCAATCACTCCTTTGTCAGGGGCCTTATCCAATCTCACTGCTTTTCTTCTGAAGAAGAAGTGGCAGTGCTGCCTGTGTGCTTCTCTGCTCAGGGCACTTTCCATCCCATGGTGTCTCGGTGGGACAGATTATGTCTTGCTTGTCACAACAGGAGGGCCAGGTGAGGCACCTGCCATCTGGATTTATATCCTCCAACATCCCCATTTAATAACTGCTCTTCTTCCTTGCATCCTTCTCTAGAGACAGCTGCCCTCCATGGTATTTTTTTTCTTTGACTGTTGCTGAAAAGAGATAAAATTTGTCTGTATGGAGACAGGTTGTGTTAGGTTACTGTGCCAGTCCTAGGAAAGAAACTGGGACATGCAAATAATATCGTGTCGCTGAGAAAGGGAGGGCTGGAAGGGACTACCTTCAGTTTGGTTGAGTTCAGATAAGCATTATAGCATATGGAATCCTTTTACAACCTTCACAGGGGCCGGCCATGATTTTATGCAGGGGAGGGGAGAGCTGGGCAAATGCAGTTGCAGCTTCCTTTCTTCTTTCCAGTGGGATGGTGAGTTTGCCTGATACGTGGCACAGTGACAGCTGCATGGGCAGGTCAGGGCTGTGTCCCCTGGCAAGCACTGGTCTGCAACCAGGTAGAGGGTTTACCTGTGCTGTACAGGGCCATTTCAAAACCCTTTCACACTTGCCTGTTGTTGGTATCCAACCCATCTGACATGCCTCCACAAGCAGCATCAGGAGGGCTCCTTGCTGCTTCTGGCTGGGCACAGGCAGAGCTCTGAAGACAGAAGCTGTGCTGTTTGCAGCATCTCAGAGGTCACTGGAGGAGGTCTCTGGCCCTCCCTTGGCATTGGCACATCACTTTGGCATTGCGTGACAGTGGATTCGCTGAGCCAGCAATGGGACGTTTATGATATGAGGTTCTGATGGCTGGTTTCACATCCATCTTCTGTGAGATCCAGTGCAAGACTCAGGGGAGTGTGCTCCAAAATACATAGATGGGCTGCTTTTTTCTGTGTTTCCTTTTTGTAGATAATTAGAGTCATAATGTAGGGTTTAAGGATAGCCAGCAAAGAAATCTTACTTGGTTTTAAATAAAATTGCTCCTTACCGTAACATGTTAAATTGAAACAAACCCCACATGAATGTTCTTTTAAATCCATTTACAAGTGCCTTGTATTGATTTAGCCTACTTCAGTAACTCAGATGAGCTAAATTGATGTCTGTGCACTAAGTTAAGTGCATTCTCTTGGGATTTCATACCTGCTGAACTGACTTGACTTCAAAACTGATTTCAGTTAAACCAATGCAAGCTGTGTGTGAAGAGTAGGCCTTTCTTATTTGTTGCTACCGGTTTGGCAAAGTGCAACATGACAGCTTAGGGGAAAAGGTGTCTTTTGCCCTGCTGACTGTAATGCTGGGGTACCCTACTAACTTTGCTCCCATTTTTGACCTTGCAGTGATACTACCATTGCCTAAATACCTTAGTAGCAGCCTTCCTTCTCCAAGGCAGCTGTTTGAAAAAGACTATTTAATCCTTTTGCTCCCAGATGTGCTGTTACCTGGTGTCTGCAGAAGGGAGAAGAAACAAAAGGCTTCCAGACCTACTTCTCTACCATCCTGCCAAATGCCCCCCAAGACAGACAAGAGCAGTTAAGAGCCCTTAAGCAAAGGGTTTTTTCCATTTTCAAAAAATGTCTTTCAGCTTTGGCTGGGCTTGGTGTCTCTTTGTGCCAGAGTTCCTTCAGCCATGAAGCTGACAGACTCTTTTTTTCTCAGCCACCTAAAACTAGTTTTAAGTGCCCAAACTAACACCTGTGACCAAATCTCTGCTCCACTGACAGTGTGGAAAATAGTCAAAGCCTAACCAATCATCACCTCTCACTGGCCTGCAGTGAGGGCCACGGTTTCCCTTTATTTCTTGGGGAAGATAGGATATGGGAGATGATTGCTATAGGTTCTTGATTTGTGCTTCACCCAGCATTTGAGATGTGATAACTGGTGATGTATAAGCTCTTTGAGCCCTAAATGAATTAGAGGAATGTGTGGTTTGCCTGCTTTTTACCTAGGATTACTGGACCCATTTCCACAGTTTAGATCCTGAGACAGTATTAAGCAGCAACAGCAAAATCTCAATAAACATCGAGCTTTCTCTTACTTGTTGATAAAACTGTTTCTGTATAGGCATTTCTAAATTAGCCATTGTGTTCCTGTTTTAAGTAATGATTTTGCAAGTAAATATAAACTTTTGTAAATGGTAATGAATAGACCTGAGCTTCTCTTTTCTAGAACATAAGGATTATCACTTTATAGCAGACCCATCTGTAAGCAGCACTTCCCAGAAGTAGCTCAGAAACCTATAGGAGAAGAGTGGAAAAAATAATCCCTGTGCTAAATAGCTCAGTGTGATTGGGACAGGAGGCCACCACTCAACCCAAGGAGGCAAGTAAAGCAGAGAGAGGGAGACAGAACAGCTTCTCATGGAGCATCAGTTCTGCACATCCATAGCTCCCAGGACAGCCAAGTTTCATTTCTATTTGAAGGCAAAGAGGGTTTGAGGGGAAGGATTTGAAAGGTCAATGAGATAACTTGCTGGATGTCCGCAACTTTGAGATACAGCATAGAAGAAAGAACAAAAGATGTTTGAAAATGTATCCTGTGTTTGATGAAAGGTGACATGACAGGCCTATTGAAGGTGGGAGAAGGCATAAATAGTGTATGAGAGAACGATAGGCTCTGGAAGGTCCTGAAAGTGAATAAAATTTGCTTTTATTTGATGTGATGAGGAGACAGGAGATGGGGAGAGAAGAAAAAGGATTGTTTTGAGTGGAGAGCTAGGGAAGTAGTTCCGCAGTGGAATTCATAAGGAAACAGAGAAGGGTGAAATTGCTTCTTAAAGGAGAGATGCTGTTGTCAAGACATGAGAAAAGCCTGGACAGGAGCTGAGGATTTAGGGATGGACAAAAAAGGCTGTGTTAGAGAGAACAGAGGTGGCATTGAATGTGACACATGAACTGAGACTCTGGAGAAGCAGTGAAAGGAGAATGGACTCCAGGTCATTGGAGCAGTTGGCAGCAGTGGCTGGGGCTGAAGGAGCACGGGCAGTGTGTGTGCGAGGCGAGATGCAGCGTTTGTTCTCCGTGACAACATTTGTAGAGTATCTACCCAGTCATTAGAAATGTATTGTCTAATCTGCAATCACCATCTCCAGGTGTATCTCCACATGCCAAGTACCTCCTAGGATGTTTTGTCAGGACGCTGAGCAGTTAGGGAGGATTGTCCAGCCTTGCAACAAACTGTCACGCTCACAGATGTCACCAGGAAACAAATACTGTTTCTACTTCGTAGCACAGGCCCATCGCTGATGAGAGACACACATCCCAGGAGGGAGGGTTTCCATAAATGCACAAGGAAGCTGCAGTGGTTGAAGTTTATATTGTGTTTTTCTTGTTATCACACTTGGTGTACTATCTAAAGAGATCTCTGAGTGAGGTGGTAAAACAGGGCTTTTTTAATTATACATTACCCAGCAAACTGATAAGGCAAACAAAGCAGGCAACCAAATAGCACAGGCACAAGCCACTTCAAAATAATAATGTAGCAAGAACAATAGGGGAGTAATTCACAGCTCCCTAAGAAATTTTTGCAGTTCAGAGGGGGTGAGATAGCAAGCAGCTATTGACTGTTTTCCTCTCATGTTTTCCACCTGTCTGCCATGTGATTGGGAAGTCTATTACCTGAATCCTTGTGGGAGTTTTTCCAGTCTTAAAAGCCTCACTCTACAAGAAGCAATCCTAATGGAAACTGAGATGCAGGTATGAAATGAATATAAGGAACGGAAGGAGAGTAACAACTAATTTAAATATAGTTGAAATCCTTTGTAACTTTACAGAGGCACAGCTACAGCACTTCCCTGGTCCCTCTGGGCTTCTCCAGCCCAGTAGAGTGGGATGAACTGGCAGATGTTCTTTCCCTTTGGGGTCTCACACGAGGCCAGGGGAAAGGTGAGAGTGGCAACCTCAGCGTGTGAAGAATTTAGTAAATTCTGCAGCCTGAGGGTGAAAGGTGTTTGTGTGCTCTGCCTGTGCTGAAGTGCTGAAGTGCAGGTCTGCACTGCAGAAGCCAGGGATTTAAACCCGATCTGGCTGCCTGGCTCAGCTGCCCTTGGCACTGGAGTGAGGGAACCCAGCATAGGCCATGAAGGCTTCCCCAGACACTAAAAACATTTGGGCTGCAGGCCAAAATTGTTCCCCGTGCTACCAAAGTCACACTGTTCACAGTGCGAGATCTAAGTGGTCTGAAGCCAGCCCAGAACATCCACTTGAGATACTGTGATTGCAATTTAGACATAACCTTTAAATGAAAACAGACATTCTGAAATCCTAATCTGCTTCACTCTTCTGTGGCAATTCACATTTGATCTCCAGTCCAAACTGTGGACAAAAAGAAAGCTCTCACAAGCCTGTCTGTTCTTTCAGCCTCATGGTAAATGAAGAACTAAAGGAATCAACCCACAGTCAGATTTCATCTCCTTTGATTTTAGCGGCTTTCTTCAGAAAGGAGCGTTTACATGCTGGAGAGATTTAGTAGAAAAATTAATTGCAAATACCAGAATGCCTGGTATTTGGAGTGTGTTTTCAAATACTATGTGAAGTAAGAATCCTGGCTGGCTGGTGTGTGTGTGAGGGCACACATTGCTTGCTTGTGTCTTGTAACAGACCAAAGAGCACTGACTGCAAGACAAAGCTATCAAGGTCTAGGGTGGGTAAGGGTCAGCTGCACTATTTGTTGTGTACAGTTTCATGCCGTTTGCAAGACTAAAGGGCATTCCTATGCCTCTGTTCTTGAAAAGCTAAAAACTTACTAATGTGTAACAAATTGTGCTTCTCCGAGTCTGCTTCAAACACAGATAGACATATACTTAATTGGTGTAAGTAAGAGGATGGGAAGAAGAATGTTTTCTGGTTTGTTACATCTCTGCCCATTTCTGTGCATCCCTTCAACTTACTAGTGGTCTTCAGCTTTTTTGCTAATGTGGCAATATTTTCAGTATTACTTTCTAAAGCTAGAGATCTAAAATAACAAACTCTGTTTTTCCAAAGGTGGTGATGGCCACATATTTAAAAATAGAGAAGCATCTAACTCAAATTAGTAGGAGTTAGCCATCTAAGTACCTTTTAAAATGGTATGCACTATAAGAGCACAAGTCCAGTTTGGAAAGGGTGGGACACACAATCCTGAAGTCTCAGGTTCCTATGCTATTCTGAAAAAACAGATTGAACATCTTGAGTTACATAGACGGGTTTGTGGAGAGAAGTTTGAGGATTCTTCTGAAAAACTTAGGTGTTTAAGTGTTGTGATGACCTGAGAATTTCAGCTTCCATTTAAAAACAAATCCATTTCCAACCATCACAAATGTAGACCAAAAGTGAAAAATAAAACTCCCGAATTCTCATAAGCTGGACTGCACATAGAAAAAAATAACATTGATTATTTTTAACATCTCGGCATTTTTTAGTCATGATGTCTTGGGGAGCTGACTGCAGTCCTGGAATGCTGGGGGCTGGCTTATCCCACTTTTGTAAAAACAGCATGTCTAGCAAAGGCAAAAAAGCTGAAGAACTTTCCACACCACCTTTTATTGTGGTGCTTGCAGGGTGGGATAATGCAACATACTTTTACTTTATGCTTTACTTTTAGAAGGTCTTTCTTGGGACTTACTGGCAATTGCACAAGTCATTTCTATTTCTGTGAATAGAGTGTAGATGATGAAACTTTCTGTTGCTGGCCACTTCCCAGCCAGTACTATCTGTTTATTACAGGCCATGTGTGGGAATGGAGTCGTAAACAACCTCTTACTTTGGCAAAACCAGAACACTAATCACTTTTGTATTAGCTCCAATAAATCCTGAAAAATAACTGTTGTGGATTAAAAAGATAATAATGTGTTAATCCTTTCTGTGGTCACTGACCATTTTAAGCTGTTCCATCTCTCATGCCTGAAGAATAAATCCTCTGGCTCTTGATGAAAGGCTAGATAGTGAAGTATGTACACACATCAAACACCACACTTATCAACAAACACCTTTTTCTCACTACTGCAGATCATTTTGGATCGACTTTTACCTTCAATCTGAGATCTCACTTTTCCTCCCCCACCCCACCCTCTGGTCTTCTGTCACCAGAACTCAGTCATGGCACACTGATGAAAGAGAGGGTCTTACAGAAGGACCTTCCTCAGCTCCTGGCTGGTGCTGGGGGTTCAGAGCATTTCTGGCAGAAACTCTCCTACATGGGAACAAATAGCTGGAATTCCTATGGGGGCAAAGGAACTGAGAGACTTGTAGAAGTCACATACAGGTCACTCATTTTATAGATTAAGCGAATTAAAAAATTAACAACACAGTGTTGTGGATGTACTCTGACACCAATTAAAGCCAAGGAAGAGGTTTTCCAGCTTCAAAGGGGCCATCTCCTCTGGGAATGGAGTTGCCCTGTACTGGAGCCAGAAGAGGGGGAGAGAAGAAAGGGATACAGCTAAAGGCTTGGAGGTGCTGCTAACAGTTGGAAAACTTTACTCCTTCTTTTAAAAAAAGTGAAAATAAGCTTGAAAGACTTCTGACTCTAGGAAATTCCATAGCTGGTTGTAGCAGTTTCAGTTGCATGTGCCAAGCTGAGACATGAAGGTAAAAACATTCTTCAGATCAGTTTCTGCTGCTAATCTCAAATAAATATTTTTAACAGGTGTATCAAACAAAGCCACAGTAAGAGCCAGCATGGCCTGTAAGCCGTTAGTTACAGGATTGTTCACATTATACAGCAGTCAACACACTTCTGATTTTTCATGTTTGGCACTGGAAGTGGTGTTTTTCCTTTGCAAAATGGGTATTGTTCTTTACACAGAAATGCAGGAACCTCATAGTATGTGGAACAAGCAGTTGATTAAAGATTAGAATAGTAATGAATGTATTAAAGTGGAATGTACTTGGGTAATTGATTAATTGGTGCAGTCTAAGCTACTTGCAGAGCATTACATTCATTCTCCGTTAAATCAATCTTTGTTGTCTGTCCAAGCCTTGTGACTGAGAGCTGAAAGGCATGAACAACTATTAAAGTCATCCAAATTGGTTCTACTGGAACAGGGGGAGCTGGGCAGTGCCCAGGATCCCTTTTTGCAGCCTGTTGCTTGTGTTGGATCTCACTCTTACATTTCAGTAGTATCACAGGATTGCAGGCAGGTGGAAGATGTAATTAATAATGCTCTTATCTTCCCACTGCCCACTTTTGCATTTCTCCCACCTTGCTGCTGCATTTTTTAAATGAAAACCACGGTCTCATACAGAAAGAAATAGCACAGTGACATTTTAATTAATGTGTTTGTCCAAGGGAATATATGATTGCAGTGAGAGACTTCAGTCTGGGATAGGAACTAAGCATTCCTTAGCAACACAAGAATACCAGGAAGGACTCTCTTATTACAACTGAAAATCACAGAGCACCTGAAAGCCAGAGACTGGTTGCTTTGGGGTGACACCAGAGCAATAAGCTCTGCAAAGCAGCTCTGTGTTCAGGACGAGTTATTGAGGATCAGGGAGAAGTATGAGATGGGATAGGATAGACTTCCTAGAGTGCCTACCTTATGAAAATCTTCTGTTTCCTGATTTTAATAACTGTCTGGCTATTGAAAAAGAATGATATTCAAGCTCCTTTTAGAGCCTAGTGGAAGAAGAGCATACAAGAAAGTCAGTGAAATGATGGAGCACATAAAACAGATAGCAGACTTTGTGCCTTTTGTGAGTTTTCTCCTGGGCTTTTCAAGGTCTGTGCTGCCTTCTGCTATTCTGTTGCAGTGCCGGTTCTGCTCTCGTCGGGTTACTGACACAAACAGATCAAATCTCATGTATGTGTATGTCCAGTGTGTGTTTAGAGGATATTAGGTAGCTGCTCCTCACTGATTTTGGTTCTGTCAAATGTTCTAGAGAGGTGGGAAAGCCCCCCTTCAGGGAACTCTTCTCCTATGATCAGCTTTCTGACCTGCAGCACTGTGTGCCTTCCTTCTCCTTGGTGGCTCTGTCCCAAATGGATGTTTCAGGCACCAAATCTGTTCATCCTTCTCACAGTTTGTTGAAAACAAAAGTGAATCTTTTTGGAACATTTAACAAACACAAGCTAGAGGAAGGTGGACCTTTGTTTTGTACACAGCACATAGACCCATCCCCAGAGTAACAAGCATACTCTTGTTTTATTTGCTTCAGAGTATTTCAGGAGGCCTGGGGTATAGAAAACTAAGTGCTGAAAGTGAAGCACTGAAATAAAATAGTAATTAGTAAATTAGTAAAGTACTAATTTTCCAATTAGAGAAGCGTGTGTATAAACATTTGCAGATTTAGGTCCTAGAGTGTTTTGTTTGTTTCTAAACCTTTCAAGTATGCAGTTGTTTGAATGTATCTGTTATTTTGACACCTAAACGTGCCCTTTTAAGAGCCTTCCTTTCAGCTGCTTCTTGAAGAGAGGTTTGTGTGTCTAGCTTTTTATTTCTCATACAACCTAAACCTCTACCAAAACCCAGTGACACTACACATCGGCTACTGTCAGCATCCAAAAATTACAGCTCAGTTTCCCACCCTGAATATTCCGAGTTGAGAGCCCCTAACGCTGTAATATGATAAACACCAAGGCTGCAGGCTGCCGTGTTCACTTGCACAGGAACTGTTTATTATCAGCAAACATGGTTTTGACAACCACTTTGAGGCAACACTGCTCTATATCAAATATCAACAGAATTAGCATGCGTTTTCATGTTAATTACTGTAGTGCACCGTGCGGTGTGGTGGCCGGGGAATGCAGCAGGGAGGTCTGAGCTTTGCCAGTCACTTACAATGTAGAATTCGGCTAATGTGAGTTTATTAGCTCTGAAGAACAGCCTTTAATGAGCTGCTAACCTCACTCTGGGCCTGCTTTCCAAATGGTTAACGGCGCCTGCCAACTCATAAGTAACGTAGGAGAGAGAAGGAGGACACGAGAGAAGGAGGACACGACAGTGGGTTTCTGGTATTCATTAAGCAGATCCACAGAAATCACAAGCGGCAAAGTGGGTGACCCTGTGGTAATCTCATAGAAATGGAAATAAAAGGCATATTCCTGTGACAGTTTCCTTGGTCAGTTATGCTTACAGCGCTATTAACCAAAATGTATGGGAAGGAAATACAAACACCTTTGCTTCTAAGCTCTGGTTTTCTTCATCAGCCTTTGAAAACTTTAGGAAGGTGCTGATTATTAATAGCATTTTCAATTATTAATAGCATGGAAACATGGGTATTTCCATGGGCGGGTACTCCTCTGTCATATGGGGTAATTGTAAATGAATATATCAAGTATTCATGTTGATGTTGAGTGTAATTGGAAAAGAAAAATCCTTGATGGTCTGCTCTTCCTCATTAGTATGATCCTTAATATCATATGCTTAATAGCATCACTGTAAAACATGAATGACAACAATACTTGGTATAACATTGAATGTAAACTACTCCTTTCTTAGTGCTGCTGTTACTTTGATTTATTCCAAAGTATGGCTGCTAGCTTTGACAGGCATACCTGCTTCTCCACTCTCTTAATTGATCATTGTATTAGTTTGTTATTTTAATCAGGACTCTAAGCTGCCCTGGAAAATGAAAAGAAGCCTATTTTGCAGAGACAGACAGTAAAATCTCTTATCTCTAGTTTCTTTCAGTGACTGTCTGTAACAGTCTCTCTGATACTGCAACACTGATTGGCAAGAATAATTTACCACTAAGGCATAATAAGGGAAAATGTAATAAAATGTCACCAGGCATTGCTCATTTGCAGTTGTTTGGTTAAAAAATAGGTTTCATAAAACTTAGGTGAACTTGGAAATCACCTGAACACATTGCTTCCTGGATTTATGGCTCAATAAGCCTGAATATATGCTCATAGCCACTTCAGAGTGCTGAGATGTTTCATCTCCCCTCCAGTCAAAAATGCTGCAGAGGGTTGCAATCAAATGTGTCAGGGAGCATCTTCCAGGCAGCTGACACTGACCTGAGGCTCCAGAGGTGTGGCTCTGGGTACAGGCACCCTGTTGCCTTATGGCATCCAGCCTTGTTCTGCTAGGAGAATAAATTTAGCCTAGAAGTTACTTAAAGCAAGTTTCCTGCGAGGCACTTCAGACAAACACGGGCACCAGCCTCATGTGAGCCCTGCCCATCCTGCTGTCGGGCAAGCATTTAATGACAGTGGTAGGTTTGCTTTGTGGTACTCCTGAATTCCTATTGCCATGCTTAGTTCTGCAGACACATTCAGTGGCACCTCGTTATAAGAGTGGTCTGCAGAATAGTCAGCAGAGTAAATGGGAATGGGAAATGGTAAATAGGAATGGTGAATGGGAATTGTGTTGTGATGAGGGAAATGGGACTGGGGAGTGGGAAATGGGAATTGTAAATAGTGAATGGGACTGGTAAATGGTGAATGGGAAATGGCAATGGTAAATGCAAAATGGGGATGGGAAATGGTAAACGGGAATGGCAAATGGGACTGAGAAATGGGATTGGGAAATGCGAAATGGGAAATGGGAATGGTAAATGAGAGTGTTAAATGGGAAATGGGAATGGTAAGTGAGAATTGAGAATGGGGAATGGGAAATGGGAATGGCAAATGGTGAATGGGAAATGGGAAATGCTAAATGGGAAAGGGGAAGGGCAAATGGTGAATCAGAAATAGGAATGGCAAATGGGAATGCTAAATGGTGAATGGGAAATGGTAACTGGAAATGGTAAATGGGAATGATGAATGGGAAATGGGAATGGTAATGGGAAATGAGAATGGCAAATGGGAACTGTAAATGACAATGATAAATGGTAAAAGGGACTGGTAAATGGTAATGATGAATGGAAAATGGGAATGGTTAATTGTAAATGGAAATAGTAAATGGGAATGGAAAAAGGTAAATGGTAAATGGGAATGGTGAATGGGAAATGGGATTGGGAAATGGGACTGGGAAATGGGAAATGAGAATGATAAATGGGAAATGGGACTGGGAAATGGGAAATGGGGCCAGTGAATGGGAAATGGTAAATGGGAAACGGGAATGGTAAATGGGAATGGTGAAAG